>JAVLVB010000491.1:1771880-1797575 GCA_032876305.1 Orestias chungarensis | reverse complement strand
GGGGGTTTCGGGCTCATCTGCATCACAGATTAGGGTGCTTAGAGAAAAATCAACCATCCATGATTCATTACATGTATCCTGCTGAGCTTTCCGAGCTGGCAGCCATCCTAGCAACAGCAACAACTCTCCACCGTTGCGGCAACCTATCAGGAACTTTGATGTCTGATCAAAATTTAGCCAATTAAAATGGAGTGATCGAGTAGACAGTGTGATGATGGCTTTTCTTAAACTGTTCCTTTGACAAGGATGTGTTGAGATATGCACACTCAGTTCAAAAAAAAAAAATGTGTTTATGCAAACTACCTGGGTAATATCTTTAGTTGATTATATTCGTGATAGAGGCGATATTTACAATGCATACTGTTGCTTCATCATATTTATTTAGTAGATTTATATATATAGATATATAAAATAATTAAAAAATCAACAATAGCTAATTCAAGGCTGACGTTTAAAAAAAGATTATTTTACCCGAGGCAAGTAAAGAGCAACAGATTACTCCTTTAATGTAAAAAATTGGGCGTACCTTCATCGCAAACAGGATCTCTACACCAAATATTAAAATAACTGCAAAAAAGTCTCCTGTTTTGGACTAACTTAGACCTAACGAGTGTCTCGTAATTGAAATATTTATTTGTTTTTAGAGGTTTATAAAAGCAAATAAGGAAATAATACATGGTTAAATAAAATTTAAAAGTGTATTGTGCTTTTACATTAAGAATTGCAAATTTTCCAATCACCTCAAAGCAGCTTTGTCTTTGCTGAGGTATAGCATCCCCTTAGCCTGATGCTGCCACCTCAATTCTTCAGAGTGGAGACGATGTTTTTAAGCTGGATTGATGCAGTAATTTTTAAACATGTGTAGTATAACACATTAGAGTAAAAAAAATACAATTTGGCTTCATCTTACTACGGTACATTCTTTCACCTGACAGCTGTCGCTTTAGGGAAGCTTTAAATTGAACTTCTTATTACTTCCTTTCAGTAACGGCTTTCATTTTGCTACTCTTCCAGGATTTATGGAATGCTTTGATAATAATTGTCCTGTCACCTCACAATTATGAGCTCTGGCTGGTCTATCAGCTAAAACCCTTACTAAAATACATTGAAGCTTACAGTTGTTACATGACCACTGCATTTCCCTTAGTGCTTATGTGTGTTGTATGAATTTATTTTTAGCGAAACAAACAACTTTTTTTCTAATATATTTATTTATTATTTTTCTCTTTTCATCCAAACTGTCATTAATCTTTGTTCTTTTCTAGACTTTTTGTCTTTTAGGGGCATGCATACAGCATAATAACAGCACTTCCGAATCTTCCCACATGCAGACAATCCAGAGATGTTTCATGTTTGATCACCAGCTTTCTTGAAAACATCCATCAATATTAAAGAAGCACTTTAACCATCGATTGATCTCAAATAAGTTTGATGTTTTTTTTTTTTTACTTCAAAGGAACATGTTTTCTGCTGCTTTCAAAAGGTCTGCGATGATATCTTTCACTCCAGTTTTGGAGTGTTGTTGCTCTCTCTGCAGTCGCAGATTCGCCTTCTCCTTACACAGTCAGAGAATAAAAAGAACAAATGTTGCAAAACCATCCATTTAGCATTACAATGTTCATTTCTGGCAGACATGATAACATTAACTTTAATATGAATGCTACAAAAAAATTACTTCTTAGGCAGTTTTCCTGCTTCTTTAAAGTACAACTAAAATTCTTTGAAATACCAAACATAAATAACTGTGTTAAAGCAGCGTTTGTTGGTGCGCTTAGTGGAGTATATGTTCTTGATAACACCTAGTCTAATCTACAAGACACCTTATATATTTGTGTTCTACTTTGAGTGTGGAAACAATACATACTGTTCTTTTTAAAGTTTAAATAGCACAATATTTGTGTCTACAGCTCCCATATATGGGGAGTAAATGCAGCTTTCAGAGGCAGCTCACAGTGATTTACATATTGTTTCGCTAGTTGCTGCTTGTATGTTTTTTGGCTGATTGTGCGCAGCAGGAGAGCTGTGTTTTCGTCATTTTAATGGGCCTGTAGATTGTCCCTTTTATATTCCTGTCCCACAGTTTGAATTTTTTATTTATTTATGTTTTACATTTTTCTGAATTCAGAGTTTGTTTCTAATCGGCACTCTGCTTTTATGTTGAAACTGTCTCCCATCTGAAACACATTTCAGATCATTTCAGTCACAACGTAACATCGCAGCATATGACGAGTAAACTGCATCCAGTTTTTTGTTGGAAGCCAAAGCATTTTAGGTAAGGTTTTCACTGCACTTTAAACAATTGTCCTCATACCTGCAACTGCAGGATTTTTGGTTCAGGCCTGAACTTCTTCTGATTCAACGTCACAGAGGAAAATGTTTTAGAGAATCCTTTAAACATGGATTTGAGGGAATAATTAATAGATGGAGAGTTTTTTGAGAGTGATTAATGAAAAAGGGGGTGGAATATGTTAAAACAATTTTTATTATTTCACTGGAGATACATGTATTTTAAAGCATATTGAAGAAGAAAAACAGAAAAAAAAAGTTTTAAAGGGATACAAAAATTCTTACATAGTACTAGCACTGTAGCTAGCTTTATCCATATTGCCTCTCACCAGGTTCTGTTTGAAAACAGTACCACCACAGGATGATGGCGCCAGCTTAACAGGGTGATGGGTTTAGGCTGCTGTGCTTTAGCTTGTATCCTATATAGAGGCAGGATGGTAATGTCTTGGTTGGTTTGCTTTATAGCCTATTTCTGCTGGTATCCATAAGAATGTAAATATGAAAAGTAGTATAGTTATGGTGCAATGCAAGAAATGTTTTAACTCCCAGCTTAAGTCTAGTCAGCTTTTCCTTCATACAACGTCACACAGCTTTTTATGTGTTTTCTTGGTTTGCTACATTTCTCCACTCTTGACCTGTGAAAAACGCTAAGTGCATTTCATAACTCATACAAACAACAAAACATCATGGATTACCAGATAAAGCCAGTCTCTTTCTCACAATCCTTAGTTCATCTTGCAATAGTTTGTATATCTGTGTCAGTGCGACAAGACCTTGGTTCAATGTGTATGGATAAGATAGGTACATTCCTTAGTGATGTTGTCAATATAGCTGTACTCTGTAGGGATGTTCTATAGTAATCTGTGGCTAAACCTTTGATGACAAGTGTTGTAAATTGCATTGCGGTAGATAAATAGAAAGACACTGAACAAGATTCACATTTATGCTTTAGGTGTAACCGCTGCATCCACGACAGCCTGAAGGGTCATCTATACAGTACTTGTGGATGGGGATATATACATATATTTTGAGTATCTATCCTGAAAAACTCCTAATTGAGGTTAATGAATAGGAAGTACGGTCAGCTTTATGTTATGGGTCAAAAACCATTGCCTGATGATGTTTGAGCGAAGGACAGGGGCATATATCCCCAGCATTTTCTGCATGTTTTTTCATTTTGCCTACTTAGTAATCCTTGTTTTTTTTAATCTTAGGAATGCAACCTTGTTTTATGCACCGGCAATATAAACTGTATCACTCGCAGTTGATGGTTCATGAGATGTACCTTTGAGCTACTTTAGAAAACTGGTTGATCATTGGTTGGTCTAAGGTTGATCAATTTAACAACTCTACCAAGTAGTTTTAAGAAATTTTGTTCTGTTCTGAATCGGTTCTGTTCTTTCTGCAACAACACAACTAGACAAAAACCGTTAGAGTGCATCTAAACAGTTTTTTATTTATTTATTGTTCTATCTCCTGCAAACTAGGACCGAAAACAAGTACACTATGCACTTCTAGTTCCTCACTATGCTTCTATCTCGTCTTTCCAGGGATTAAGTGGCACACAGACTGTCCAGAGCAGTTTTTCTACCTGTCAGAAAAAAAGCAACTCTGTCAGGGCAAAAAAACTTTACTATCACACTTCCTCCTGGCTATAGTTTGGTGTACTGTTGTAGTTTTCAAAAAATGCTATGGATTCATGCAACCAATCCAGCTTGTAAACAAGCACACAATTCAAGGCTGTTTTGTCTATTATGAAATATTTTTTACATTTTGAAAAGAAGCAAAAATGATAATATGCATTTCTGATAAAAAAAGAAATAAAAATCAGCAAAAACAAACACACCATTAAGAACAAAGAAATTGTCACTCACTCAAGTGGAAAAATGTATTGAATTTCAGTTTGTTTAAAGAAAACACTACTTTTCGAAACCCCTACCAAATCGACACAGGATTAGGTTACGCAACAGTTTATTGTATCAATAAAGTGAAAATTCATTTAGAAAAGTTTATATATATATTCATTGAGAGAATCCAACTAATCTTTGTTATTCATGGACAATGATTGGATTTTATTTACCAAAACCAAATAAAAAGTTATACCACAGATAAAATATGACAAGAAAAGTGAAAGTTACATTACATTGCACAAGAAAAAGGCTCATAAAAAAACATATCTAGATCAAGCGTTCACAGTGTTGTTTTTAGCTATGGCTTCAGTTTTAAGAAAAAGTCTTAGGTCAGACACCATCTTCAGATTTTGTGGTAAAGCATTTAATATCAGTGTTTCCTTATCACACAATAATGATTATTCAGTTAAAGACCTTATAAATCCACAGTTCCCAATTATCCCAGCTCTTGTTCTCACACCTCCATTATTCTATTTTTGTATACAAATTGCATTGAGAGGAAAACCAGTCATACACTGAAATGTTGGGTTACTAAAAGAAAGTAAAGAACATTATCAAAAATTAAGTGATATTTTTTTGAGAATTTGGCAATGATGCCACTTCACTGTTTTTATGAGATAAAATAATTTCATGTATATACATTTGAGCTGCTTTCATAGGTATAAAGTGTCGTGTTGAATCAAAATAGCTATCATTAGCCATGATTGTCAATTACGTTTTCAAAACGTGAACATTTAACCTTGGTTTTGAGTTTAGTACCTGTTTAAAGGTAGGTATTGGATGGCATATTCTAGAGTCATTTATTGAATGACTCCATATTTTTTGTGTTGTTGGATTCCACTGAGCCTAGATGCTAAACTGTGCTATCAAAACAGTTTAGAAAATGTTGTAGGTTATTGCCATACATCCACTTATTCTGTTTTGCTTTATTTTTTTCAAAGAAACATTTTAATTTCAGTAGCGTGCTTTTAAATCTCTGCAACAAAAAATCTATTTTGATAAGACTTATTATAGCTTTTTAAATCACTGTAAAATATATTTCCCAGCAGCTTAAGATGATAAATAAAAAACTATAATAGAGAAAACACAGAAGATCATCCATAGCTACGGAATCATGTTTATTGCAACGTTTTGGTTCTTTGGTTTTTTGGAAAACATGTTTTCAGGAGAGAACTATAATTTCCTGTGTTGAATCCCCGTTGTATCCTGTGGTTTGATTCAGGTCTTTTAATTTTCATTTACCTTACAGAGTAAAATACTGTCTTGTGACCTGATTACTCTCTGTGTTGAAATGGGTTGTCAATAGGTGCTCCACTTCACTCAGGTGCTGTTTTTTTCTCAAGCAACCAGCGGCTGACACAAAAGATCGTGACGCTGTGTTGCTTCTCTGCCTCTTGGCTCTTACAGACGTGGCTTTCCTCTGAGTGGAAGTCAGCAGGAGGAACGTTTTTGAGAGCTGCAAATTTTGAGGCAAAGGCAGGAGATATCCCACTGCTTTGACACAGTTTAATTAAACCCTCAGAGACCACTGCCTGCATGGGAATAAGGCCTAAATGAGTTGCTGGGTCATGTGCATGAGTTCTGCCCTATGTATAATACAATCTACGGAAGACAGGCTAATTCAAAATAATGCAAGAATACTGCTCTGTCTAACTGTGACAGGAAAATCCATTGTGTTTTTTTAATGGTCCGGGTAGAGCAGAAGATAAACTAAAATAAGAAAGACTCTTAAATAACTAACTCTTTGCAACTAACAATATATAAAATTATAAAAAACAAGTATGCATCAAAATATGGTTGCGTTTTAGACTGCTATGTGAAAAGAAGCAAGTAACTGTGTAATATCTTGTTATTTTTTTACTTCTTTTTCTGTAGGCTTCAATTTATTTTTTTAATCTATGTAATTGACCAACACAAAGGAAGGCATAATTGTTGAGAGGAATAGAAAGCTGCTGAAATGAAGTATCTCAATTGCATTCTGCTGCCACCACCATGTTTCACCAGGGGATGATGTGTAAAGCATGCATCGGTTTTCAGTCACAAGCATTTTTTATTTTTTTGTATTAAGGTCAATGTTTTTTGGGGGGGTCTCATTTGCTTTAAAAAAAATAAATATACAAATAAAAATATTTGTTGTCCAATCTTTATTACAGAACATATTAATGGAGATCAAAGCTAGCATTTCCTATGAGCATGTTTTTTTTTGTGGGGGGGGGGGCTATTCTTTAAACCAAGTGCTCTCTTAATTATTCTTCCACTTAGGAATTATACTCTGCTGTATGCTGATCTACAGTAAAAATATAAAGTTTATATAGTGGACCCCTGCCTTAGTACTTCAGTGTTTATCTATTTGTGAATTTGTCTGTGGAACATGGCTCCCAATACAAGCTTTGAATAAATCTGTTTATTTCAGCATTCACCACCTTTTTATATCCACACATCTTGGTTGCCACAGGTGCAAATGTGGATTTAACTTTTTTTTATATTTTATTTAACAAATTATTGCAGTTGTATAATCTCACCCTACATTAAATAAAAATGAAAGCCACAGTTAAAGTGTCTTTGGAGCTGTGCTTATGCCCCCCACAACTAACTATTCTAAAACAAGTAGCTACTAAACCATCTTTTTAAGCGTTTTTAAGGTTTTGAAGTCACAAGACTGGCTAAACCTTTTCAGTTTGATCAAAAGTTCACAACTGCAAGGACATTTTTAGTAAAAACCTGGTTTCTTCTGCCTGGAATAGTTTGAAAGAGTAAGTGTATGGTCAACATAAAACAAAAAAAACAAAAAAAGTTTATTGTTTCTTTAAGCATTTAATATCATGAGTCCATAAAAAATGAACAATTCGCATTGCATGTGTCAGAATCCATCAAATGAGGAAAACTTTTCTTGGGAAAACTATTACAAACACAATGAATTCACAAACACAGTTATTTCTCTAAAGTAGTATTTAAGAGCAGTAAGTAGTGTCCTTTCATGCTGTGTGAAGAAAAGAAATTCATATTAGAGAGAGCTGAACAAGTTAATCATTACTAATACTCTTCAAAGCTTTGAGCCTTTGTACCGCTGACATTTTCCAGTCTTCTCTCTTCCTCTTTGTCTCTTTCGAAAGACGGATCCACTAAATGGTTTGACCTTCACTGCCTCACATGCTGCGCAATGTCAAAAACTTTCTGCAAATTTCAAGCAAATCACTGCTCCTGGGATTGTCCCCCCACCTTTACCATTTCAAATAAATACAAAGCAGACATTTAAGCTAAGTAAGAAGGGTTTCTTTTAGATTATTCCGTTTCAGCTGTACACCTAAACAATAATCCCATTATTTTTTTTTTGATTCTAGCTTTTAAAATAGGCCACACAGCCCAGGGTGGCACTGAAAAAGGGACGCCCTAAAGCATCAGCTTAAAAGAAATGAATCATATCTGTCAGTGTTTCAGGGCTTTAATGCACATGCATTTAATGTAGGGTTGGTGTCCGCTGTTTCCTGCTGAAAAACAGGAGATTTTTGGGTTCTTTATTCTGGCCTTGCCAGTTGATTTCTTGCATATTGATTTGCTGGGGCTCGCCTAGAATTCTATTAATGCAAAAGTCACCACAGCCAACTAATAAACGGCAGTGAATACAGTACAAATCAAATTGTAAAAACTTGGATTTCAAAGAGAATGCTTTTGGTTCATGAAAGCAGTTGTCTTTATACTTTGTACAGCAGCAAAAAGAAGTATTGATGTAACAAAGGAGCGGTACCCAAAACAGTTTGAATGCCACGTTCTAATGAAGGCACATTTCCCAAACATAACTGAGAACCGTTCAAAAATAAGTACCAAATCCACTGAAACGAGGTAGGAGTCGAGGAGCTCGCTTCTTTTTGGATTCTGCTTCCTTCAGCCACAGTTTCTTTCTCTTGGTGTCCACGTGTCCTTTAAAACAGTTAAGAAGAAATTAGTCTCAATAAAAGTGGGCATTGTTTTAACCATCCTTGTTTTGGGTCTAACACTACAAAATTATCAATTACAATTTTGTGTGTGTGTGTGTATGTGTGTGTGTGTGTGTGTGATACAGTAACAAAAAACACTAAATAATTGAGAAGAAAAGTGCACAGTTTTACAGATTTAGTTCTAAATAAAATGCTAAAAGGAGACGTGCATTTATGTTCAGCCCTTCTAAATACTTTACAGAAAATTTATAAATGCAAGTTGTTGAGTTAATGTTTCCACTTGATTTGCACATTTAAACTGAACATTTTGACTTTGCAAAACTGCTCAAGCTGCTAAAGAAGATAATGGTCCCCACCACCACATGCATGATTAATGTGAATTTCCCTTATTAGTTTTCATTGTAAAATATTGTTTTACAAGTTTGCCAAAAGTTAATTTTGGGCTCATCTGACCCTAAGCGTTATCTTCCACATGTTTTGTGTAACTTTTACATAACTAAAAGTTGGAATTGCGGCCTTTATGTTTCTGTGTGTTGACTAGTGCATGAGTTCTGCTGTACTTATGCTTAGATTAGCTCCCTGCTAACGTCCTGGTTAACTGACTTCCTAATGCTGTTAAGCACCATCAGAGAAAAAGAAGTAAGTCCTAAATATAAATAAAAAACATTTTTCAAATTCTTTAAACCCTTTATATGCATATTTGCTTCCTCTTTCCAATCAGATACTGCTTTCAATTGGTCTTTTACATAATATTTGATTAAAATACACTGACGTTCTTTTTCAAGGGAGATTAATATATTTGCAAGACTATAATTTAAGCACTTTGATGGCAATTAATTAAACATTTGATTAATACGGGAAACAGGAATGCAGACGCTGCATGGGATGGAAGAATTGAGCATAGCAGCCTTTTCTTGAATTTTAATAATCATGAGGCTTTTTCGCTTTTACAACAACTTCAGCCCTCTAAAGCAATTCATTATAATGCAGCTTGTTTTCTTTTTTGTATGTGAACAAATTGAGAACATGCAGTTATTAATTGGAATCATTACCACTATCAAAACAAATTTACATGAGTATTAGTCCGAGACTCGTCCAAGCAACCAGGTTTCCCTCCATAATCATCTTTTGCAAAGTGGCTATGTGTCTGTGAATGATAAGTGACCTTTAATTAAGCTGCACCAGGTTTTTGCTTGTTATATATCTAAATTGGCTTTTTTTTCTGACTTCCTGTCGATATTTGCTCGGCATTTCAAACTATGGATTTCAGACAGGAATGCCAGTTA
This sequence comes from Orestias chungarensis, assembly GCA_032876305.1. Taxonomy (NCBI): domain Eukaryota; kingdom Metazoa; phylum Chordata; class Actinopteri; order Cyprinodontiformes; family Cyprinodontidae; genus Orestias; species Orestias chungarensis. The sequence continues at coordinate 1,788,158 of JAVLVB010000491.1, read as the reverse complement.
AAAGCTCCCTAAGAAGACAAAGAGAAAGACTGAGAATCGTGTTCTTTGTTAATATCTCGGCTGGAGCTGTGCATCTAGAAATTAAAGGTTCCCTCCTCAAAAAACGAAGCCGGCGTCTGCAAAAACATTTGGCGTCTGCGTGTAATTGCTCAGCTTTTGTGTCTGACTTCCTGACCTCGTGAAGGGAAACAGGGGGCCGACTCTGACCTCTGGTCATTACGACGACGTAAAACAGAGCTGGCTAATGAACATTTCTGTCCTAGGTGTTTACGTTTGCCAATCAGACTTTATCACCGCGCTTTGTTAGACCATCAGGCACAAAGGCAGACAATTAGCCATGCTCATTAGGACTCTTTAAGGCAGAGCTCTCTGCTTGTTGTTAATTAAGCGGGCCTGCAGTAGCAGCAGGGCGGACCTCTAGTTAGTCCCAGGCTCTGTGAGCCGTGTTCCTCTTCCTCCTCAGCGGGGTTCTGGGCGGAGCTCCTCAGGCACCGCTGGTGCAGGCCCAACCCAGGGAACATGTTCTGTCTGCGGCTGCGAAACTCCTCCTGATATGGATCTTGGGGGGTGATGTCTGTGGGTGTGAGCAGAGCGGGAATGAATCACACCTAAGCTTATCGCTGTCTAGCTGAAGCGCCCAAGGTGGTCGATATAAAGTTGTTGTTATATATTTCTTTTCTGTCCCTTTTGACTTGGGATGTGTTTGTTGGAAAAGAGAAGAAACATATTGCCTTCTGATGCCCTTGGCTGTTTGAATACAATCAGACAGAGGAACAGAGATACAAACTTATATTACCACACGTTAAGAATGAGTCCAAAAAGTATATTGATGTAAGCAGAAAGAAATAACAAGGATGATATAAACCAGGTACCCTTAAGGTAAACAGACCCCCTCCTTCATCCAAACTCCGCACATTTATTTCATTCATTTTTCATCTGCCTGACTTTGATTGTGATTAGTCATGTAAATAAAATGAGATGTGGTTATTCTTTTCTCCAGGTAATTTACATTTATATTGAATTAGTGGCAGACAGGGAATGGTGTGAGGTGGCAGTGGTAGGGGGAGGGGTGGAGGGATGGGGGGGATGTATTATACTAGGAGATTACAGGCAGATCGGATCGCCATTGTGTTGTGTAATTAAGGAAGCGGAGAGGCAAAGAAAGGAGGCCAGATGCTCGCCTTCCCAAAAACCGGTACTATTATGGGAGGGTCTGAACCAACTTTTAGAAAAAACAAAATAGCTGTGACGTATAAGTAAAGTGATCATCTTAATATATAGATTATGACACAACCCAGAGCATTAAAAAGCTTATTTTTGTGTGCTTTATATTTATAAAAGAATAGGTTTACGATAGATGCTTCATTATTGTAAAGTAAAAACAAAGCCTATTGCATGCATTTGAATGTTGCCAACCTTACTGATCCTAGATAAAATCAATTTGTTTAAATTAAATTACCTTATGTCTACTTAGTAAGTCCATTAACATTTCACCTCGATTTGATCTTAGTATGAATCCAGCTGTTCTTTAAATGCCACAGAGATTTGTTCAAGAACATAACTGAACAATCAGAATCATGAAAACCAACAAACATCAGCAATACAATTGTGGAGACATTTTAGATGGATTTAGGATGTGCAACAATATCACAAACATACCAAGGCAATCACATCCACCTAAACTGACCATTGAGGGAGAGCTATAATCAGAAAGGCAGCCAAAAGGGTCAGTGTGACTTTAAGAGGAGCTGCAGGGATCAAGAGCTCAGGTGGAGGAAGAGTTTGCAAAACTGTCCCATTATGGAAGATTAGCAAGAACAATACCATAATAGGATAAAAATGTTGATCAAATTTACTGCACTGCCTGGTGGGAAAGTAACACTGCGCATCATCCCCATTTTAAAGCACCATAGAGGCAGCATCATACAGGAGGGGAGCTTTTCTTTAGCAGGAGCTCAAAATTGGGTCAGAGTTCATGGAAATGATAGAAGAAAAGCTCTTAGAGAACAAATCTAATTTTCACAGAAGCTCTAAATCTAGTTGAGCTTTACCAGTTTAATGAAGAACACAGGGCAAAAATGACTATCTCTACATGGACTAAACTGGTTGGTCAATATGGTAAAAACACTGCAGCTCTAAATGCAGTAAAAGGTAGTTCCACAAAATATTGACTTACAGGAGCTGGAAACAAATACAAAGCACTTTGCTGGAAAAAAAAACAGCAAGTCGTGCAATATTTTCCTTCCTCCACAAAATTGTTTTGTTTTATTACTGACATGACATAGCATGACAAAGATTTTATAATGTTCTGGGCTGGCTTAATGTTCATTATTATTATTATTATTATTTTATTTTATTTTATTTTTGACATATGTTTTAAACATGGTTTGGCTCAGAATGGATGAGAAACGATTTTGTTGTACTTCTAAATAAGCTGCCTGGAGAGAATAAAATATGTTTAAAATGTTCTATAATGGCCTTTTGGTTCCAGCATATAAATTAATTGAGGCTCAAGTCATATTATTTGTCTGAAAGAATCCACAGAAATGTGTTTATTTTATTGACTTTACACTTTAAGGTTATTTGTGCTATTTTGGCACCAAAACAGAAGTACCTGTAGTTTAGTTGGACAACACTGATCCGACCCTGCAAGGAGACAGCGGCTCTCAGTGGACAACCAGACAGCAGGAAAATTGGTGCCATGGTTCTCAATTCCAACACATATATGTTTCGCAATCCCATCAGGTGATGTTAGATAGCCGGATTAGTCCAAAACATTTGTGGCTTCAAGGCAACCCGCCTCATTTCAGCCTGAGCAACTCCCGTTGATCAATATTTGCATCTAATAGGCCTCCTGCTACCTCTGTAATAAGGCTCTAGTGGCACAAAGTTGCATAACCCAAAATAGCATTTAATCAAATTAAACAAAGATGAAATCAAAGAGCTGAGTTGATAATGAAGTTTTAGTTTGGTTAATGTTCAAATAAGTGCTCTGTTATTTTCTGGATCAAAGACTTCATTTTAAAAATGAAAACCCCCGTCAGAAGTGAGATGCTTCATTTGCAGCTCTTGCGCTTAGAGCACCTGTCATTTGTCTCTAGGTTAAATAATGCAGCCAGCTGTAATGCAGACATGAATGCAGACACCAAGGACCAACTCTGCACACCCGGACACTAAATCTATACGAGAACGACTCGTACATCATGGACTGGGAGGGCCTGAACTAAATCACAACTCCAAGGGAGGGCTGACCCTAGATGGCAACTGCAGCCACATTATATTCAGCAGTCCACCACGGCCGGGTTGAGGATGTCTAGGGTCGTGCTGATAGGGACCCCGTTGCAGAGCACTGACAGATAAAATCCTTGTTCAGATACAGTCGAGGAGAAACAGGCAGCTTATCTTTTTTTTTCCATTGTTCATAAGCCAGCCAGTGGCTGCAGGCTCTGGTGTCATGCTAAGCTGTCAAGCAGACTGTGTTTCTGTGTGTTTGTGGGAGGAGAGGCTGGGGGGGTTATAAGGTGAGGTGAGGACGGGGGTGGTGTAACGAATCAGACGTGTGTGTCATACTGGAGCAGATGGAGGAAAGGGAACAGCAAAACGAGAAGTTTTGCTTCTTCTATATTATTTTTTTTAGGCAGTGAAACAACCAGTTTTTACATTTTTTTCTTACAGCTACAGCATTTAAATCCGCTTACGTTTATTTTTAACAACTTTATTTCTTAATAAGTTAAATGGGTTCATCTGTGATTGGGATTTTGTGATTTCTCTTCCTAGACCTAAATGGTATCTTTCACTATTTTGGATTGTGGTCGTTTTGCATACACTTAGCGGCATCTAGTGGTCACTATAGGTATACTTTTTACACAGCCTTATGTTTCCCAATTATTAAAACTGATATTTCGAGATCTTTCCCGTCCACAGCCATCACCATATAAAATATTAATAAAAATATTAAAATGTGTATATTTCCCTTTGGGATAAATAAAGTTTGTTTGATTGATTGATTGAATGTATTTGTCATTTCTGTTTAAGTATTGTTCTTTTAGTATTGTCCAAATTGTTCTTCTAATAAACAGATGTATTACCATAGTTAACTTTTCTGTCTGCTTTTACCTAAATTTGTAGATGTATTATGTTTACCAATTACAATGATCATCATATGTCAAACATCAGGTACATTTTCCATTTTCTCTGTGATTCTGTAAAAAAATGTTTTTCAGTTTGGTAGCTGATATTAAGCATGTTTTGCTGGTGTTGATGTAACCTATCTGTAGGATCTTTAACAGCACCAAGTTCAGAATAAGGTCAAATGGACAAAAGAGTAAACCAAATTTTAAGGCTTGCTTGCTCAAGCATTTAGCTTCAACTCAACTGGGAAATTTGGGTTCCAGTGAGGCTCTGTTGTCAGATTAAAAGTAGATTTTCAAGATCAGAACCTTTATTTTAAAAAGACATGTTTTAATTAGTCCATATTTCTGAATTAAAATACTTATTATTTCACTAACTGTAAGAAATTGTTTATTTGTTAACTGTAAGCTAAAAAGTCTAAATTGAAAAAAAAAAGTCTTCAAAACATCCGTCTGTGTGTATCTATATGTTTGTTTCACCTATTGAATTTAATCTTTAAAATAAATCAGCTTTTTCATATTTTAATTTAAAGGACATATACGGAATAGCAACTTTTAAGGAACTTCAATAGATCATTAATTACAAGCCTTTTAGCTTAGGTACACATGACAATTTCACATTCTGTGTTTTTGTGAATTAGTTTTCAGCTAAACAGATCTATGCAATTCCTATATTGCATGTTTGTTTAAATCAATTAGTTAATATCAATATGTCTGCTCTGATTTGAGTAAATCCATTATGTTGGATAAAAATTATTTATCATTATGAAAAGAGGATGAATAAAGAGCAGCTAAACATGTATGTAGCAGTACCTCAGTAAAATGTTTGTTTTATGCATAAGTAGGAAAGCATAAAGTAGAATAGAACTAGATAAAAGAAAATGTAAACGTTTGATTAGATCTATAAGATAAAAACATAACAGCTTAAATGCACATTCTGTAGTTCAAAAGAAAAACTATATTATTGTTTCAATAGACTTCTCAAATCTATATATACACACTATTCAAAACAATAACTCTTGTAAGTGTAACCACTTACTACCCACCTTGATAACTTGGAATCATTTTTCACCAAATGGATGTATTACAAAAATCCTGTCATTGTAGCAAAAATAATATGTATATATGTTTAATAATATAATAAAGCATCAATAGCACTATTATTGTAAGCCTCTATGTTGAACTGTTCACGTTGAAGAGAAAAACTCAGGTATAACCGGGAGAGGGCGCTGTTGTACAGTTTGTGGCGTCCTTCCAACTTTTTAGGGGTTTTTTAGACTAATAAATACGATGTGGTTTGGAAATCATATTTATATAAACATGCAGCAAAATTGGGGAAAGGGGTTATATACCAAACCTAAAATAATTTTACTCAGAGATCGGCAACGTAACTTTTTACACTTCAGTTAATCTGCTAGATCAAAATCAATCAGACTGAAAATAATCCAACATTAGCACCAGCTCTTAAAGATAATTTTGCATTATTTAAATAAAACGTAGACCTGCAAATAGAAGATTCAGTGATTCCTTTACTTGACATGTCCTCAAAACTGTGAAGTGAGCTCTGTTCAACTAAACTAGCCTGTTGTTTTTTTGTGTTCCTCTGAGCAAACTGAGGTTAGTATAAACACAGCCTCCAAGACTTCAGCTTTGTGAATAAATACAGGAGATGAGTAAAACATTAGGGAGTAACATTGGTTTTTGATGAGTTGTATAATCGTCATATGTGCGTCACTTTGAAGGGAATTCACATCAAATATATATTGATAAATTGGATTGTAGTATTTGATGGTATTCTTCTAATCTTTTTGCTCAGGTTTCAAATCTGGAACACAAAAACAGGCTATGGAGAAAGGAGGATAGACGGGTAACCGAAAAGGAGGACAAATGGGAAGATACTGGATAAAAGAAGAGACTGATGACTAGATGGATGGACAGATGGACGAATAATGGCCCAAGTTAGCATGGAGGGGTAATAGGACATCATTTGGTGATAAATAAAGGAATCAGCAGTTTGGTAGATGGACAGCTAAAAGCTGAAGGATGGAAAAAAGAGGTAAAAGTATAAAAAACAAAAAAAAGAAGAAAAAATAATATTTGAAAATTCATTTTTGCATGATTAACATACTTATTTACACCTGAAAAATGCTTTAGTCCAAGCATGAATCTAGAGTGGATTTTTAGGGGGGGTTAATTTCTTAATGAGATCCGGGAATATTCAGCAAACATCTGGTGGCTTCAGCAACATTAATAGTGTGACCATTTATTGTGTTCTGTTGAATAAATTAAGGTGTGCATACAACTTTTTTTTATAATCTTACAGACGTCTGTAAATAGGAGTTTTATCTTTACCAGGCATCTAAAATAAAAGCATACTCTGATAATAAAATAAGCCCTAATACTGGAGATTCTCGTCTTCGCTGGACTTGGATCCAACAATGGGGAAGGTTTCTTCAACTCTGACACAAACAGGCAACCAAACCCTAATGTGAGTCACTGAGCATTAGTGAGTTAATACACACGGTGAGCTGAGTGATGGGTAGTGGTGATACAGGAAGCAGCCGCCGTGGCTCCGTTTTAGTGCAGTCGTGCTTGGGAATATGGGCAGGTAAAACTCCCCATGATTCAAAAACACTCAAGCCAAAAGAAACTGGCACAACATAATTTCAGTGACGTCTCACAAACTAACGTTTATTGATTTTAGTGCGACCTGAAAAAGGCCTGCATGAGTTCGCTTTGGCTGGTGTTTAAATTTCACACTGAGCTGGTGAAGCGGTTACTGTGAAATCCTAAAAAGTGGACTTCTCCTATCAGAGACCATGCAGAAACAAACCGCACACACACACACGCTACAGACAGAGGAAACGAGCAAAATATACATGTTGTTATCATTAATTTATTAATCAACACAAATCTCATTACACTCGCATGAACAATAGCCAACAGATTAGCAAAGTGGAGTTTATGTTAGACATTAATGTGAGGTGGTTAAACTTCTCATTCACTTGTTAACCTAATAAAAAAATAAAAAAAGAACAAGCAAAAAAAAAAATGACATGCGGTTTGAAGATTTAAACGTACAGCTTAAATTTTTTTTTTTGTTTTTTGTTTTTTCTGCCACAACACCAAAAGACAATATACACCCTGAATGAAGGAGGGGGGAAAAAACCCATTTACAGCACACAACTAACTTTGTGTTTCATGGCAGAAAAAAGTAAAATTGAAGAAACTCAGAAAATAAAAACAAACACCCAGCGAGCTGATCCCCCTACATAATGGAATAAATACAAATATACAAATACTGAAAAGATGTCTCTCTTCTTCCTGGCAGCTACGCTAACATGAGAAAACTCTTCTTTGGGAATGAGATGCAGGAGGAAAAGAGAGATTAGAGACTTTTTTTTTCTTTTCTCCAGATGAGACAATTACATGTTGGTCACATTGTTTTTTTTCTCCTCCAGATGAGACAATTACATGTTGGTCACATTGTCGGGCGAGATATTTACTTGTTATCCAGTCTTAGTAGCTGCTCCTTACCATTAACTGTAAGGGATTTTAACTGACCGTCTTCCAGCACTTCTACTCGCTCCTGGCCGTTCTCCACAATCCTGTTCACACACACAAAACAAGGACAAAACAAGGGGGGGGTCTTTTACATAATATAATATTACACTGAACAGCTATATTTATAACAGGGTTACATTTGACTCAGAGTCCATACAATAATCAGATTACTTCTGCAGGCAAGTAATTATACATTATACAAGCTTCTATTTTTCTATTATAGATTAGTTTTTGCGGGTCTGCTAAATAAGTTTGACTAAATGCTTAGTAATGTACCACTTTCTTGTTTTATCTTGTTTCCTTTCACATTTGCACATACAACTATACGTTATGTTTGAGATTACGCCTTGGATTATCTGTATAATCTACTTTGACTGTTGCAGACACTAGCTCATGTAGCAGATTAACTGTAATATGTACGGTTTATCTTTTGGGTAGTCTACATTTCTGATCATTTAATACTGAATTTTTTTTAATTGTATTTCCATATGCTTCAGTATTTTTCTGGATAATACTTTTTAAACGTAAATTTAGGATTTTTGGCATCCTGTGTGTGCGCAAATAAAAGCACAGTAAGAATAAAAAAAAAAAAGAAGGAACTATCATTGAATCCTAAATATATTTTGGTTGTAAAATAAATACTAAAAGACTAATTTAACACTGATACCGTTTTGTGCTGATTTTCCTGCCGTTGACAATCTTGGTAGAGGTGGACACAGATCTGAAATTGCCCATCCCTCCTCCGCTGCCTCCAAACGAAGAGGAAGAAAAGGAAGAAAATCCTCCTCCACCCATGTCCCCAAAGGGGCTAAAACCTAAAAAAAGGTTTACCAAATGAGTAAGAAACAAATGTTAAATTACTGTACCGTACAAGTTACTATGTTTTTTTAAATTGTCAACATTCACTATGATATGCAGTTTAATCGCAGATGACGATGATGGTGAACTGCTGACCTGAGTGCAGACCTGAGTGCAGACCCGAGTGCAGACCCGAGTGAAGACCCGAGTGCACACCCGAGTGCACACCCGAGTGCACACCCGAGTGCACACCCGAGTGCAGACCCGAGTGCAGACCCGAGTGCAGACCCGAGTCAAACCCTGAGAAGCCAGGCCCAAAAGCTGGGAAGCCACCAAAACCAAAGACCGCCCCGCCCATGCGGCTCCGGTGTGGTCCTCTTTGACGGCCGCGGCTTCCCCCGAAGAAATCATCAAAGGGATCATCAGCTGCAAAAGGGAACAAAGTTTTTTTTCACGTTAAATTGTGCTCTGCCAGGTTTGAGGAATCTACGTCAAATTTCTTTTTTTCTTTGGTTCTTCAGCTTTGAAAACTCTCTCTTTTGTTTTCTCCAGACTTTTAAAATCTAAATTAAAACGGCATGCTCAAATGTCTGAAGTTCTTTTAATGACAAATTTGATTACAAAAAGTCTCCAGTGGTCAAATGGATGAACAAACGGCACACAGACCAACGTCTGGCTGAGAGCATGAATTAATAGATGGATATATTGAGGCCTTAATGGACAAAACATGGTTGCATTTAATTAATCGGATGGTGGGAGGACAGTTTAAAGGATGGAGGGTAATGTTTTACGGATGACAGATTGATGAATAATAGACAGATACTTTGGTGGATTCAACTGCTTCGGAAGTTAAGGGATCAATGGACAAACAACAAATTAACAAAGGAATAAAAACCGACAGTCTGACAGAAAGACTGTTAGACGAATGGACTGATGAACACACTGTAGAAGAGCTAGTGAACATTCGTCTACCAAATTCAGAACTTCTCCAAACTATCCACTCAATTATTTTGAGCACATATATGCAGATAAAGGTTAAAAAAAACCGATTGGAGAAAAGCTACCATTGGTTGACAGAGCAGGTGTTAATCATTTTTAGAACAGTTTTATCTGTTAGAAACTCAAGAGCCACGGACTAATTTTCATCCCAAAGCTCTGAGGGGCTTCTGCTAATTGTGTATTGCCGATCTGGGTCACTCGGCAGGACAGGGCTGGAGTCGCTGGCAGCAAGGAAGGCTCCTCCTTCAACCTTGAACAAACCAAGGCTAAATTTAAAAAAAAAAGGGTTTGCTTGTTCCCTGTGACAGAAAGGCTTAATATAAGTCTCTGTCTTGTGTTCTTGTTCACGAGGAGGTGAGCCTTAAGAGAACACACCGAGATGAGCTTCAGCAGAGCAGTTATGCATCAGTGGAAAATAAGGAGCACTGTAAGCTGTGAGGAATGTTGTTTAACACTTGAACGGCCATAGCTATTGCCCATAAAAAAAGGAAAAGAGATTAAGATCACAAATGCAATCACCAAAACAGCCTCTATCCAATGTTTTCTACTGAAAGGAACAAAGAGCCCAGAAACGAGTGGGCCGACCGCTCGTCCTCCTCCATTAATGTCATGTTCCTTCAGGAGAAGTGTCCGCCGTTCCTGGCAGACATCCTGGGCGGATCGCAGTGCCCGGAGGCCGCTGGTCACTGATGTGGCTTAGTGAAAGATCTACAGGTCCAGCTGTTGGTGCTGCTCGATAAACACAGGCTGGGATTTAAACTTGAATCTGAAACATCTCCTCCGGCCGAGCAAACATTAAACAGTAAACGGCCGTGCAACTTCTTTAAAGAGAAAAGGGTGAGGATCGTTATCCAAAACCTGTAATGATGGTTTTACTTCCTAAAAGATTTGTAGCTTATTTTATCAGGTTACAAGTATAATTTAATTAGGATTTTATGTTTTACACCATCACTAGAGTGCATATCTGTAAAGTTGAGAGATAACACAGGAAGTTAATTTTGTTTTCTTACTAATTACTATTATAAAAGTATGTCTCCCTCAGCATATTAAGTCCGAAACTTATGCTTACTGTATAAAAAGGCTAAAGTTCCTTCAGATCATTTTAATTGGATTTAGATGTAGACTTTCACTGGGTCGTTGCAGGTTTTCATTAGGTTGAACGTCTGGCTGTATGGTTAGGGATTCCTTGAACTGCTCCAAGGTGAATTTAGATAAAATCTTTTTTTTCTCTCTCCAAAACATGACGCAATTACCATCATGTTTACCCGGGAGGATGGTGTGTTCAGATACTTATGCAGTGATTTTCTAAAACATTTTAAATGGAAACAGGTTAAAGGACATATTAAGGATATTTTTGAGCGGGTTATTGAAAAGGATCAAGAGCTATAGCACTCATTATTTATCTGCTTAGAAGGCAGATAAATAATGTAATAAAGGTTATTTTTAAGTCAAAACAGAAACTGAATCTTCTGCTCAGAGACTTGGCCACTTTGAGTGGTGGTCACTGTTTACAAGTAAACAGCAACAGCTGAGCCTCCCCACGCCACCTCATCTACACAAAAACAACTGCGACAACCTAAAAGGGACAAAACTTCTGAATCGATGCAGTGCGCATCAACTTGCTAGGAGGGGAACACGAACTTGCCGCCGTTACATTTGCTTTTTGTTTTAATACAGAAGCTATTTCTGAATGCATTCCACTTGGGTGATGTAGATGCTCCAATCCATCCTCCTCCTGCGTCTGAACTCCTTATTTAGAGCTACAAGAGGTGAAGCACAACATGCTCCCCAATCAGGCTTCGGCTGAACCTAAACGCCCTCGAACAAGAGCTAAATGTGTTTAACTTCGTTAGAAAAACAACCAAACTTCTGTTTCTCTGCCTACCATTATTGGTCAGATTTCAGCTCATCAAGACACAACTGTCCTTCGAAGTCAGAGAAAAAAATAAATAAATCTTTCAGTTTTTGGAGTAATATTTGCATCATCAATCTCCCAATGATTAAAAGGCCATCATTCTTAAATTCACCCTAAAGATTATGTTACATTAAAAGGTCAAAATAATTGCTAAATGAAGGAGGCTATGTAATAAAGTCAACAGAAAGTCAGCAGAGAATTTACATGGCTGGGAGGAGCGCAGGGTGAATGGCAAAGGGATAAGCACCGGGATTTTAGTGCTACGCCTAAAGCTGTGGTAAAACAGCGCAGAAAAAACTTAATCAGGAATAAGAACTATGTTATGTTTTTGGAGAGTTGAGTTTTGACCACGTTTCTTTTAAAATAAGGTAATTTAAGCCCAAGGATGTTTGTAGACAGCCTGATTTCCCATTTTCTGAAACCTGACACATTAGTAGGACGGCCTTACCAAATAATTCTGCAAACGGATCTCTGCCGCCGAAAAATTCCCTGAAAACGTCTTCAGGGTTTCGGAATGTGAAGCTGCTATGGCTGAAGTTATCGTAATGGTTTCCTGCAGGACATTCGAGAAAAACTCCGTCAACATCAGCGCAAACATAACCTCTTAGCAAAAAACAGAAAACACAAAATACGTCTAATAATCATCGTATTCTAACATAATGGGTAAAGGTTCAGCTTTTGATCTTCGGCCACTCTGCGTGTTTTCTTACCTCCTCCAGAGAGGCCGTCTTTTCCATAGCGGTCATAAAGAATCCTTTTATTTTCTGGAACAGAAATAAAACGTATTAGGAAAAAGACAATATGAAAAATTAACTAGAATAATAATTCTCAGATTGCAAAGTTTTTTTTGGTAACGATTAGTATTAAGGTTTTAGTCAAGTATTTTTTTTTTTTAGATCATTTTAAATAGTTTAAATTTAATACACTGGAATTGCAGTGTTAAAAATATGTTATTTTGGTTGGTGGTTCCGACCCCCTTTGCGTTGTTAGTTTACGCAGATGCGACCAACTCTAGAGAGGGTTTTGTTTATGGTGGCAGCGTGATCGGACCTGGACCACACAGAGAAACCACATGCAAGCTTGAGTGAAACACGGTTCTAAAGCCAAGTGCTTGCTAAATGGTTAGATATTGTAGGATATGCAAACTGATGAACAGCTGTGCACTTTTATTTGTTAAGGATAAAACCTATGTCATTTTCAAGGCAATAGTGATAAAATAATATGATTAAGTTCCCTGTGTTGTTCTAGGTTGGAAGAAAGCACCCTCTTACAGCATTTAAGTTTGTTTCATTGGACCAAAGTAAGCTACCATGTTTACCAAGTGTAAACAAAACAACAGAAGATATTTTATATATATATATATATATATATATATATATATATATATATATATCACAAAGCTACAAAATTTAAACAATTCAATAGAAATTACAACCTTTTAAGGAATTTCTATCAAATGTTTCTGAAAATTCCACAAAAATCCTATTTAGATCTGAAATTAAAACATCTTTTAGCTACACTTTAACGAGTGCACAGCTTTAACTTCGGTTTCTATCCAAATCAACAACTACAGCTACACAAATAAATCTCTCTCCAGGCAGGAATGTTTTCATAAGGAGTCGTGTAGTGAAGTCTTAGAATAACAGTTTCATGTTAACCCATGTTTAGACAACTTGCTCATTATTAACTTTACAATATGATGCATTTTCAGTTCCGGTTAATCACATTTAACAGAACAAAAAACACAACTGCATGTGCAGTTGTTTTATTATATAAGTGATACCAAAACCCACTTTCAACAAGTTTTAATGCTTAACAAACAAAAACTACCGTGGCTGTTAAAGCTCGAGAAGCCTAAATTAAAATAAAAGTGTTGGGGGGAAAAAACAACAAAAAAAACAACAGATGTTTCTTTAACACTTTTGAATATTCACAGAACAGCTTACAGATATCTTTTGCCACAGTAACATTTGTAACTGGATTCCCTCTGTTCAAAACCAGCAACCAACAGTAGTAAACGTTTTGAAACTGTAATCCATAATTAAAGTAAATTTGACTCTGGTTTGCATTTTTCACGAGAGCTGGCACCATGCTTTTGAAAAGTTAAAGGCCTTATTTGAAAGATTTATAAAACAGTAGGATTGCAAAGGGTAGAAAGTTATTTTGGGAAGCATTATGGGATTTTTACTACCATTTGTTATCGGAAGGTGTTAATTTAGTTCTCAAACTTTCCATCCTTTTTTTTGTTTGTTTCAAAAAAAGAAAAAAACTTTACACAACGGTTTTTAAATGTCAAACATTTCTGAAAGTTATCCGCTGATTATTTCTGTAAAAAACAAATATAATAAACTGTTTAACATTACGGTTTACCATTTCAAGCACCTTTTTCGTAATAAATTTTTTTTAAATTGTGTGAATCTCGAGATGTTTAGATTATCGCCACATTAAATCAAGCCTTTACCACCGTTGCATCACAAACAAAACCGCGTAACCTGAATATAAAACGACTATGAAAGTCATTTCTTTCAACATATCAGGGATAAAAACAGAAACATTTGAATGCATTTGAAGTAAAAATAGATAAATCTTACCATCTGACAGGACTTCATAAGCCTCCGACAGCTCTTTGAACTGTCTCTCTGCTTCTTCCTTGTTGTCTGGATTCTTGTCTGGATGCCATTTCAACGCCAATTTTCTGTAACTGAGAAACAAACAGCCCAAAACTTTTAACACTAGTCAGTTAGTCAGAGGTGGAAATTAGCCAGTTTTATGTAGACTATTATTGAGCGTTAATCAACATATCAAATAAGGATTTTTCAGTTTCTACATTTAATGCAACACATTAAGGGACTAAATCGCCAGCATGTCTTTTTCTTGCATTAAAATATATCTGACACACTATTATTTAATATGGTAAACAAAACAATCAAATGTAAATCAGCAGGTGGGACTGACTGCACATAATATTAATCCTTTTTGTTTCGACTCCGGGAAAAAGGCATGGGTTGATTAGCTCGATATATAGAAGAGCTCTTGTGTTTCTCTGGAGCCTTCAGGCAGTTGCTAAATAAATATGCCAGTTGAAGCTTAAAAGCCGAGGTACTCTCTTTCAACCTGCCGAACAGCGGTGTTTAGTGAAAATGTGTGGGTTGAGCACAAAGTGAAATAAAAGAACATTGTTTTGACATTGAAATCATAAATTTTCTAAATCTTCAGAGACTGATAACTTGCTTATGCCTAGCTGACACAAATGCTCTGACATCAGTAAAATAAATGCCCAGAGATTATGTCTGTGAGAAGACACTTTACATTTTTGGTCAACAACCTTAGGTTTCTCTCTTTCTTAAAAGCGTTTATTCTTCAGTTCATTTTTTAACTACAAATCCACATTGCATTAATGTGTCAAAATCCTTTAGTTCAGGAACTGTTCTAACTTCACTGGTTATGACTCAATAGCGATGCATTGCTCCTCAATGAACAAGGTTATTCATAAGTGGAAGGCATGCAAGATATGTGTGCTTCCAGCAGTGGACGTCCAAGCGAGTTCATTCTGAGGTCAGACAGAACAATGCTTGGATTTAACCACAAACAACTAATGCAAGTCAAAGTTAATATGCCCCTCTTATCAGGCAGCTAAAAGGCCACGACAATACAGCTGGATGAAGACTAAATATGTGTAGCTTGTTCAGTCTCGTATGGATTGCCAAACAAAAGGAAAAAAAACTTCTACCACCTCTAAAAAGCACATTATAACAGAGTCTTGCTTTGTATCTGATCCAAATAAAATAACCTCTAAAAAAAAAAAAGAAGAATCTGTTCAGTTTCCGTTTATGTTAGGGCTGGGCAATAAAACAATAACATATATTGTGAAATATCTTTCTCGATTGAAGTATGAGACTATCGCGATAGAACCTTTTTTTTTCATTTTTGGATAGTAGCCAATCCTATTCAGTTTTGCCAGATAGGGTCGAGATGTTCCAGCCCAAAAATCTCCGAAGCCTTCTCAATGCTTCGGCAGCTCTACTTATATTTTCCCCACTTCGGCATATTCCCGCTAAGTTTATCAAACCTGCTGCTAAAACCAGCATAATTTGTAGGGCTACTATCCATGTTGTAAACGCCCTGGCATATGACGTTGGCTAGTGATGGGTAAACGAGGTGTCATGAAGTTTTTCGACACAGCAAAACTGTATTGATACTGTGTCTGAATACTGACACC
This sequence comes from Orestias chungarensis, assembly GCA_032876305.1. Taxonomy (NCBI): domain Eukaryota; kingdom Metazoa; phylum Chordata; class Actinopteri; order Cyprinodontiformes; family Cyprinodontidae; genus Orestias; species Orestias chungarensis. The sequence goes on along the minus strand of JAVLVB010000491.1, from coordinate 1,772,533 downwards.
TGGTGGACATTAAAAATCCCTACAGGCAACGTAGACAAACTGATTTGATCAAGGAATCGAGGAATCAAGGAATTTTATGAACCAGTGTAAACAATAACATTTCACTCATTGTATGTTATTGTATATTATATATTGTATTATTTAATATCTTAAGTTAAATTGAAAATATGTGATATTCTTAAATACAATCAATAAATAATGTGAACATGAACCATAAAGTGTAAATTTAAGTGAAGGTGTTTGAAATGAGGATGCTTGTGGACTGAAATTTTATTCAAAAAAATAAGTTTTTCCAACGTTTTGAAATTTAGTCTGTTACGCTTTTTCGACTAAGAGTCAATTTCAGCTGAATTTTTACTCAGATAGATCAAGTAGAAACTGAAAAGAACCGGATGAAAGAACGAAATGAAAACTATTTCCTTATTTTCCGATTTAAGATTAAAATTGTCCCACACTGCGGAAATCTTTCGTATCCCTTGAGGCTGCTCAGTAGTTGACGCTGTACTGAAAAAGATCAAGAATTATTTTTGGCAAATGCATCCCGTTGACAGATTTGCTTCCTTATAAACACAGTTTGGTGCCTGAGTGTTATTTCGAAACAGTTGCTGTATCGGTCACGTGACTTGCTGAAATCAATACGCGCACCGATATGG
>JAVLVB010000491.1:1724780-1769355 GCA_032876305.1 Orestias chungarensis | reverse complement strand
GGGGGGGGGACTGCTAGATAATCCCGATCAGTCAGTTCACTAAGAAACAAAGGAATGTGCCGACTTCATCCGTGTAATCTACCCTCCATCTAAAGACTAGTGGGGTCAGCATGGATTAAAGTTAACAGCCTCGATTTAATAAATCTAAAAATTATAATGAATAAGTGTGGAAAAATATCAGCAGGTCTGTGGTTTAAACATGACCCAGGATTGTTTAGGTAACAAAAAAACAAAATAAACGGGCATCCAGGTAAGTCAAGTTTTCTAGCAGTTTCCTTTAAAACTGCTTCACACATTTGTTTCCACTAACCTCATTTTAATAAATCCCACTAATACTGTTGCAGAAATCTACTTACAATCATTTGGGTTTATGTGATGATGTGAAACGCATCGACTCTGGAGAGAAGTATGTCAGCCAACCATGAATGATAAGACTTTTTGGAAGGTGGTGGAGGCTGATTACGCCAGAGACATTATCAATTGCAACACAGACCAACGTTTTACACAAAGTTTTATTTTATTTACTCCTTAACTCAGTTTTATTTACTTCTTAGAGTTACATGGTTTTGGGGGTTAAGGCCAGTTTTATTTATTTGTGTTTTTGGGCCAATTTTATAACTATAACTGTTTGTCAAAGCTGTTAAATTCTCACAAACTTAAATGTCCTTAAAATAAAAACAATGACAAACAAGTTTGATTTTTGACACTAACCTGCACCCAGTGTATTTACTCATTTATTGAAATCATTTACATTTTTTACGCTCTTCTGAAGCCAAATAAAAACAGACAAAGACAGTTTTGATAGTTTTCAAATATTGTTTTGAACGGAATGTCATTACTTTTCTCATCGTAACTTTGTTCATGACACCTCACCTCACGTAACAGTCTTCCCGCCGAGAGATCACTATATGAGTCAACGCTCATCTGTATCTCTTTTCCCAGCATGTCCAGGTACTAGGTACATTTCTTCCTTATTACATGCCGTAAGTGGCTGATAATAAAACAATATCAGCAAAAAAAAAAGCAAACGCTCAAGTACTTACGCTTTTTTGATGTCGTCTTGCGAAGCAGTTTTTTGGACTCCCAGTATATGGTAGTACTCCCCCATGCCTCTGTCTGTTTTTGTGCTGACTGATTTCAGGCTCTTCTGACTGGCCTCTGTGAGAAAGACAGTAACTTTGTTAGGAGCTCAAAAGTGATTTAATTACGCTCAAGATTCCGGCACTCTCGATCAGAGAAGAGAAGCACATTTTAAGGGTGGAAAAAACCCAACACTGCTGCACTTTTCTGAACCAATGATGCTGGAGAGACCACAACTTAGTCAAGCAAAAGCCTGAGGGCTAAAAGAGAATGTGAATTATCTTTCCAATTTTAATTTGTGAGGTTTGCTGTACAGCCATTTATAAAGGAGTTATGAAACATCTAATAAAAGCAAGCCAAAACTAGTCTGATACACAGCAAGAGACGTTCAGATTGGAATCTTTCACTCAGTGAGACTCAATAGGTCTGCTAAAATGTCCTAGTAACGTTTAACTTTAAAAGGCCAGCAAAGATTTAACATCATGTGAGTTTGGAAAACAAAAAGCACTTTTAAGTTTAATGAAACCTTATATTTAAAAAATAAAATACAAAAAGGAGGTGAGTAGTATAGATTTAGAAAGCAACACTATAAATAAACCCCAAAAACTAAATACGCAATGGAAGATTTCTTCAGAAAAGGCTTTAAAAAAGATAAACAACACAGAGATTCAGACACGCTGTTCCGTTTTGTTGGCTATATATAACCTGTGGCCTTTGCAGATACATTGTGTTTGGGTTATTTGCGGGGGAGCTGGGGGGCCGTTTGGCTCATGTTTGTGCCAAACAGCGACTCCAACTTGGAACACAGTCCGGCCGCTGACCTCCGCTTTCAGATGGCTTTAGATTCAAACAGAATCTTTCTCAACTGAACTCACCATCTACTGATAAAAAAAAAATATGTATCCGAGTCAACACGGATCACTTTTAGATCCCAATATAGACTTCTATATTTAGACACATGGCCCAGAAAATTATTATTTTTCTTCAACCCTGATTTGCCTCTTCAAATGCATCTTTTCTCCAGAGATTGTAGTCATTACAGATCTATAACCGGTACTCTAACCATATGCTTGTCACTCTGGCAAATGTATAAACATAAACAACATAAACATGCTAAAGTACAATGGAGAATAGCACAATCTTTCTTACAGGTCTGCAAATTACTTGCGATTACACTTAAATGTACAAACCTGTTAAAAATTTTACTTCAGCATATAGTTGGTTTAAAATAAGCCTTGTGGTAGGATTAAATCAACTGAAATACAATCAGAGGTAATCTGAAGTATGCAGACCTCAGAATTTCTTAGTTTTCAACTATAAATGTTTGTATTTTATGTTTCCATTATTGTTTACAGGCATAGCTAAAGGAGAGAAGAATACGTAAATTGATTTTTCAGTTACACTGATTCGAGATCAAATCATAATAACACCAACACTTTCTATACTGATTGTATAGAAAGATCAAATACGTAGTTCAGAAAACTTGAACACAATGCTGATCTAATCTGGGTTTTCCCAAACAAGACAAGTATTTTAAATGGTTTAAAATGTTCACAGTGAACATAAGAGCTCCATTTCTAGTTCATTATAGAATTGTATTTTGCATATGTTTATTTAAAACACTTCTATATACCTGGTAGAAGCGGGTCCTGCTGGAGCAAAGAACCTTGCTACATTTGTGAAACCTGAATAATAGTAAATGTGGACCTCTGGCTCATAATTAGTTGAACTGTTTTAATTTAATCAAAAAATAATAATAATAATTCAAAAACTGGGAATTCTTTTGAATAAAAAAGGGGAAAATAAAGGAAATACAGGTCTGTGCTGTAAGAATACTTCAAATTAGATAGATAACAAAAATAAGTGCATAAACAAACGAATAACAGGCCAAACGCATTAAACAAACGCAAACCTGATCTACAGCGCTGATAGCAATGTTCAGGAGAAAGCAATTAGGGATATAAAAATCAGTGTATCAGTTATGCTCGATTAAATTAAATCAAATAAGATTATTTTAGTAAATGCCATAATCTTTTAAAGGTCATTTAAAAGCAACAACCTCACTCATTCATGTGATCGCTGCTGGGGGACAAAACCTCACACAGAGAAATCAACAACATGATCCGACCTTAACGCCCTTTTTGTTGTATGCAGCTGCATCCAATTAGGAATTAGCACAAGCAAACACTTCCAGGCAAGTTGAGCAGCAAGAGATTAAAGCATCTGCTGAAGGCTTTTATTAAGCCATGCTACACTCATGCGTTATGTAACTAGTACAGTTAGAGTAAAACCCTTAAAGGGACGATATAATGGAAAACAGACCGTTTTGTAGCTTTATATATTAAAAGAAATACACTATTCATGTTTATTGCTCTTGTGGCAGCGATTTAGAGGGGCCTAAATACATAGTCCTCCTGTCATGCACCGTCTCTGCCGCCCAGTTCCACCAGACCAGTGGCAGCAACAATTAATACCTGGTAGAATTTCTGAGCTGCAACTTAAAAAACAAAAAAAACAAAGATTATATAACATAGCTCCTTGTATAAAATAACGAGGGAGAAGTAAATTTCAAGTTCTCACACACGGCTGTGATGAAGTCACATTTATTTTGGGTTATTTTTAATTCTTACAGTGTGTTCATAAAAACTGGTGCTAACAGCTTTTTGAATATGCCATAAAATGACTATTACCTTTCAAGCTAGCCTTTGCAAAAAATATGTGCATGATAAAGAATGAATGGTCATTTTAATGTGTGTGTTTCCAAGTATGCTAAAACACAAGATGTCGTTGGTTGATGATGCATCTACAAAACACGACATATAAACCTAAATGTAATATTTAAATGTATAACTAAATGTATTTTATCTATGCATTATATCTAAATATATTTAATCTATAATTCTGCTTTGACTGTTCTTGATATAAATTACTGTTCAATTATGGAAAAATACATAAAGAATGATAGAACAGGTCTTAAATGAGACCCTTTCCTTTAGGTCTACAATGTATTTTTACCAACAGCCGTTTTTAGACAGACTTTAACATGAAACATCTACACAAACGGCCCAGTAAATTATCTGCAGAGGAATTTAAGGCTTCATTTAGATCCTAAAATCTCTTATAAGCGTTGAGCATTACATTCAACTTCCTTTGAATAAGACTCAAGGGAAGGGATTTGAACCCAAGATCTTTATGTGACGCCGACTGTGCAACCTGAATTTCTATTTGTCTTATACGTCTTTCAGTGAGTGTGACTAGTTCATCAAAACTGCTAGTAGAGGGAGGGTTGTCTGTACTTGAAAGCGATAACAACAGCAAACAGGTCAGTGATGACACAAAAGCACAGCAGTAAACAAAAGAGAGCGGCGAAGATCCAACACAAACAAAGCTAGCATAGAAGAGCAGGTACCAGTGAAGCAAAACACAATAAAACCATTTTACCTGGAAAATTCATAGCAACAACAGGAGTGCTTGAGAACGTAGGAAAAAATATAAGCTCATTTGGACTGAATTTCAACTTTCAACCTGTAATGTATGGCTTTTGTCTTTAATGTTTACATGTCTTCTGTGTAACTGTAGTGTCAGGACATTGTCCATGCAAATGACCAGGGACACTTAATTTGACAAAAACCAAAAGGCGCAAAGTAAGACAAAGTTTCATGACTTGAGGAAATGAGTCGTATAGTGATTTGTAATATTCAGTAAAGGCATTTAAGGTATGTAAGAGTAAAGAACTACACACTAAGAAACTATCCAAGTCTTTAAACTAGGACACATACTGTATTAACTCTCCAACGTAACTAAATTTGACAATGTCAATTTTTTAAATCCATGTCAAACTGACATAGATTAAAAAAATAAAAAAATAAATAAATGAAGTTTCTGTCCAAACTTTGCAGAAGGAAGATCTGAAGAAAACTAACTTAATCAACTGTACAAAGAAAATCTCCAGAAACTCGCCCTCATGACCACATATTTAGTACTACCAGCCTGATTTTCAGTTATTTTATATAACCGGGTGTTGACTAGGTAGAATGTCTTCAGAATTTTTCTAGAGCAGACTGATACCTATTACGGTTTTCAAATTGGAAGGGTTTGTTTGGAAGGAATTTTCAATGAAAAGCTGGCCTGACTGACATGAAAGTGGGTGACAGTGATGCACCTGCATGGTCATTAATTACCATAGTAACAGAACACAGCTATGTCAATGACCTCAAGTTACCTCAGCCAGACTGCTGCAGACTGAAGCTGTGTGATATAGGAATGTATTACCGGCCAGGTTATTTTGTATGGGTGCCCTTCCGCCCACCTTTCAGACGTAGCCTGGACGAAAACCAGAGTGTGCTGTGTCTTGAGTGCTGCTAACGCTTACCTCTGTTTTACAGGTCAGTAGTTCTGGAAAACGGGTAATGTTGTCCCAGTGAACCAGGTAGTGAGTGCTATTAAAGGAGTTTTAAAATTGTGATGAATGTTTCTAACGGACTTTAAAAACATTTTGAAATTGCAGCCATGTTTTGAGTGGAAGGTACAAACATTACTGCATCGCTGTTGTGAAGGGTTATTCTTAGCTGCGCCTTGTCTTGCAGGCGCACCACAAGATTAATTTACTGGGTTTACAGACATTTATTTAGACTCCCACACACTGTAACATAAGAATGAGTCAAATATAACTGTTGATTATTCTATGCATTATATTTAGTGAAACTATATTGTTAATATTGTCTTATCATACTAGTACGAGTCCATGTAGCAATGATAGCATTTAAGCTATTACTAGCATTTTAGCTTCTGCTACATTATACACTAACATGTGAATACTAGATGAAGTATGTTAGTGTAAGTGAACATGGTGATAACAACCTACATACTAACGTTAGCTTCATAGCTACAATAAGCATTTAAGCTAATGTTAGCATTTTAGCAAAAATTTGAATATACACTACCATGTGCATACTAGATGAAGGACGTTATTGTATGTCAACATTCTAATGACAACCTACATGCTAACGTTAGCAATACAGCTAACATAAGCATTTAAGCTAATTTTGATGTATGAGCTAAACTTTACATACCAAGTGCTGACATTAGATGTCAGTAAACATGTAATTAAGACCACACATAATAATTGTAGCATTTAAGCTAATGTTAGCATTTTAGCAAAAATTTGTTACATACTACCATGTGTGTAATAAATTAACTATATTAGATTAAGTTAACATGTTGATGACAACCTACATGCTAACATTAGCTTGACAGCTAAGAATAGCATTTAAACTAACATTAGCGTTTTAGCTAATATTTGCTTTTACACTACCGCGTGCATAATGCATCAACTATATTACATAGTAATGATAGCATTTAAGCTAATGTTAGCATTTTTGCTAATACTTGCTTATAGACTACGGTGTGCGTCCTATATCAACTATATTAGTTTAAGTCAAGATGCTAATGACAACCTACATGCTAACGTTAGTTTAGTGGCTAAAATTAGCATTTAAGCTAACTTAATCTATAATGGGTTAAAAAACTGCAAGTAGCTGTTACACAACATGCAATTGAAAACCCCATTACTACACTTACTAGACATTACTCATCAGAATAAATCGGGACCCCGCAGACACGCACAAATGGCAGGCACCATCAATTTCTAGTTTTGATACTATTGCTGAATTATAATAAGCCATGTTTTTTTTATATTTTCTTCAACAATTTCCAATAGATTTCCGCAACTCAGTTAGTAAATAGAAATATACTGTCTACTAAGGACAGAGAGCACACTATGGATTAATTTTATTAATGCCAGGCAGAGTGTAAATGGAAAGCATCATACGTTCTTTTAAAAAAATACCGTAAATACCATGAAATTTCAGATGAGCTCCACAAATCCGACTTTTGAAGGTGCGGCAAGAGAGAATTTGAAACCCCCCAGTATTCCAGATAATTAGATAATTAGGTTTTTTTTCATTTGTTTCCCCCATATCAACACAATTGTAAGTCTGCATTAATACCTGACAAAATGATCTCCTATGGAGTAATATAGCAGTTTATTTCAGTACATGTTTTAATGTGTTATGATGTAAACAAACATGAGTCGTTTAAGGCGAAGTGTAAAATACTTCTTAGTTTTCTAAATATAATACCTCAACTGGCTTCATGGAGAGTTTGCTTAACTTGATGATAGAGAAAGAGGATTATATCAAGCATTTTAGAAAGACTTGTATGAACACAACCAACAAAAATACTTCCATTAATGCAAAGTCGATTTAAAATATTAAACAATTTACTTCATTATATATTTTTTATTTGATTGCAAAGAAGTGCACATTAAATTGCTTTAATCATTTCCAAAATCCACTTAGTTTCTCCAGTGAGTAAACAGAAAAAGGTTAGAAAGTCTAAGATTAACAATCCGAAACATCAGATTATAGATTTTTAACAGATCCTCAAAGAATTCATTAAATCATAATGACCTTTTTTAACCCCTATATTCATGATAAAATAGGCTTTCTTTGAGGGAAAAAGTCATTCCAAAAACATCTGTCCAGATAAATATGAATTTAATTGTATAAAATATTAAAAATATTTACTTAAATGACAACCTAAACACTTGATGTATCACTATAATTAAATGAAACGTAACTATTAAGCTGTTAACCAACTTACTCTGTAACTGATAGCAACCAGCCTTGTTATCTGCGTTCATTTAGATTTATCTCAAAAGGAGAACTACAAAAATGCCTCAGGTTATCTGAAAATCGGCTCCAATATGCAAATTCTACTCCTGTAACATCGCGCTGACACGTCAAGAACGACAGAAACTTCGAGAAATTGTTTCAGTTTCAAACGCAACCAGCAAAAGAAAAAAACAAAAACGATAAATGACCCGAAAAAAGTAAAGTCGTGCCAACTTTAAATGAGGTCGCGGGCCCACTTTTGTTAGCCAGTAGCTTTAAGCCAACATTTATAAGCATAAACGTAATTTATAAGCATAAACGTAAGATATAGGTTGCGGTAAATGCTACTTATAAACGCTGTTAAGCTGCTGAGACATGCTAGCTAACTGAAAAGGAAAGCTGATACTATTTAGGTAAAACCGACATGGCTACTACTAGCATTAAGGTTGATTTGCTAAACCGAAGATGACCTCCCGCATCTACTCTGAAAACCCTAGGTTGGTAGGTCGGTAAAAAATGTAGTCCAGCATAAAATGGCGTTAATAAATTGAAAAAGCTATCAACGGAAGGAAAGAAGATATTGTAGCACCACAGCGTCTATGCGGCAGGGCAGATTTTAACCCCTTTTATCGAGGCCAACCACAGCCTGAAGGCGAGTAATGTTCCCTAAAAACACGGTAATATGCATTATACATACCCCTGTAACAAAGATGTCCGCTCTGAAACCTCTCTCTTATTGCTGTGTAAGATGTCTTTTACCTGAGGACAGAAGCCTTAGCTGCTGACGGCGGCAGCTCGTTAATAAAGATGGAGGCTTTTTTGGCCTTGCCCACTAGCTGTAAAGGCTGCTTTCAGGGACAGTCGGAAATTCGTTGTTTTTATGTTTTTAATAATTCCGTAATATGTATTTATTATACGACTCTGATCATCGAATTGAAAAAATAATCAAACTCATTAAAAGTCTAAAATAACAAAACAAGCCAACAGTAAGCTTGATTTTACTCCGGAATCTACACCAACGAGAAATATCTAAAGGGAAATCAATACGTCTTTCAAATCTCCAATTTAACTGACTTTGGTTAAATTACACGAAACATCTTGCAGTTGTGGAACATTAGGGATTTAAAAAAACAAAACATATATTTTTTTAATGTAGCTATTAAAAAAAAAAAGCAATAAACAAATGTAGCATCTTCTAGCTATCATAGGAAATGTGCTACAATGGTTCAGTGCGCCATCTTTCGACTGAGGAGAACAACGCATGTCTACATGTCAAATCAAAATTAATTGAATTCAAACCAGATTTAATTCTAGGTGTTTTTTTAAATATAATTATTGTCCATGGTCTTGATAATGGGTAGGTTAAAACTAATATTAGTTATAAATATTAACTTCAGCGCTTACTGTGTTCCCCAGGCTTTGCTTTACTGTCCTTTACTAAAACCAAGGAGAAAAAAAAAAAACACTTGCTTGAATATAATTATAAGGCTGCCTTGGAAAAGCTACCTCCATAATAGCTCAGTCTCATTCATGCAGTCAGGGTGGATGCACTACTGATTCCTCTCAGAGATACAGCAAAAGAGTATTTTATACACTAATAACTTTATACGAGTTAATCCATTCATTTATTAAATTAAAATTTAGGTTAAAAGACACTTCAGACGAAAGATTGATGTGTAAATAATGTAAGACTTTAAATTTAGCAGTTTACTTGCAGAAATATAACAGGCGACAAAAGCATTCATTTCATGATGCAAGTAACTGAACCTATTCACAACTCATCAACTTGTAAAATACCTGCATGTCAAGGTTAGGAAGTTAAAATATACATACCATTATGTCACAGTCATTATGAATGTAGTTGCATGTTCATTGTAACGTTGTTGGAGGATTGGACCCAAGCCTTTGTTCTTCCACAAATACATTTTATTCTCTGTCTGCAGTTTACACATCCTGCCATATTTTCCTTTTTTAATGTGTGGTTTCGAACTTTTACTTGCCTGAACAATATGTGTTTGTCAGTCTACATGATCAACATCTGTCAGGATGTATTTAGGTTTAACAGATTCCATGTTACTGTTACTGTTAAGGACAAAACAAAAAAAAAAATTTAGACCAAAGTCTTGACCTTGCTACAAGCTGATATAAAGTTAATGTAGTTTCATCTTCCTCTTCAGTTTGTAATCACTTTTAAGAAGTAAAATACCTTCAATAACTTTGTTTCTGGTAATTTTAAGTCACCCTTAATGTTATTCAAAAAGAAATCCAATTAAGGTGCTGGGAAAAAATTCATAAGTCATTAAAACACCACATTTTATTCCCTTGAAAAAATATACCTCTTATAACTGTTATAAGCCTTTAAAATCTTAATTAAGCCCTAATGTTATACTCCTTTACTTACAAAATTTTAGTTTGTACTGAAATAGTTTTTAAAGCTTTCATAGGTTTTACTTTTAAATTCCTTTCTGTTTACTGTACCGTCAAAAACAGAAAATTCTGCACAGTTCTTGGTAAAATAATGGTTAAATAAAATAAAAAAATGATAGGGTATATTTGATAAAACATAGTTCATTAATACAATAAAAAACATATAAGATTTGATTTAAAGTTTAAATGAATGATTTTTAATTAAAACACTGTTTTAAATTGTCGATACACATGCTCTCCAACTCAGTTATTAATGTCTGCAGCTTTTAACTGGCTGGGATTTGATTTCTTATCCTGAGGTTCGTGCTAAATTTCTGAATTGCCCCTACATTCCATGCTGACTGCTGTCAATAGAGGCCACTAGCAATAAAACTATATATATAAAAATATCACAGCCACAAGATCTATGAATTTTAAAATAAGAAAAATTGACCTGAATTCATCACAACTTTAAGAGGACAAAGTAATGCAGGCCACCACAGCTCTCAGCCAGACTAAGCTAAAAAAATCAAAGGATTGCATTGATTTTAAAAGAGAAATGATCAGTTTCACAGTTAGATCCAATAGCAGCACTTGGCAGCTACAGAGAATCTCATGGAAATGTCTCACAGCCATTAGTTATGCAGAGCAATCAAGTTGTGGTTAAGAATGTGGAAAAGGAAGGTAAGCAATATACACTAGGCACAGGTCAGTGTGCATCAAGCTCTCACAGCACAGTCCCTTATCTATTTTATTTTAGTCAGATCGCTTGAACTTTGAAAGCATTTTACAAGGAGAAAAAGGTAAGTAGAGAGTGTAAACTTTAGAACAAATTAAAGTTGTAATGAACTGCTGCTAACAAGGGTTAGGTTTGTACATCAGCACACGGTTGGCCGACTCCCAGATCATGTTCAGGCATGAAGAAATGTGGTTAAAAAGTTACAGTGTTCAGATTAAAATCGTGACTTTCACTCTGTCTCAATCTTTGAGATGAAGCCACTTAAAGGGAAATAAAAGATCTGATACACTGTTACTTTTTTTCTTCTTGTTTTTTGTTAGTTATAATAATAAAAATTGGAAATACTCTAAGCTAAAGTACCACCAGCAGCCGCCAGAGGGCACTATAGGAACATGAAAAACAGACTAGTTCAAATTCCCATTCCCTCAGCCAAGCCAAGACGCATTTACAAATATTTATCCGATTCCTTACCAAACTCTTTTGTAAAATCTTGTTGACAGTTTATGAAGCACATTGTCATTGTACCTAAACATATTATGGAGTCCCTACAGGATGGATCATACGTCGATAGCAGCTCGCAAGCTCGAAAAGTGTGGACACCCCGATGTAGATCCTTCAGGTCTTTGGAGGCCTCCCTACTCTGTTCCCTTTGCCAGAACTAGAGAGAGAAAGATAGGATGGAGAGATGGAATCGGTCCAAAACGGGATGGACGTCTTCTTGGGGCCGTGGTGCATAGAGGCCATTAAGATTTATGATAAACGCACACAATCTTAATTTGTGCTCAGCCCGATAATGCATCTCAAGGCCAGAACAGTTCGGCTCAGTGTTTCTTAACTGGATGTTTCTTTAATTATATGTCAGAGGCCGTAAAACTGGGAGCGGAAATTTCCCCACAAAGCACCGTTTTATATCTCGGTCATTATTGTAAATTACAAGTAACAAGAAAAGGAAGAAAAAAAATAAACTAGGAGGCTAATGGACGGAAAATGCAAAAAAGAAAAAAGGTCACCAGTGGGACACAAACCTTCATCAGCATCATCATGTGCTGATCAGGATAAAAAAGGCCGGTCACCTAAACAGAGGTACATGTGGGGAAATGCAAACAGACCTGTACAAATAGCAAACACGTCAATCATACAAGATCCGCCTAAAACATATACATATTCACAATACTGTTTTCATTTAATGCTTTCCTCCCCAACTACAGCAAGACCAGCTGTGTCTGGATCTCCGGTACTGTGTGCAGAATGGCTTGTAGACTCAAACTATAAAACAAGCTGCAGTGCCTTGCAAACAGTTTCATCCCCTTGATCTTTTCCACGATTTACCACCAACATCTATAATTTTGTAGATCCTGTTTAATATACAATTGTGTTCAAGTCTGTTTACAATAATACGGCTAAAAAAATGTTGTTAGATGATTGGTGATCAAATGACCACATGAAGACCAAAGACAAAGAGATCAGGGACGTTTGGAGAAATTATGGAGGGGCTACATGGGATCCAAAACTTTTAATAGCGAATCTAACGCAGGCCTTTAGCAAAACTGACCTTTTAAGGAAGAGCAGGGGGACAAAAAGACACAAGAATTCCTATTTGCTTTTTCCCAACAATCCATGTACGGATGAAAACAGAGATGTGGAAGATTAGATTAGCTTGTCAGATTAGATTTCACTGAATCTTTTAGCAGTGCATTGAGAAAACATATTTCCAGCACATCATTCTGTACCCACTATACGCACAGAAATACATGGTGGGAGCCATATCTTGCTGTGGGGATGCTTTATTTTACTAGGGAAAGTGATGCTTGGTCAAAGTTTATGTAATAATAAATGGCTTTAAAAGCTGAGGAATAAAAAAGATGAAGGTAGAAATTAAAGCAAATTGACAATCTGTGGACAATCTGGATTATTCAATAGCCTGAGCAAATTTCCAAAAATGAATGTTGACTCAGAATCAGATGATCTGAAAACAAAAACATGCAACAGTTTTTATATTTCTATATTTGAAAGCTTTGTTTTTATACACTCATATTCTTCCCATAAGGTGTTCATTGCTTACTGGAGCTCTAAAGTACGATTAATTTTGCTGAAATAAAATGGAAAGAAAATTAGGGGACAAATAATTTTGCAAGGCACTGTGAGCTTAGAAATCACAAATGCTTGAATTTAAAATACATCTACATAAAAACACTTAGCTGTCACAACGAGGTGGCTTTGTAGCCCCCCTCCGCCACTCCCCAATCCATTTCTGCTATATTGCCGTTTGATTTAACACCCCTTTCTCTTTGGTGGGAGAGAAAAAATAAAATAAAATAAACTTGTTCATGTCATTACATGACACAGTGAGCAGCCATTACTGTTGTTTAACTTAATCTGCCCTTTAAATGTCAGATGCAACGCTGCTTGTCTGTAAGGTTGTCAGAAATGATTTCGGAAACGGCATAAAGGAAAAAAAGATCCCACTACGTTTCAACCTTTTTTTTTTTTGTTTGTTTCTTTTACTTGGCACCTCACAGAAACACAACAATCAGTCAGTGCATCGTTTGCCTTCTTTCGTCTATTTAGAGTCTTTTACTCCAGAGCCGCCCGGTGTTGCGTCGGGTACGTCCGTAAGAGACACAGAGAGAGAGAGAGAGACGACTCAGCTGAGTTCGAACCCAGCGCTCGACTCTATGGCATACAGCAGCTTGCTCCTCATCAAGTGCTGGTCGCAGAACTCGGGCAGCTTGAGCAGGTTCATGCAGGTGCTGGCTGTGGGCAGGCGCTCCAAGTCGTTTCCACCGTTGTGAATGCAGAAGGCTGGATACAGCTCCTACGGCCAAAAGAAGAAGACAAAAAGATTTTTAAACATTAATGTTTGAAGGTGTTCCTTGGATCCTTGATTTAGTTGAAACAATACCAGGTTTTCTTGATTAAAACAATAGTTCTGATGGTTCTGCAAGCAAAGTAATTAGCTGGGATGCTGCTTGGTTTTTGAAGAAGGTAATCTGGTATCTTGGAATTAGGGCGAACAACCACACATGAACAGGGTCATTAATTAGGGTAATCTGGAAAGACCAGTTCATGTGACATTCCTGTTCTTTGTGGACTGTGAAGTATGAAGAACATTTTCAGGCTTCACTAGGTAAAAGAAACCACACCATCATGTCATAGTTGCATTTTTTCGTCAGGTTTTGAAATTATCCCATGGAAAGTTGTGGAAAGTTTTGCCAGTTCCACACACTAGGCTATTTTCTATACGACTCCCTATAAGCGATATTTCTGGCCACCTTACTACTTGGTAAATGGTCTACAACTAATTAAACTAAACCAAATAAAGCCTGTTTAGGTTTGATGAAACTTTCACCGCATCCATCGTTTGATATGAGTGACGTCTCTGGTGTTAATTAGCGCGGCGGAGGTGAACGAACGCCTTCAGAGCCAGATGACAGGATTAATCAACACGTGTCAGTATTGATCCCAATTTCCAAACTCAATGCAATAAATGTCAACCGCCACGAGGGATTAAAACGTGCAGGGAGCCAAACGAACACAGCCCAAGTATAAATTCAAGAAATCAGTTTAGTGCTTTGAAAGGTACGGAGGCGGGACACAGGCTCCGGAGGTTGACCCTTGGCGGAGACGATGAGAGATGATGGTCGTTTCATGTTGTCCATCTGGTATTTTAAATTTTTTTAATTTTTTTAAATCAAAGCTCGCAGCTGATGAGGCCGCTTCATCTGTAAACTATGACACTGACAGCTTCCATCACGAACAAAACTGCTCGGCCCTGATTTCAGACGATATTTAACGTCGGACTGTACGTCCCACCGGCTATACTTACCCAATTAAATGGCTCTTCGGGGACTTTGCCATAACGACCCCATTTTTCCCACAATTACCGTATTAAACTATCATTGCCGATTGAAAAAGTATCATTACCACGACTATCATTTTGAGAGGGAGAAAAAATAAAAAGACAGTTTCCATCACTATTTTTAAATGGCTTCTCCTGACAGAGCTATTTCTCCTCTAATGAATCCTGGGCAGTTTTCGCGACAGCTAATTAAGGCTTAGCTCGCTCGAGCTGAGGGCCAGGTCAGGGGCCACTCCCCCACAAATTACCACCCTTTAAGTCACAGCGAGGCATCTGGGTGGGAGGGGTTCTCCACACGCCGGGCCAAAGTCAAATTTAGTAAATGGGAAAGGAGGGGAACATTTTAAAGCTTGAGGGATTTAAAGGTGACGGTTTGTTCGCTTCTAACTTTGAAACAACATGAATACTTTCTTAACTACTCGCAGTATGAACAATACTTTATACATACATAAATACAGTCATATTTATTTTAATATTTAAATTGGAGCTCTGAGGTATTTAACAGGCTTTAAATTAACCTAAAAATGTTTTATTCGTCTGATCTAATATTTGAATCCTAAACACCTTGAATACCGAACTCCATCAAAATTAAGTCATAATTAGTCTCTGTGTAATTAATCCATAGGAGTTTCATTACTGATTAAAATCTAATATTCAAATTTATTGAACTGAAGTGCATTAAAATACCTTGCAAAAGTATTTATTACAAGATCAACTTGACGAGGTTATCAAAGGTTATCAAACTATATTACAAATAAAAAAACCACCCTTAATGTGTTTTAAGCATTTGCATTCAATAATTCACTTTGGGTACAATTTATTCTTATAGTTGCTTCGGTGAAATATAGCGGCGGCAGTATCAGTGCTGAGGGGATTTCTTTTTATTCTAGCAGTACGGAGATAAGAACAGAGCTATCCTGGAAGAGAATAGGAGGTTTGAAATGGCGTTGGCAGTTCATCTTTCAGCAGAGGAAACAAACAGATACAGTAAACAATAAAAATTGATTACATTAAAGAAAACGTGTTAGAATGTGCCTAAATCAAACTGAAAAAATATGTTCAAGATGCTTTCTATCCAATCTGACTGAGTACAAGTTATTTTACAAAAGCGAACGGCCATTTTTTGTACGCCTCTAGACATGCAAGCCTGACGGATGTTCTAAAGGAACATCCGTGAAAGGTGATTTTATGAAATACTGACTCATGGTGGATGAACAGCATTAAGAAGTACCCTTCCAGTTTTGTTGACATTTTTGCAACTATGTATTACTTTACTAACTTGCAATTATTCTGTCCTATTGAATTACATTTACGTTTTTTGTAACGAAAAAGAAAAAGACGTGAATAGTTATGCTGGGCTCTACATAACTGCAGTTCCTGGTGGGACAAAGTGTGGCGTAAAAACTCTTTAATAGCCCTGATTAACACTTTCTAGTATTCCTTCATACCTTTCTAGCTGTCCCATAAATCCAGCCAGTTATAGAACTAAATGGTTTCCAATTAGGACGTCGTTTTAGATATAATTTGCTGTAATGATTCAAGACTTTTAAAATGATATTCAGCAGCAGACGGATGTAGTTTCTCTGCAATTCATCTCAGCAGCTATTGCCTCTTTCCACCACGTGACCCAATCGGGGGGGAAAAAAGGTTAAAAGTTTAACCATCTAACATGTTCGGAGCGACGGTGTTTGTCCAGCCAAGGTCTCCAGACACACACACAGCTGCAGACGGACTCCTCCACCAGAGGAAGGTCACGAACTATAACACAATAGTGAACGTGGTGATAAGAGCTCGCCACAAAAGGCCTTCTCTGAGCGCAACTAATAGGAAAATGATCATTACGAGTGTTCTTATCAGTCTGGGTATTTTCAATAAAGGCACATTAAGACAGAGCCTTGACTTTTTTCATGTTTAGAGAACCTGCTACACATAGAAGTAGCCACTCGGATGAAAGCGAGCACAGAAAGAAAAAAAGAGGATGTTTGCGCCCGGTTGCGGCTCACCTTAAAGCCCAGCAGTGGAGGTCTGGAGCAGCTGGTGACGAACTTCAACAATTTGCGCTTTTCTTCATCTGTAAATCCTTCAACCACTTCCCAGAAGATCTGGATAACGGGATGATTAGCAGTGTATCCACCTGAAAGGAGATTGTAGAACAGATATCGCATTACTTGTCTATAATTTTGACACTTACTTGCGGATCAAATTCAAAAATAAAATTAACATGGTAAATCAAAACTGCAGAAATGCAGGGTTGGAAAAATGAGAAGGAAAAATGTTTAAAGCCCAACACTGATCAAACCATTGTTGAATATTTAAAGCCTAGTAGTAATTTGAAAACTATACCAATGTAAAAACCTAAACCAGTTTATTCTGAACATTTTGCACTTTCGCTCAATTGTTTCACTTTTAAAGCGGAGCACATTTTTGTCAAAATTACCCCTATAGTGTCCCGAAAAGAAAAAAAAATACACATATTAGTCCTGTGACCCAACCAGTTCCAGACTCAAAACCATTTCCAACTTCTTCTTAATAATTGCTATGCGATTGCTTTCGTATCTCAACTCCTATCGTTCAGGAATATTCTTCATCACCGCATGTTCTCCCAATAAAGAGCTGCGCCAATGAGAACCTACCTGAATAGTTTGTGTAGTTTTTCAGGTCGTCGAGACTTATCGGAATATGAGCCCCAGATATCAGCACCTGTCAAGTTGAGGCAAGAAACATGTTTTTTTTGTTTTTCCCACTACAAGCAATTAAAAAACAAAATAAATGAAATCCTTGTTTCGTTCAACAATTCTGTACCTGAATTTCCTGCTGATCAAACATACGCAGCCACTCAAGGTTGACAACATTGGCCAGACCCTGTCTGAAGGCCAGGCAGTGAGGCCGGATCTGTTTGTTGAGCCTATAGTCGGCCACCAGATGGATGTAAGCAATCCGGTTGGCTGTTGTCACCGGGATATCTTTTCCTCCCGGCTTTAGTTCAACCACCTGGAAATGGACACACAGGATGCATTTACAGAGCTGCGACTCTCACCAGAGTGCCTGCACGTTTACGTTAAACTAACAAGTGTAAGCTCAAAATTTCCCTCTTCGTCTTTGTGTTTCATTTAAACTAAGAATACACAAGTTTGAGGTTTGTACACCATTAAGAATTTTGGTCAGGTTAGGAAATCAAAGAAAATGTGTTGACTACATGATGACCAGATTGAGAATATAGATGAATAGATATATTTTAGCTCAATATTTTTGTTTCAATATGAACTCAGACCTAAAAAACTAAAAGGAATTATTAAACATTTTTTGTGGATTTTAATTACAAACATACCAACATGCTTCCTGTCATTTACCTAAATATAATCCCAACCTTTTAATAAATGTGTATTAACTCAAACACTGCACATCTGGTCAATGTTACACATTAATATTCTAAAAGATTTAAAAAAAAAAAAGAAAAGAGGTTATATATTTTCAACAAACCTGCAGGCAGCATGAATCAAGACTCTTACGATGCAAATTCGCAACAGAAACTGTTAATAAATTGAAACGCAGGAACACAGAAACGGATTGATAATTTAATGTAATGCGGTTCACCTAATCTGTTCATTCCCATAGAGCTGCAAACTCCCGCTTTCAGGAATCTATTTACTGCCTTTTCGCCCTCCCACTGGGTTCTGATTATGTGCTAATGTAAGAGAATTACTGCCGTTATCTTGCTTGCTTTGGCTATCTCAAAAGGGCAAATGCAGGGCAGACTGCCCCCGGGTGTGCCTAATCTTCCACAAATTGTTTTCCCCTATGGCGCTCTGTTTGGTGACCAGAAGGGCCATATTGTAAGGCTGCTGTTTCAGGTGTTGTTTGAGAAGAGCTAATAGGACATATTAAGGCCCTGAGCAAACAGGGGGTCCAAGTAGGAATCAGGTCTGGGCACAGCTGAGCGGGTCTCTTCCGCCTTGAGGTTTGGAGGCAGAAGGAGCCATGCTTGAGAGCAGTAAGCTGCTTCTGTCATGCGTGGTGTGATATAATTTGTGGAGCGACACACAGGTGGGGAACGGTCAACAGAGCCGCTGTGTGCCCGGCACTGCAGCGCGACTTAGAGTGACGGTGGTGACGTGCTTTATCTCTGCCGGAGCCGAGAAGTGGTGCATCAGGAGGGAAATGAATTATTAACGCCCCACAAAGAGAAACCAAACAGGGGGAAAGAAACGGAGCCGAAAAATAAACACGGGACACACCGCTTCAACCTGCTCGACGCGACCATTTTCCACAAGCTGTTACCTGAGCTTCACCCAGATCGTTGTTGACCACCGTGAAGTTGAGGCCCAGCTCCTCCACGTCGCCCTCGTAGCTCTTGAGGAACAGAAGATTGCGGTACATCTCGGGATCCAGAGAGGCCAGGTGGTGGATGTCCACCTCCGCACTGGTGCCCAGAAGTTTGGATAGGAAGAAACTGGCAAAGGGCAACTCTACCAACATGTTCTCATAGAGCGCCTGAGGAGAAACACGGGCATTATGCTTCGCATCGGGTCAAAGCAGTGCATAATTATAAAAGAAAACAACACATGGTTTTTACATTTCTTTTCATAAAAATCACAATCTGTGTGGTGTATATATGTATTCAGGCCCTATCAGTCAATCTGTAGAAACATAGACTCTTGCGCAATGTTTTGGATCGTAGTCCTGCTGGAAGGGGAATAGTCAAATTCAATTTCAGTTTCATGTGACTATTGCACCTTCTTCTACTTGATCGGTGTCCTCAACATGGTTTTGTCCTTTCAACATATTTTCCTACCTCAGCTTTGGATCACTGCAGCATGACAGTCAGCCTATAAGCCTGGCTGGCATGGCTTCTCTGGTTCCATAGGTTTTTAAAATGCCTTTTCTTTGTCACTAAAGTTTATAAATCCTCTAAGTGCTTGTAATTTTCCCTTCTAAAGGTAAACGATTTCATTTACGGGCCTCAGATCTAAACTGAAAACCACAACTTTTAGACGTTTCCCTGATATATTTACAGTTTTTCTGCTTACCCTTTTCATGAAACGCAGTGAATGGTAGGAATAGTTTTGCAAAATGCTAATCCTGAAATTGTTTTGCTTTTAACATCAGTCGAACTATACGGACAACAGTCTGCGTCAGTCACTATCCACTTGGCAGATATTCAAACCTTATTTAACTTGCTATCAATGCCAAAGGTTTACAGTGATAAACCTCAACAGATCACAGTGTTTGAGATCAAAACAGAGTCCAATCAATCTTGAAACACACAGGCTCCTTCTTCCCTCGATTTCAAACTTTATAAATGTCGATTCTCACCTTGACCCAAGATGCAATTAAGAAGTGCAACCGAGCAGGTGACTCATAAAACCCCCTAAGCTAATGTACCAGAATAGTAGAAAAAGAGCCTATTGAAGACATTAAAATATACAGGTCCCTATAAATGATAGCGCTAAAAACCCTGACCGCATAAGCTAAATGGATTATAAATCTTGAGGATTTCCATAATGCATGCATCTTAAACACACACAAATGCATAAATCACGGCTATTTTCTAAACATGGGTTAACTGCGCAACTTCAAACATTGTCTATTTTTTATGCAAAATAATCCACTTAGTGTTACTCTCGTGGCCGGCACTAATTTCAGACCATATGCGCCGAGTGGCCCCTTGAAACCTATCAATAACACTTGTGCCGGGAAGAGGCAGCAATAAGTATATGGAAAAATCTTGTAGCCTTATTTTTTCAATGCCACCAGCCTTATTTATGAGTGTTTATTGCCAGAAATTGTGCCAAAATGACTTGGGTTGGAAAGAATTAATTATTATGGCCCGGGGCCTTTTAATATAAGTGAGTGCAGTGGCAACGCAATTAAAGCAGATCGCGGCACCATCAGGTGGAATAAATGCCAGCAGCACTGCAGGTGCGTTTTGTTAGCTGCCAAATAAATTCCTTAATTTACAACATTATGAATCAATAAAATTATAATGCCTTTCAAACGCATCTTTATCAATCAGAGCGGCAACACTGTTTTGCGCCTCTGCAGGGAGGATACCGTGTCGACGGAGCTTCGCGAGCAATTGCAGCATGAGAGGAACCGCCGCTGATGAGGGCGAAGCGTTGGCGGTAATGAGACTGGGAGAATCTCTCGTGGCTTGTAGCTTAGGGCATGCGAGGGGAGAAAGATCAAAAATTAGCTATAATGTTTAGGCCAAAATCACAAATGCAAAAGAAACCCCCTGGTGTGAGTTTTCAATGTGTGTGGCTTAAATCTTTCAGCTTGTCATCGGGGTTGACAAGTGAGGAAGAGGGATGACGGCCAACCTCTATTCTGATGCTCAATCCCATTTCAGTGAGTACCCCCCCAGACAAGCCACTCCCGCCTGTAATACATCACCTCCACAACAATGGCACGCCTCGGACATTAATTAAGAATATTAATCTCCTGTGTCCTTTGAGCTGCAAAGCGCACCGCGCACGCCGCAGCAGCGGTGATGCAATTTCAATCCATATAAACGGCTCGCCTTTTATCCAGGCAATAACGGCACTAAACAAATATCAATACGCCGCTCAAATTGGCATTTTTATGGAGAAAGAGGAACTTAAGGTAGGGTTAATTGAAAGTCAAATTCAAATTAGTTTCCTTCAGCCTAATTGCCTCGACCACTAGCTACAGAAAGCACAGCTCGACCACAGATTGATCACTTCTCACGTTAACAAAAACAGAGAGGAAAAGAAACCCAGGTAGAAGAGGAGTTACACCGCACAGGCAAGTGGACCAGAACATCCACGACTGTTTTAGAGAGAAGAGGCCTGGATGTTCCCTGACTGTAAACAGATCAAAATGCTATTACCACATGCTTTGAGGGCTTATTTATGTCCCGTCTTTGTGAGGCCGCTGATTTAATGCTGGCCAAATGCAATCGCAACACAAACAAGAGGTAGGAATCATCCGCTAATGGAAGCCCTAATTGAGGGGCGACTGCTTGTCATGAGGTAATTCCTCTTCGTGTTGCGATGATAGCTCTTTCACGGGGATGGCCATCTTGATAAACAATCACCGCCGCATGCATTAGAGAGGATTTAAAAACGTTAGGCTCTAATAAAATGTTCCGAAGAGTGAAGGAGCAGCCAAACAACGTTGCTGTCTTATTACAGAGGTAAATTTGAGACGGAACCACAAAACCACATTTTATTGAACAATTCATATAATGTGAGCCTAATGATCAAATAATAAAGTAATCGTATACAAAGACATAATTGATTGTCAGAATATCTCATAAAGATATCAACTAATCAAAAGTTTGTCAAAGTTTTTTCTAAAGCACATTTCAGCAACAAGGGAATTCTTAAATTAGGTTAATGTAAGTCCCAAACATGATTTATGTATATCTATGAAGCACTTTGACTGATTTTACAGAAATTGAATTTCTAAGCTAAGCTAACCCAAGCTAAAATAACCTGAGCTAACCCTAAAATAAGAAAAGATAAGAATAAGAAATACTTTATTCATCCCGCTTGGGAAATTACATAATTGACAACTATATTAAAAAAGTAATTTTTGGGGGGGATTTTATAATTTATACTCATTTATTATTTCTATTAGATACAGGCAACGTCACACAAGATTTGACTAGTTTAACAAAAATACAGAAATATTGCCAACATTTCCAAACTGGCGATGGACCTTGTTAAATGAAACAGAGCAGCTTTGTTTTGCTATCCTGTTATTTGATGAAAGTATTGCTTTCTCTCACTCTCCAGCAGCCAAAATGAACTGCAGCTCCGTTTTAAGTATTTTCTCATATCTCTTTGGGGGAATTCATTTTTAAATAACTCATGTAAAATAGCTAAATTTGATCCTTCTTCCCACAGATATAAAGCCTTCTTACTAAACAATGAAATGGTGTCCTGGAAGTAGTTAAGTACGGTGTGTTCACTGCTCTAATTGATGGGTTTTCAACCGGCCACCTTTAATCTTTCATTTGATGCACATTGTAAAAGTTCACCTTTCCGAGGATCCGGCCCAGGAAGTAGTAGTGTCTTGTGAAGGAGTCGCCCACTAGCATCTCTGCAGCTGGGTTTGAATACAACAAACCCTCGTTCGTTGTCTTGAAGAAACCCTGGTTGGGATTGAAGCCCGATTTGAGGAGCTCGTTGAGGAACTCGCGAAAGATGCCGCCTCCGTCAATGCCGGCCTCGTCCAGACCATGAGCATTGAGAAGGTGAACACGAATCCTCTTCTTAAGGTCCGGTTCTGATTGAGTAACATGGAAGAAAGGAGAAGTTAGTTATGTATCAGAAGAAATTTACATGTTTTATAAACTGTCCTATTGTATTGAGTTTCACAGAACTTCTTGAAGCTTACTTTATTTTCTCTTTTCAATAAATTATAAATGACTGGAATTTGTAGCAGGGAGATTCCCGGCTTGTTAAATTAAACAACAACTTCTGGCAGCATATACTTTTCACTTTTACATCACAGCTAATTTGCACATGAATAACTTGTGATGCCACCGTTTCTTCAGAGTACCATAAAAAGCAGCCTAAGTACCTTCCAAAGGTAATGCTTATACCACTTTTGGGATGCTTGGCTTTAAGTTTAAGAACAAAAACATTTTAAGTCAAATCTGGAATTTAAATAAGAATCTGGGGAAGGACTTTAAGACTAAAGATCATAAATGCTCTGCATCCTGTCAGACTGAAACAGAGCTATATTGCAAAGGATAAAGGGCGAATTCTAACAAAACTATAGAGACTCGTCAGTTTTGTACTAATAACATACAATATTATATTATAATAAAACTCTACTTTGGGAGGGTCAATGACTAAGAATACAAATAAAATGCATTGAAGTCTATATCTGAATACTTTGAGGCTCTTTTGAGAACAACACAGAAATCAAAGGAAAATACATTTTACCTGTTAAAATTTTATTTAAATTCCCTTTGGGTTAAACAAAGTATTTTTGATTGATTTCTCCTAAACAAACAGGATTTAAAAGACTTGCTCATCCTGACCTACAGAATATATCGAGATCAATTCTATGCGAGGTTGTCTTTCAAAATAATAAATGTTGAGCGATTAATCACGGCAGCTTTAAGATACAGACATACAAATGACATAGATCATGTCTTCAACTGAGGACGCCTGCTACTCTTTTTAATCAGAGTGCCCCGATCATCAAAGTACCCTTTCAAATTCAAACACAAAAGACGTGACTTAAAATTATTGATTCGGCTTTTATGTGATCCATTATAATAATCCGAATCACAATTATGCTTTATTGAAATTCAATAACCAGCGCGAGGATGGAGGTAACCCTCGTCTTCCATGCAAGTTCTAAACCTGGTCCTCAATATTGGGGCTTGATAGAGCTTAACAAGAGTTTAAGTAGCAACTTTAACATGTAGTAAAACATCTCTTTCTTGTGGCCAAATTACTGAGCGGTTACCGAACGGTTTTCCAGACGTGATGCAACGTGTGTGGACTTCTTAAGTCCAAATGCAACTCACAACACCCACAATCACGTAAGAGTGCTCTTACTGAAATTACACGTACGCTCGTCTCACCGTTTTCTGGGGAGAGCTTGTCGTAGGCGTCTTCGTAGATGTAGTTGCGCCTGATGGTGACATTGATGCCGTCGGGGAACGGCCCGTCACCCTGCACGTCCCGCTTGTCAACAGAGATCAACCTCTGGAAGATCTGGAGGGAAGACGTAGCAATGGAGACGACAAGTACTTCCAGCTGAGCTTAATGCAAGCTAAATACAATTTTAGCTTATTACCTTATAAGAATCCAAAAAAAAAAAAAAAAAACTTAAGAGGGGGTGCTTTATGTCGGCAATAAAAAGAGGTTTTCAGCTTCAAGTCATTTAAAGAAAAAAAGATACTAGTAAGGTTTACTTTAAACACTTTTAACATTAAAATATGTTATCTATAAAATGTTTTTAACACCTAGTAATTTAATCATGTATAAAAAAAGTTACTTTACTCTCCGCTTTGAAACCAAGTTTCCTTCAATACACTTTCAATTCACAAAAGTAAAATTGGAATAATTAGTTTGGGGTGCAGAACTTATTTAACAGATTTGCAGAGTTAGTTGATTCTCTGGGTGTAAGTCCACTTCAAGAAAGCTTTTTCTTTAACTAAATACTCTAAAATATCTCAAATTTTAAGCAAGACCACAAATCCAACAGCAAATAAATCAACAACTGAAAAAATACAATAGATGTATGCATTAACATTCATATGAATGTAAATTAAGGGTTACTCATGGATATTTGGGACGACCTAAAGAACGTTTTTAAAAAGGTAAAAGCAAATAAGTTAATGCAAAAGAAAAACAAATCAGATCCAAATACTTGATCATAACTTGACTATTGCTTGAGTTTCAGTAGCAGTGAGATACCTTGACTCGCTCCTCAAACGGAACAACAAAAGGCAGCTCAGTGAGGATGGCCAGGTGTCTCTCTTCAGACACAGAAAGCTGCGGAGGCTCCAAACCAACTGCAGGACAAAAACATGTACAACTAGTTGGACAAGAATGGATGTAGAAAAGACCTTATCAGCTCTTTTTGTACATTTGATAGCTGATAAATAGTCCAAGTAAAACTCGTACTTGATGTATTTTCTATTTCTGTGTGCATGAATTACGGCTTAAACCCATTTAGGTTAATGTTTGCTTAAATTCAAGGTTTGGACCAATTAGCTGGAAGGAGGGGAAAACAGCCTCAATCTCTAAACTGCTCTTTACCCTCCTCGTTCAAATGCAGCTCAATTATTCTGCTCAATTAGTCAGCCTGATCTGCATTCTTCCCATCAGGTTTCCATCTTTGAGGAGAAATATGGCCTCCGAGTGGTCAATACCGGCCTCATTTATCAGCGCTGAGTCCGTCCATTTAAGGAAATGAGAAAAGGCCAGACAAACACATGTTCCAGATGTGGCCGAGTTCATCGAGTACGTTAACACTAATTGAATTTATCTCATGCAGTCTCTGAGTGGCCTTAGAGAGATCATGCACACATTGTTATCAGCCTGTTTTCACACTATGTGTCAGAGAGAAGGTTCCCTAGTTGAAAGTGAGGCTAATTAGCCTCGCATGCATCTGTGCATCATTTGTATTGGCAAACAGAGGCGGTGATTTTAGAAAGAAGTCATTAAATTGCCGGGTCGGCACACTGAGCTTGATTTAATATAATTATAAATTGTGTTAACTTAAACAACAATTGATTTTAAATTTAGACAACTTGGTATATATTAGATTTTGACTACTTAATTGTAACACATCGACTTTGAGCAGGAATTGGGAAAAACATTTGAAAATAAGGTTTGCAGGGGACGTCATATGGCTCAGCGTGAAAATCAAATACAGACGCTACCTTCCCTCGACAAAGTTGTACCCAATTAGATTCCCAACTTCCTTTTCTCTTTTTGCCATTCCTCCTGTTCAGCTACTATAAATAAAGAACACCAAAATCACAAAAACCTTAAAAAAAAGCAGTTTTACCTATTTTCACTAATATTTCTGAATCCAACATCTCTCTGCTCAGATTTCTAACCATACAACCAAAAAAAGAATTTAAAGGGGAGCAGCAAAAGAAAAATTAGTGTGTTTAATGCAGGACAGGCTTCTGCGAAATATCATCTCTGCTCTGCAAATACTGAGCACGTCACGACAGTAATAACATTGTCATACAGCAAACATCTTCAGTCAGAGGCCCATTCAGAGTTGTTGCGAGACTAACTGCTAGCGCACATGGCTTACTACTTCGTAACTGAACGTTTGTTAACAAGGTTACCCAATCAGACTGGTTTTTGGGAAAAAATAATCCCTGATTACTTCTATGAAATTACAGAGCTTGATTGAAGCCAGTAAGTACCATCAAGTGTAGACTGAAGAGGCCCAATGCGCCCCATCCTTCGTGTTCTCCATACGTGTCTCGCCGATGGGACGTACAGCTGGGTGACCTACGCAGAAGTGAAGATGATCTTGACTTTCATATGAAGGATCATAGTTGCTGTAAGGCTTAAAAGATTATAAGCTGTTTTTCCTCCACCTTATTAGGAAGTAATAAGTGCATTTTTAAAAGCACGTATTACTTTCTGATAGCATATAGCACTCAACATATGGTTCTTGTGTAATCTGTGTTTTAATTGAATGTTGTAGGTAAATTACCTATCCTTAATGTTAAATCCTCTTCCAGCATACTGCAGCTAACTTATAATTAGTAGTAGTAGTCGTAGCTCAATGTTTAACCATCTTTTGTAAGTCGCTTTGGATGAAAGCGTCTTATAAACAAATAAATGTAAATAAAATAAAAAACTAACAATTTCAAATATCTAATTACATTTTTAACACAAAAAAATCTGTCAGTTCTAAACAAAAATCATTTCTGAGAAGATAATCAGACACTTCAAGATATTCAAGACAGAATTTAAAGCTGAAAGAGTTTTTTTTATTTTTATGCAGGCTGAGCACCTTATCAGCTCGAATGTTGACCTCCTCAGACAGCCAGTGACCCGCCGGACAGAAAGGTCGCCGGATGTCGCGAGCTTTCAGCATTTTCACCAAGTTAGTGATGACCTGCGTTGTAGATCAAAGACATATGTAACATTGGCATTTTTAACTCTAACAAAAACACACATAATTGCTGAAAACAAGACCGGCGTAGCCCTCTTTTTTTCCTTTATAATGGTATTGACTCTTGAACAGGATGAGGCGCTTCATCTTAGAGGGGGGAAAAAGCAATTTGAGAATTCAGCCATTAGTGCACCATTTATGGGGAGTATAAAAGAAAAACGACCTGCGCCGTCCCTCAATGTCCAGCCTTGTTAATTACCGGCGAGGTCTGCTGACATCAGCCATAGGGAGCGGAAAACGCCAAAGCTTTACAGCTCACTGTTCTTCGAGTGCATGAGCGGGGCCGTCCGACGGGACGTTAAAAGGAAGTTAGTCCACGTTGATGGTTGGTATCAACCGTTTCTATAAATTATATTGCTGCTTTAAAAAAAAAAAAAAAAGGAAAACGGCTTTTATATCCTTAAACAGTGGACACAAACAAAGATAGATGATTTAAGACTGGCCCCATCTAATTAAAACAGGCTCTCTCGTTACTACATTCAAGACGCCTTTGAATAACGTCACGTATGTCATTGATGCACTCAATAACACTCACGACCAGTCCATTTCCATATAATACCCCGGCTGGATTATCCTAAATCGAAACCCTCCTCTCCGAGACTTGTCATTTTCATAGAAACGACAATCAATCCAGACCGATCACCAGAAGGCAACCAGCGTCCGCAATAAAGGCGAGTGCAAAATGCTGTAAAAGGTGCCTGGAGATGGGCTCGAAGCGGACCCACCCTCTGACTCTGGGAATGAATAAGCATTCCTTAATTAGCCCATCGGGTTAAGTGCAAACCGTAATAGGCCTCTCCCAAACTCCAGCGCGACATCGCTCTCCAAACATGGCCAAGAAGAAAGTTCCATTAGCAATATTAATACAAGCTTAGTTGATCATTTTCATTCAATTAACTTCTTTCAATTAAATAGATAGCCCGACAATGGGGGGTAATAAAAGATGGAGAGGGACGGCTGATGACACGAACCAAACATTAACGTGTTAGGGGGTCAGCGGCGTTAAACCAACTGTAAATCCCACTGTTCAATTTGGAAAATGCGTTTTCCCTGCTTCCCACTTCTTTAATGGGTCGTTTTAGCTGACAGGAGGCACTTCGAGCTGATCTTTTATGAAAATTCCCCATCAACTGGCTTGTGGTGAGTTTGCCACCTCGTTCACTTCGAAAACAGCCAAGAACAAAAGCAACTCGAGCGCCGTTTTCCTTGAATAAACAGAGGAAAGAGAAATGAACGAAGGCCTCGATTAAGAGGAATGAAGTTAATCCTGTTTTCTGCCCTTATTTCCCCACGGTAGGCAACCAGTGCTTGTCCTCTGTGCCTATTTTTCTCATTTACACCAAAAGATAATCATTACAATTCTCTGCATCAATGCACAGAGAGATTACACAATGAATTAGTGATAACAGATTATGTGTAGAAACTGTGATCTTAGTTAATTAGGAGGACAAAGCAAGTTGTCAAAAACATTATATACACTCAATCTGTACAGAGGGTCTTTTATTCCACCTGAACCTTCTCTATGGTAATTGGGAACTTTTATTAACAATGACATCTCTTTGCTTATGACCCAAAAAACACAGTTTACAGAGGAGAGAGGTTTTTAACCACCATGGAATCCGATGTTTGAACCATTGACCTAGACTGAACTGTTTAGTTGCTCACATGGACAAATCAGACGTCCTTTGTGGTAAAAAGTGCTCTGGTTTGAAAATGTTCTAAATCAGCTAATATGTTTGCATGGGCCTGGTTGTAGCCATATGTCCAAAGAACACTGCAGAAACTAATAATCAGGAGAGTACCAGCCTCCTCCTGTGGGAGAGTTCTCCTTTCAAGGCTAATAGGGCAAAGAGAATATTTTAAGCCAAATGGACTACTAGTTCTACAAAGAAAATGATTGAAGTTATACAACAACACTAGATTAAAAATGGATAAGGTCAGGTAGAATTAAGCTTCTGCATTGGACTTTCCAAAGATTTAACCTCAAACTTATTAGAAAGGTGTTAAGTCCGCTTAAAAGCCAGGTCTGTATTAAGAATCAGGATAATTTAAGATACCTCTGCCAATTTAGCAAAGTCATTTTGTTATGATGCAACGTGGGGCGTTCAACCAAATATTAGTGGGTTTTATTTGTGTGTTTGTGAGGATATAATTGTTTAATATATCAAACTTTTGCACATACTTCTGTTCAATAGTTAAACCACTTGTTTACTCTCTAACAAGGTGGCATAAAAAGCCAAAAAAAAGCACCCAATTGTAGATATTGAACATTTATGTTAGTGATGCATATAAACGTCAAGCACAAAACTTGCAAATGCACTTTAAAGGAACACACAATTACTTCTAGAAACAATAGTAATTTGGAGGATCTAGTAAAGAGTCAAAGAAATGCTATTGTTGAGCTTTAAAGCAGAGCGCGACTTTTTTTATCTACCTTGAAGAGCTGCACCCAGCGCTTCTGCTCTGCCTGGATGCGCTGCTGGACCTGGGTGTTGGTTTTGACGCCCACGCTGCGGAAGGCGGCCATGTACTCCTCCCGGTGCTCTGCTTTAGTCTCAGGGTAGGCCAGCTTGATGATTCCTAGACATGCGTCTCTCAAACAGCGGGACAAAGTCACCAGCTCAGTCAGGGTGAAGGGCATCATGGACGACTGCATCTGACCTGTTCACGAGAACAACGTGCTCAAGGTCTTGAAGAAAACGGTGAAACCTAATGTGGCCGGCAGGAACAGACTGACAACAGTTACAATATAACCACAAACTGTGATGTATTTTATAGAGATTTAATATTACCGATCTATGAGTGTGATATTAAAGATAAAGGAAATAACTGTTTGCCGTGTTCATATTTGTAGAAACAAATTTTTTCACATCTATTGCAAGTTTTTAGCCCAATTTCTTTGTTTTGTCAAATCGTAAAATTGATAAAAGGTGTGAACCGTTTTATTTTTGCAGTTCCATTTGTTGTGCTGCAGGAAAATGAACCTCCGGCCCAGCCACATGTCAAATGTAGCCTCCTACAGGTTTTTATTTTTTACAACCGCCCTGTATTGACTTCAATCTATGCTCTTCCACCAACTTTGAAATGCTACAGTTAATAAAAGCATCCACATACTATGATGCTGACACCACCGTGTGTCTCCAAGATATTGACATCAGGGTGATGCATGTTTCAAAATCTGGAAAAAATCTATTGGGTTCATTTTAGCCAGGCACCATAATAAACTATGATGTCTAACCGTTGACCTTGTAACTTATATAAAGAAAAAACTCCAAAAAGGATTCACAAAACAGACTAAAGATGGATATTATTATTCTTCCGCAAA
Source organism: Orestias chungarensis (assembly GCA_032876305.1). Classification (NCBI taxonomy): domain Eukaryota; kingdom Metazoa; phylum Chordata; class Actinopteri; order Cyprinodontiformes; family Cyprinodontidae; genus Orestias; species Orestias chungarensis. The sequence continues at coordinate 1,738,633 of JAVLVB010000491.1, read as the reverse complement.
ACCTACTTAGTTTAGTACCTTCCAATTCATGTCCAAAGAACTCGCTGTCGTGCACCGATATGAGAGAGTGACTGAAGAGAGAACTGAAGAGATAAAAGAGGGGAATGATCCGGTTTGAATCTTCGAATGACATGGGAGATCCTCTAGAGATCAGCTGCAGCAGAGGCACCATGGATCTGAGGAGAAAAGCGGAGAAAACAAGAGGGTTGAGAAAAGCGCAAACACTGGAAATTATGTGTTATGTGGCCACGGAGTGTGAGACGCAATTGTTGTGTCCTACCCGGTAATCATTTTAGTTGTCATCGAGGTTATCAGGTGCCAGAGATGCCTCAGGAAACGTGCGTTGAAAGCCAAGCTGTACAGAAGTCTTCAGAGAAAAAACAACAAGATTTGAGACAACAAAGCATTAAAAGGTAGTTTAAATGACACAATCAGTGCTGGAAGCAATTAAAGTCGGCAACATTAAGGTTTACATACCAAAAAATAAAACATAAAAAAAAAAAATCTCAGTCATAGAATCTTCTTGGCCTTTCCCTCCTTTTATACGTCGCAGGGGGCCAAAAGGAGATTAAATGACCCATTAAGCTTTATTTAGGCGAGGCATCTTCCATTAGTAAACTAGTTGCTGGCAAGGGTGCCCAGCCTGGGCCATAAACGGCCCCGCTGGCTTCCTGCTGCCCCCCCCCCCCCATTTAACTTAATGGCCAGGGAACCAGGACAATGGAGGATGTAGGAAAAGGAGGAGGGGCACTTGGTCCTTGCTGTGACCCCTGGGAACTAGCACGCTTCCACACTCAGGTTGAATTAGCTGAGAAACCTCCCTGTTGTTGGACTTATCGTGGGCTGTGGCTGTAAGGTATGAAGGGCTTCTTTGTTCCAGAGCGCGTTTGTTTGTGTATACATTGCAATTGCCCTGTTTTTTCACACCCAGGGCACGTAAAGGAGACAAAAGCGTGGTAGAGGCAAAAAATAAATTGTCTCTATAGTGTCTCTAAATATAATCGGGCCTTGTCTTGGAGGGACAGCAGTAAAGATGCAAACCGAAAAGACGCACAGTGAGAAAAGGAAGACATCTGAAATCCTCAATATAGGCCTCCAATTCCCTACTCTTCACTTTCAATATATCAAAGCTAATTCAGGAATCCTAAATTAGAAATGAACATTAGGGGGGAGAGTTCTGTCAGGCGAACCCTCAATAAGGCTTGAAAAATGGTTGGCGTTGAGCAGCGACCATCTGTCAGAGCAACAAGACCCGGAAGAGAAGCACCGGGCTGCGCTGAGGGCTCATAACAAATCTGGCTGGTGTTTGATTGAAATGAGAAACACAGCACTAAATGCCAGCTGACCTGCTGATTTACAGCGATGGGGGAACCCGTGCCCCTCCCCAACTTCAATCATGGAATGAAGCACTAATAAACAAAGTCGGGGAATCAAAAAGGGGGTCGCTTGGACGTGGCTGTGAAGAGTATCTTGATGAATAATGCCTGGATCATTTCATTTTTGTCGTGACGAAAGGACGCGGCTGATGTGGACTGGATTGGATCTGAAACCGTGAAATCGTAGCGAGTTCTCCCCCCGATGAAGATTAGATCTTTGCTATCGACAAAGTTACTTCGCAACCAAACAAAAGCAAAAAGAAAAAGAAAATCAGACCAAGCATCGAAAAGTTAATTTGGGTCACTTCCGTCAAGAGGAACCAGTCAGCGAACCATGCTGGGAAATTGCACCAAATACCTAACTTCAGCGATTAAAGAGAAATTACAACACAATCAGCGCATCAAATAGAGGCTCAGACTAATTAGAAAATTGAGCTAAAAGGCAGTTCTTCATGTAAAAACAGAAAAGAAAGTGAAATTAAAGGAGAAAACGTCTTAATTTATTACAAAGGAAGTGAGCAGGGCCTGCTGCATGCAGCCGGTCTCTTCCTTTTTCTTTTCTTTTTTCTTGCTGTAAGAGCATTAAATCAGGACCGGGATGCAATTTGCTCCCCTTAGCCTCTTGTAAAGCTATCCCGCAGTGATTAATCTTCCTTCGTGAGCTAATTATTTTGTTACAGATATCCAATAATGATTGAAGACGAAGGATGGGATTTATGAAGGAGAATGGAGGGATGCTGCAAAAGAGGACAGGTGAGAGTGAAATTCCCAAGAACTCACAGTGAACAACCAAGTAAATTTCGTTTACGAGGACAGAAGTTTTTAGGTGGTTTTTTTTGCATTCATTATTGCAATAACGCTAAACTGAGTCAGACTGGACCATAAGAAAATGAATTTTATAGTCCTGACACAGATTCTTCATTGAAGTTAAGTCCATTTCGACTGGGTCGTTTGATCAAATTCAGTGTCCAACAGGGTTTCTTCCATGATTGCAATGATTTTAGCTACGCTATGCTGTTCTATTCCATGGTAAAAAATAAAAATAAAATTTAAAAAAACCTCCCCACAGCATGATGCTGTCACCACCATATTTTATAACAGGCATGACATGCTTCCTGCTACACAAAAACAAATAAAGCGTGAGTAAATGCTTTTTCTTTCATTAAAGTCAAATTTAGATTGAATTTTTGATTGAGAATAAATCACAAGCAGATTCTAATTAGAAATAAGGTGATTTCTGGAGTAAAATGGTTATTTTGTTTTATTAATAAAGTTAAAATAAAAAAAAGCACCAAACCTTTTCCCTCACCCTTATGTTCTAATTTGTGTTTGCGTGTTACAGAAAATCCCAATTAAATATTGACATTTTGGATTAAAATGTTCAAGTTGTTCAGGGCAAAGTACAACAATGTTTTAGGTGTGCCCTCGCCTACAGATATTAAAATTGCTACTGTGATATTTTTCTATTCATCCGCATTTCTCCGAAACACATACAATTCCTTTGAGAAGTAATAATGATTAACTCCACTGGGTTTACAGCCCATGAAGGTGTGTCTAGCTGACTTCCTGTTAGCCGATGTCTTGCAGCACCAATCCAAAGCCATTGCTGAGGTCCATCCATGTCCTAATGTAATTAATGGGAAAGAAAATATCTGATTCCCCTCATCCGGAACCGAGGGCGTCCCTGACATCCTTGCCGGATGTAAATCCCAGCGGTTGAGAAGGCATGATGAATATCTGTCTAAATATCGCTGTTAGCTGCATTGCTGAATGCTGAAAGAGAAACACTTTTCCCTGTAGGCAGGTGTGTGTGAAAAGAAGCCGCTGGAATCCTGACTGTCATAAATTCCCAGTGGTAAAAAACAGATAAACTACTCATACTTGAGTAAGATACAACGGCTGCTTTCTAGGATCAAAGCTACGCGGTTAAACTGGCTGGATCCGATCCTCGACAAGTAGAGGAGAGCCATCAGAAGAACATCGGATAACTCGAGCAACAGACACCCGAAGGGGCAGCTAGGAAGGTCATTCTTTTAAAGAAAAGATTTAATTTAGCAATTTTCTACCTGACTTTAGGCACCATGAGTCGATGCTGCACCATGAGTGTGTGACAAATCGACGCCATCATGGTGAAGACCTCCTCACTGGCCGAGTCCCTCCACACCAGGTTCAGCAGGGCGTTTGTCTGTTGTTTCGTGTCTAGCTTGTGGACACATTCCTCCGTTATCAGCTGCACAGAAATCCGACTGTTGTCCTAACAGAGATCCAAACAGACGCCGTTTGTGAGACAGTGATGAGCAAACGGGCTAGCGTGTTAATTTTAACAATAATGCAAAATGTTTAACGATAATTATTTAAATGAGGTAGTCATGTCTTATTCTTACAAGTCACAGGTAAAAAGATTTTTCTAACAGCTTCCAAGTGATTCTACAGCTTATCCATCTGTAACATTAACCAACACTTTAATTTGTAGATTCTGGGCATTTGGACACATTTGTAGTCATTAATAAAATTGTCTTGTTCTATCTGGAGCAACTTGCATCACTTTTAGTTCAAAATCTGTAAATCTTGGACTTGTCGCATATGTAACTGAGTTTTCTACACCAAACACAGTTATTTATCAAATTACAAACAAAGACACCAGTTACAGGGGATTGTTTTTGCATTTTTAAGGACAACTGGCTCAATCCTGGGTGAATTTGACAGTTATTTAGTTAGTTAAAAACTAATATACTATCTTATAACAACCTAAAATCAAAGTGTGATTATGGAAATCAAAGGCAAAGCATGTACTTTTTATTTAAATTAATGTAAAAATAACTGCAAAATGTGACGTATTAATAAACTTGTGCTCTTTAAGTGTAACACATAACAGTCCGCCTACATGTACAACCATACATTATTTTTTCATTTTTTTCATCATTTTATGTGACAGACCAACACAAATAAACCTAACAGATGTTTTTCAAGGTTGAAAAAAGAAAAAAATTATATCTGGCCAACATATAATGTTGCCAGCAACTAACTAAGCAAATTATCCTAAACACATGATGAAAAAAAGAGGGGACTGTATTTTCAAACACTAAGCAAACACAAAATGTTCTTACTCTTCATAATTATGGACCATTTTATGATTGTAAATACATTTAAAATCGTTGTCTGGACCTCCAATTTTCACCAGAACTTTCTTGGTCAAAGAGCACATTTCAGTTTATTGGCCTGCTAAGAAGCTTAATTTAAGTATTTATGTTTAGATTAATTGGATACATGGTGTACTTTTAAAGACGTCACAGAAAATAATTCAGTTAGTCGCTGACATCCCACAAAATTGCACAAACAAAAAAGTGTTACATTCATTGAGTGCACGCATTACCTGCATTGGTATAGAGTGCATATCGCCATCATCGTCATCCTCGGAATCACTGTGCAGTTCTGGCCGGCTGGTGCTCTCTGACACCGGGAGCAGCGGCAGCAGAGTCTGCAGAGCCCGAAGGTAGAGCAGGTGTCCCTCCTCTGACAGTGAGCCTGGAAAAACACACAAATCATTACTACACTTTTAAACAACACATGATTCTACACAAAGAACGTAAATATCCACAGGAAAAATTATGCAGACGTAAGCGTGACTGTGCCACCGACCTAAACAGTTCTCTCCTGCGGAGAGGACAAAGTAGAAGAGCCACGGCGCCTGGTTTTGTGCCGCCGAGAAAGAGTCGATGGTGACCTGCAGGGAGCTCAGGAAGGCCTCGAACGGGAACGAGAGACGACGGTCTGAGAGCGCCGGGATAAAAAAGTGAAAGATCTGCTCGGTGAACGGCGCAGAGATGAACTCCTCGGTAAACGCCGCAAATACAAACTGCCTGCAAGACAAAAGCCACAAAAAGTCTGGATGAAACAGCTGAAAGTGTAGAAAATTACCATATCAAACTAGTTTTGGTTGTTTTAACAGCATTCTGCTTTCTTTTTTTTTTTCCTTGGGTGTTCTAGCGAGACAATATTGTCTCTCCAAACAGAAATGCTTAGTGTTGCTTGGTCAATAACATCTGGTGGGCCCAAGCAGAGATAATTAACTGTTGGAAACACTGTGTACACAAGTTTCTCTCCAACCTGCCCAGCCTTTCTTCATAAAAGAAAAGAAGCTGTCCTGTCGTTGTTACAAGAAATGTCCTAAACTGAGTGTCAACAGTGGGATATTCAGCTCAAGACACCGGTGGAACTTTTATGACTTATTGTATGTGGGTCTCTGGAGTGATTACCCATTTAAAACTGATGGGAGAGCAAAAACAAAAAGGTTTATTAGATAGGAAGAATCAACCAGGAAGGAGGGTCTGTAACCTGAATTTAAGGTTTTTTATTTCACATATTGTTTGCTACAGATGCTGGGAGGCCTGCTTACATGCCTCCCCTTTAAAACAACTTTGATATTTTTCAGTAAAACACTGTCTTTAATAGTAATTTTACAAGTATTCACGTTCATCTCCAAGAATCGGTGTCCCAAAAAAAGCAATTAGTTTACTGTTACAATCTGAAGCCTCTGTTGCTTTGCAATATGTCTATGAAGATTGGAGAAGAACAACCAGAAATGTACATGAACTGATATAAACACTAAGAGCTAAATGTGACATAATTCTAATCTGTAATAACTCTTCACAGGACATTCATGATGCTTTATAGCAGGAAAAACATTACATTTTCACAGTATGTCATACACAATTTAAACGTATTTACTTGTCTCTGTAAAGTACACCAGAACAATGATAAACACGACATACTTGTACGACTCTGGATAGTGTGCTGGTCAACTAAGTCTCTGAGACTCGTCCTTGCAGACTTTGCAATCTAATTTCGAGGGCAAGTTTTTTTTCCATCGATGATGGAATTAAAATTTCACCCGCCTAATTTCTAGTTGTCTGTTTATTTTTATTTTTTAACATATTCTTTAGAATTAAAAATAAATATTATGCACTACAGGCACGCACAGAACTGAAAATTTTGTTTTAAAATGTAACATACATGTTAGGATTTTTTTTTTTGTACCTTGCGCCTGTTGTGCAGGAGGAGTAAGTAAAGTGCAAAGGTTTGAGGATGTGATCCAACAGTGTGCTTGCCAGAGGAATAGAGGGAGCATCGCTGAACTCCAGGCTGGGGGGCAGACGATGATTCACAAGACTATACATCGACTTGTAGTATCCTTATAAAAATGAGGCGGGGAACAAAAGAGCGTTAGATTGTATGACAAAATTCAACAATGTACAAAAAAACTTAAATTATATGTTTAAGGTTGTTTTGAAGAACCTGCATCAAAAGTACGTCAAGACAAATCTTTCACGTTCTGAAGTTGGAAAGTCTATTAGCTTTCCAGGCTAAAAACAGCATTTCTAAATTATGTCCAATTAAAATCTAAACAGGATGCTTAATCTAACACTCCCGTTCAAAAGTGTCCTTATTAAAAAAAGAAAAGAAAAGCTTAACAGTTGCAATACCTTTTAGAGGCAGAAAGATTTCTCATTGAACAAATCAAAATATTCTTTCCTCATCCTTTCTGTCCAAAAGTAAAGTAAATTATTTGATTTTTTTATAAACAACTGACATGAAAATGCAATCAAATCAAAGTCTGAATAGATGAAAAAACTTGAACATGTGTGAAAAGAGTAAGCTTTGTTTGATTTAGCAACATAAATGTAAAAACGTGTTTTACTTTATTGCGTAAAGCAAGAGAAAATTAGCCAGTTACGGTGCACTGTTAGCTCACCTCTGTGTACCATATAGTGCAAAATCTGCTCTAGTAATGAAGCAACAGTGTTAGGATCTGGAATAACAAGAAGATAGGTTCTCTCGGAGGAAAAGATTTCTAACATCCGCATAGGAACAGTGACATTTAAACTATCATCTGGGCAGTTTTGCAAGAGCCTGGGGGAGAAAAAAAAAAAGAATTGGTAAGTTCATATCAAGATTAAGTTTCATCATAGCAATCACGCAGCATTGAGTAATTATGTGACAGAATCCAGACCCTTACCTGCAACAGAAACCCAGGATTCGTTTGATCTGAAATACACAGGTTTCCTTCTGGGGGCTGTTTAACAGCTTCACAAACTGATTGTTGTGTTTCACCAGGTTTTGGCATAACCATATCTTTGTAAACACAGACAGGGAGATGTTTCACGTAACACTAGGAAAAACAGAAGTACTGGTAATATCAAACACTTACCAATCTATGTGCGTCCACACTCTGTCTGTAGAAAAATATAAGTTGTCTTGATAGGAGGCACAGAGCAGCGCCGTCCAGGATGTGCTGCGTTCCTCCTGCCTGTGACTGGCTGACAGACTCATCAAACTTAGCCCTCTGTATTGTATACTAAAATGAAGAAATAAGTTAAAAGAAGGAAAATATTTAGAAACATTTAGAAATGAATGGATCATAGTATGTGATTTTACAAAATACATCAGCAAAAAGATCTAAACTATAAAAAAAAAAAGCTTAAAATGTTGGATGTTAGTATGAAATTCAGTCTAACAAAAGGATAAGCACACAAAAACTTCCAGGTCCACTTCTTAGCCGTTCTATTAGGCCCTCTAAGGTAAGGTGACCTTTAAATGAATACACACATGACTTGTTGGTCTTCATAGATCAATCAGTATGATGTGTCAGGAAAAGTGTTAGTAGAGGGTGTGTTTTTTTTAAAAACAATGTTTTAAAACGAATAACAGATAAATTGCTACCTCTGCTTATTTTTCAGGTCAGAAAAAAAAAACCTACTGAGTGTTCGTATCACAACACACAACTGTTAAGCATGTGTCTCAATCTATCTCCACTTATGAATCAGAGCAACGCTTTGGACAGCAAGTTGACAGCACATTAACCATCAACTGCCCCAGCAGAAAGTCACGGGAATCAATGTAAATGTAATGTGTTCACAAAGAAGATCTGTTGATATAAAGACCGCAGACATACCTGTTGCTTCAAGTCTTGATAGCCACGTATGTAGGACTGAATGATGATGGCATTTTTAAGCCTTTTTCTTTCCTCCTGAAACAACAAAGAAGCAAAGCTTAAAATCTAACAGCGTTATTTCACAAATGATTAAATTGTTGCAGCATAATTCTTATTCACTTATAATAAATATCCCTTAAAATATCCAATCTTATCATTCTTTAAAGCCCAAAAAGGAGCTTTCACAGCTTTTCTGTGTATGAGGCCGGCTAGTGCGGATTGTTGGATGCTTGTGAAGCAATTTTTCTGCAACCAACCACCTGCTGACACGTGTTACGGTAATGTCAAGCTCACACAGCAGGAGATCTATGTTTACATACCAAACCAAAGCTTAGGAGCCAGGTTGTGCATTGTTAAAAGATATTTATGTTAAAAAGCATTGGTATACTGCCGTTCATGTCTATTTTTCTTACAGTGTGGGTCCTAACTAAAACAAGAAACCAAAAAGTATTATTTAAAGGATCTTAATGTTGACAGTGTGAGATTACCTCTCTTTTCCGTCTTTCTTCTTGTGTGCGATGCAACAAGGAAGCTTTTTCTTCCTGTAAAACAACAGAGGCTATGAAAACCCAAACACCTGGAGGAGTAGCAAGTTTTATTACTCCATGTTTTGTTTTGCTTTCCTGCAGAATTAAGCATTTTCTTTTGCACACATTGATCTGGTCCTTACCTTTTTACTTGCTCCTCCCAGTGACACCTTGGGTCTCGTCTTGAAATCTCCCTCAAAGCTGAACATTGTTAGATTTTTCCCATTGATTGATTCAGATTTTAAATTTTTATTTAATGTCTAAAAGAGAAAACGAAACCAAGTGTCATTAAGAATAAATAAATCCCTCAAAACTCCCCCTGACGACCCAGCCTGTAACTTTGAGGCACTCAGTTTTAAAACAAACAGCACAGCTTTTAATCTATGGAGTTAGGGACTTCAGTTGTTACAGAACAAGTTATGAGCTTGACCTCTGCTAATGTTTAAAGTGGAAAGCCTAATTTGGCAGCAACAATAGTAAGCTAACTTAGCAGCTATAGCTCATGACTCAGCAGCAGTCGTGGTTATTTAACCGGTTTCTCCCCAGCGACACGATTTAACAACCGAGAAAATGCCAACATAGAGAAAGTACTGCTTAAATGCACCAATGCAGAAAAATATCCGTGTATTTAACCTGATTTGACTGGCGTTAGCCTTAAAGCTAACTAGCTGCCGGGGATTCTAGAGAGGCTAACTTTACGTGGGGATTCTTGTCACGAGCATCTTCAATTTGACATCCTATACATTTTTAAATACACGAACCCGAACCCCTAAATCTGTAACCAATGACCTCCTTACCTTTGACCCGTGAAATATGAGGCGAAAGTGAAAACACTGAGACTAAGAAACCCAATTGTCAAGTCTTCTTTTCCTCCACTCTGGAAATCATCACAACACAGAAGCGGTTAACTACTTCCGGTTCCGGCGGTTACCAGCCATGTGATTGGACGAAATCCCCGTCAATGAAAAACATGCCCCGCCTTTTTTACCAGACGGATTGAGAAGCTTCTATGAGCGCGTGTGTGCTTAAAACACAAAACATTGTGTTATTTACCAAAAAAAATAAAAATAAAATGTTGTTACTAAAAACAAAGTTAGGTCGGGCTTGGCTTACATTTGACAGCTTGTCCTGTCAAGTGCATGTATGGTAAAGTAAAGTAAAGTAAAGTAAAGTAAAGTAAAGTAAAGTAGAGTAAAGTTTATATGTTTCTCACACTTCAGTGGCAAGCCAGTTAAAAGTGCGGCTGAAATCAAGTGTACAGCAAAAATATCAAAATAGTAAAATAATCAAACAAATAAAATCATTTTTGATTGCTTTAAAACATGTTTTAATGTTTCAGAGTGGTTGCAAGGACATATGTTCATGGGATTTGTGTTTCTGCTTTTGTTGATAAGGTCCCCACCAAAAATCAATGCAATACTCCTTGCTGTCCTTTTTGAGCTCTTAAATTTGTAGTTCTGTTTTTATTGCTTGTGAAAATTATCACAGAGTAGTTCTCTAAGAACTAAGAACTCTCATTTTGCTTTTAGTTAATCTGCCTTGTGCTTGTCATGTTTTTGTTCTTGTCTGGACCAGTTTTATAATTGTTACCGTTTGTTTTTCTGAGAAAAATATTATTAATTTCTCTTCATTGTTCTCTTTAAAATTTTGTTTTCCCTTACCTTTCTCCCATCTATGGAAGAAGTCCTTCTTGCAATAACTTCTCAACATTAAACCCCTCAGTTCAGTCAGTCCTTTTTCACAGTCTAATGTTCTTTGCTGCATTTTTATTTGCCAGTTCCACTCGTGTTCTCTGTGCTTAACAAACATCTTGTTTCCTATTCTATTATACATTTGGACTTTGATCTTTTTTTGAAAGGAGTCTTGCATTTAGATCCAGAACCCACCACAGGTACATTGACAGGACTGCAGTGAGCTTTCCACAAAATATGACTTTTAGAAAAATGTGAAAAGAAGTATTGAAATAGAGTCATCAGAAGTCTCCTTAGCATATTGCTACTAGTAAAGCAGGGGACATAAACATGTGGAAAAGGGTTCTCTGATCAGATGGAAGCCAACTTGAAAATGTTTTAGTTGTAAGAAAAAAATGTGTGAAGTGGAATACTAAAACACCAACTTAACCTGAACATCACAGATTTGTGGATAAAAAAGGTAGTGACAGCATCGTGCTGTTGGGATATTTTCTTCTGCAGGGAATCCTTAATGAAAATGTGTAAAGAAATGGGAAAATATTGGATATCTGAGCAAAGTTTGCCTTTCATCATGGTATGGACGTTCAACAAACCGGAGTTACAATAAAGTGGTCAGATGATTGTATATTCATGTGTTATAACAGCCCAGCTTTAATCCAAACATAAATACAATTGTAAATTGCCTGCAAAAATAAAATGTAATATTTTAGCAGATCCTAGAGTTATAGGGACTAGAGAAATTTTGAATATGGCTTATTTAGAATAACTTGTGATCCACGGGACAGGTTGAAATAATTTATTTTGAAGGTGCAGCAGAAGAAGTCTAAGGAATTGGAGGTACCTGTGAGGTACCTCCTATTCCACCGTCTTCCCTGAGTGGTGTCGATTTAGTGTAACTCGAATCATCCCCACCTGTAGAGGTAAGAAACACATGCAAACACCTGCTTTCACTTAATGCAGGACACAGCATATACTCTTGTTTAATATTTTAGTTACTCTATTCACACAATGTGTTGCACTATAGAAACATCTGAGAATGAAAGAGGGCAGAGAAAGGTCAAAAACGTACACAACCAAATAATATGTTTCAAAATGGAGCCATAAATATGTAAATGTAAATACAATGTTTTCCCTGCATACCTTTAATCTATCTGTTTCCTTTCTTCCTCTCTGTGTTAGTTTGTTTGTTTGTTTCTTCCTTCTTTTTGTTTATTTATTTGGTTGTTATTTTGGTCGTTGGTATTTGTGGACTTGTGACAATATAGGCCTAGTTCTTCTTCCAAAACTACAAAATATCAGCCAAAGAGATTTAAAAAAGACTGATTCTAAACAGTTAAAGTCTCCAAAAAAACATATACATATTTATTGCATTAAAAGAGAGAGTTCAAGCTTTAATGCCCTGCATGTAATTAATACATAAACTGCTCTGGTTTGTATTTTAGTTAATTGTTGGAGTAATTACAACGGGAATGAAAAGGCATCTGCAGATCAGGGCTCTACTTTGAGCCGCCTTATTACGTTTCTCTCTCGCTTTAAGATGTGGTGAAAAGCAGCCATAAATCTGGCTGATCAATAGTAAATGGCCCCATATTTCACCGCCACCATAATAGAAATATTCATGCGGAGTTCCCTTAATGAAATGAAACCAATATAAGCCTGCTGGAGCAGCTCAATGCTTCTAAAGTGTCAAAAGACGAAAGAAAGAAAGTTAAACGTATATATAAAAAATTATAGTAATATTTGGAATGATTTATATCTTTAAATCTGTGCTTTTTTTCATGCTCGATGCAGCAATATTTGTAGTTCCCCACATTTAGAATGTTTTCTGATGACGCATCAATCTCGCAGTTCAGCAGTAATCGGTCATGATCATCGGGGTCTGCAATTAAACGGTGATCCATTCCTAGAAAACTCACCGCTGACTTGTTGATTTCTTCCCCCTCCAAGCAAATAAACGACCAAATCCAATTAGCTTTATTGGGTCACAGGTTAAAGGCAACGGGGGTGTCAATAATTCTTGTTCCTTACCTCCTCTTTCATTAGCTTTGAGTGGCTTATTTAGAATTTGTTTTTCATATTTTCTATCTATCTATCTATCTATCTATCTATCTATCTATCTATCTATCTATCTATCTATCTATCTATCTATCTATCTATCTATCTATCTATCTATCTATCTATCTATTTTTCCATTTTTTAATTGTTTTATTATATTTGAAAATGTAAAATTAAAATTCTCGCAATAGCTAATGTTTGTATTCATTCCAGGTCCTGATACTAAATGTCTTGTAGTGACAGAAGGAGAGCTTTCACTTAAATTTCCCTGTTGGCCTCTTATAGGGGTACATTGTTTCCTTTCTCTTCTCACGTGTCAACGGGTTTTTTTTTTTACATTATAGAAATTAAAGAAGCTGCAGGGACAAACAACTATAAATAAATCTCATTGTACAATGGGTATAATGACAATAAAAGGCCTTCTATTCTATTCTATTCTATTCTATTCTATACTATTCTATTATGTTCTATTCTATTCTATTCTATTCTATTAATGTAAACAATTTTTTTTTTTTACTTGGCTGGTGCTTTAAAATGAGAAAACATAACAAAAATGAATGAATAAATAACATAAAACAGACACAAACAGGAAAACACATTTATGGCCCTAAACCAAATTAGTTGACCTTTTCAATAAATCATGTCCTCTAAATTAACACAAAAAAAATAAACACAAATAATGTAAGACTAATATGTTATACCCAAAGATATTTTTTAAGGCGACACTTACTTTTAGAATCTTCATCTAAAAGGTGAGATAAAAAACAAATTTTCTATCTTAAAAAAGCTTGTGGTGACGGAATTTAAAAATAAGACCTATATAAAACACATTTTATGACTAATTATGGACTTGAAATCAGTGCTTTACAGATCAGATGCTTTACGTTATTTGTTTTTTCTTGTTGTGTAAAATTTCAATGTGGAAGACTTAAATAATTACCTCAGATTATATTAAAATGTATCATGTGAAAATAAAAATAAAAGCTTTTTCCATGAAAGCCTTTCTATGGCATGTATGAGAATAATACTTTTCTTTGTTAAAAATGATGTGGTTTTAACATGACAATGTTTGACTTTTTTATGTTCTTTTTTTTGTTATATAATTCCATCCAATGAGCCAAAATAAATTTGTTTGAAATTGAAAGAAAAAAAAAACATCAAATCAAAACGAATTCTATTATTTAGCAAAAGTTGGGCATATTAAAAGCTGCAG
>JAVLVB010000491.1:1703714-1724680 GCA_032876305.1 Orestias chungarensis | reverse complement strand
GGGGGGGGGGGGGGGGGGGGGGGGCGTGGTTGAGTCCCGCTGAGTTGGGACCGCCTCTCCAGACCCGGGCTGCAACCAATCACCTCCACTCGGCCGGAAACAAGTGTCAAACCGAGCTCTTCTCTCACACTTCGCACAGCATCATCGTCATCCCGTGTAAGCTTGACGGGGGGGAAGTGGCAGGGCTGATTTTCAACAGAAAGCCCACATGGAGAAATCCAAAAACTTTCGAATCGACGCGCTGCTGGCGGTCGACGCACCCAAGGTGCAGACCTCCCCGCTGGCGCTTGTGACCTCCCTGTCCTCGTCATCCTCCTCTTCCTCCTTATCCATCCCGTCGTCCGGAAGCGGAGCGGCCCGGGAGCTCACGGCGGCGGCCGAGCCTTTACGCGCGGAGACGCCGCCTTCTCCGCCGAGGATTTCCTCCTGCAGCCTGATTCCCAAACCCGGCTTCCTGAGCGGCGCGCACGGTCTGGTGGGTCTGCACCCTCAGGGCGGTGCGGGCATCCCGGCGCAGGCTCTCTACGGCCATCCCATGTACACGTACTCAGCCGCGCTGACGGGCCAACACCCCGCGTTGTCCTACTCGTACCCGCACGGCCCGCATCACCACCACCACCACCACGCCAGCGATCCCATCAAACTGACAGCCAGCACCTTCCAGCTGGACCACTGGCTGCGAGTCTCCACAGCCGGGATGATGCTCCCCAAAATGTCCGATTTCCATGGTGAGTTGATCAATTCTCTTTTAAATAAAAAAATAAAAACAGCTTTTGAATACTTGTTTTATTCTCCTTTGTAAAATAGCATAACATGACATAAAGGAGAAAAAATATGCTTTAAGACAGAAGCCACCAACAAACCCAAGAGTTAAAAATTTTCAGATCATGTTTTTTTATGTTTTATTTAATTTTAATTAAAGGCACATGTTTCCCACCAGATTGCATCGCTGTCATGCAGCGTTTTTTTGTTTTTTTTCGTTTTCGTTTTCTGCAGAGGAACTAAAATGGACAGATAATGGACAGATGGGAAAGTGGCAGAGGAGTGTGAAAGCCACAGCCAGCCTGCGATCTGCTCAACAGATATAATGGCCTTTTTTGTTTCCGCTCACTTTAGCGGATTTGTTCAAAATGAATGTTTAAAAAAAAAAAAGAAAGAAAAAGTCTGTCTTATCATAACTGCAGCCTGCATGGGATTTTATTTGAAGAACTGCAAAAAACTTAGTAGCTATCAACATATGACAAAATTTTCCTTTTTTTCTTTTTTTTTCCCTTACCAAAAGGAACATTCTCAAAATAAAAATAATAATAAAAACTGTTTTTTAGAGGGTTGCAAAATCTAATGTTTGTGTCTTGCAGCTCAGACGCAGTCAAACCTGCTGGGGAAGTGCAGGAGACCCAGGACCGCCTTCACCAGCCAGCAGCTGCTGGAGCTGGAGCATCAGTTCAAGCTGAACAAGTATCTTTCGCGACCAAAGCGCTTCGAGGTGGCCACGTCGCTCATGCTGACAGAAACGCAGGTATACAACTCCGTTTTGCACGCTTTATTCCGGGGCTGCAAGAAGCTTGTGGAGACGGTTGTTTTTTTAAGAAAAATGCAGCAACACTTTCAAACCATATTTCTTTAAGCAATATTTAAGCAACCCGTCTATTTATTGAACATATGCACACTAAACATTTGTTCCACCCCATAAAAGAAAGTGAATGAATAGTCTTATAGCTTTTGTTAATTTTTTTTTTTACATTGGTTTATTGCCATTTTTGAATAAATCTGTATATTTACATTATGAATACAGAAACACAGCATTCTCACAATAGATCAGAAAAACAAACATGTCATATCAAAATGTTCGATTCGCTCTCTTTTATCATTTTATTCTACTTGGTCATATATTTTTCCTCTATGTTAGAAAAAATAACTATTCTTGGTGTCTGATTAAGGCAAAAAAAAAAAAAAGAGACTACAAAATGTATATTCAACTTAAAAAATCTACCCCAACCACCAGGAACCACTGCTAATAGACATTAAAACCATTCAGTCTTTAATGGATTCCTCAAACTCAAGAAGTTTGGCTTCCTGAAAAAAGTCTGACTTATCATTAACTATTTTCCCAGTTGAATAAAACTTAGTTATTGCTCCATCAACCAATCAACAATAATGCCAGAGGTTCTCTTGAGGGGGGCCTGCGGGTGTGAGGGGTCCATTAAATAAATATGATTTATTTATTGGACTCCCCACCCCACTAAATAAATTATGTTCGGTTCATACAAACCATACAGCCTTTATTTACCCTGTAGCATTTTTTAGGATGGAGCAAAACAGTGCATTTCTCTTTAACATAATTAATTCTCGAGTGGAAATACCACAAAAGACATAAAAGAATAACTGAATCAACATTTTCTAATGGACATATTTAAAAATCAGGTAATAGATATTTACAAAGCAATGAATTGACATTATTTAGAAGGCTAATATGAAAAATAATTTTTTTGTCCTATAGCTTCGCTATCAAATGTAGCCTTAGGCTTATTTTCTAAAATATACTGAGTTGCATTTGTTTCCCCGGTATGGTTTGACCTCCAATGTTACAAAAAACTCGTCAATTATTTTTGTGATAAACGTAAAATTCATTAGTAAAACAGTAATAAGTGTTTTACATTAACAAGGTCAAAAAGCTAAACTTGCATTAGCACTGTTCATAAATATGAAGAAATTCATCACTGCTTCAAAACATAACCTTTCCTAACAAGGTGTTATGACAGTCATTAACCTTTTACCCTCATTATGTTAAACCACGTTAACTTATCACCCATGAATGTCGTTTGATAAACACAAAAACTGAATAATTGTTAACTACACCAAAGCAAAACAACACAAACAAACAAAAAACAGCATGGTAAGAGTTTAATTATTTAACCTAATTAAAGTCGTTATTATGTTAATTGATGTACAAGACACATAATTCAACTCTCGACCATTTAACATTGAATTGAAAAATTATTTTTTATAGTGCAGATCCCAATGATTGAATTATGGCCTGCAATGTTTATAGGAGGGTTGTTGCTGGAAGGTTTTTAAAAGGAAGGCTAAAATAAATAAGACCGCTTTAATTTTGGGATGGCACACCAAAACCAAACTCAAAAATATAACTTATCAAGCATTATTAGGCTGGTGTTATAAATCCAGGTTATTGTTGTTGTTCATCAGTCTTTCTATAAATTTTCACTGTTTTATTTTTGGTTTTGTGTCATTGGTTTATATCATTTGTAAACTGACCTTGGGTCCAGAGAAGTCGTCCACCAGTATCCACTGATTTATAACTTTTATATTGAAGCACACAAATAAAGATGAAATATAAACAACAAAACAGATAAATCATTTTCTTAGTAAATATCTTACACCAATTAATGATGAAAACATCTGACACAGGAAATTTTAAATGGAACATGATGAATAAATAAAGCCTTGGGAAGAAGGAGAAATTTTAAATGTCTATTTTTGTTTAAATGTCTTATCATTTTTACAGCAGCTTTTAAAAAGTCAAGCTGGATCAACTTGACATAAGACAAAATTGCTTAATAATTTCTGGTAGTGACACAATATTCTAGATTTAAGAAGTCCACTAAAAAAAGATGCCTGACAATTTTTGCATGAAAAACGTCATTGTTAATTTTTCTTTTTCTTTGGGAGACATTTTTGTCATTAAATTAAAGAAATGGAATATTCAAAAAAACATTAAAAAAATTAGTTATTTAAAAATAACTAAATATTATTGAGGGATAAAATAATGCATGAACTTGTATTAAAAAAATGTCGTTATGATACTTTTGGAGACATTTGATCACACAATAAAGAAAAGCCATAGTTTAAAAATATTTTTAAAAAATAATAAAAAAAACTATTTATTAAAGGATAAAAGTAAATAATACCTAAAGTGCATTTATAAAAACATTTCTGTTTTTATTTTACTTTTGGAGACATTTGTGTATGTACAACAAAGAAAAGCCACATTAAAATAATACATAAATAAGTAAAAATTGTTTAAAGAAATCTAATCATTGTTGAAGGATAAAAGTAAATAACACCTGATTTTGAAAAATATATATATTTATGTTACTGACATTTTTGTTTATAAAATAAAGAAAGCCAAATAAAAAAAAAAAACATTTCAAAAAAAGAATGATAAAAAATGTAATTATTTTTGAGGATTAAAGGTAAATAACAGCTGAAGTTGCTTTTTTTTTATGCCATTTTATACGGAGACGTGTGGGTGATGGTAAACAAGCCTTTCTTTATCCTGCAACGATCTTTTTCTTATAGCTTTGCAAATTAATGAAACACTGGTGAGTGCTGCAGCTGTAAAGGGGAACTGATCTTTGAACGACGACTCCTCCTCTCCTCAGGTGAAAATCTGGTTCCAGAACAGGCGAATGAAGTGGAAGCGGAGCAAAAAGGCCAAGGAGCAGGCGGCGCAGGACGCCGAGAGGCAGAAAGGAGGCAAGGAGGACCCGGACGGAGATTATCACAGCAAGACGGACTCAAAGAACGGCAGAATAAGAGACTTCAGAGACAGCGACGACGACGAGGGCGACGGCTTCCTTTACAACTCGTCCGACTGCTCCTCCGACGAGCACAACAGCGACGCTAGTGCGCAGCCGTAATGAGCGGCGGGCCAATTAACTGACTCTGGGAGGTTTCACTGTAAAAACGAAACTAAAACTAAACAAAAACACTTAAAAATAAAAAAGCAAACACAGGTGCATGTAATCCAAGTTATTTTTTTTTTTTTGAAGCAATTAATTGGTGGTCTGAAGAAAGAAACACGATTAAAGGTCGTGAATTAAAATTATTTACAGGAAAACGACAAATGTTTCTATTTTTTTAAATAATAAACTGTTAATAAATAATGCATGCAAAAACTGTTTAGCCTTTATCATCCTGCAAATAATGTAAAATAGATTTTTCTTTTGCCATTTAAAAACTAAAATCAGTTAATGGTTTGTTGCATTTATTAAAAAAAAACAAAAAGACAACAACCCACAGTGGCTCATTCATGATTTACAGAGGGGCTGTTTGAGCCTTGTGTTCCTCTCTTTGCTCTGACAGCTCAGGTCATGGGAATCACTGTTAATAACACTGTCGGATCTGTGCAAACTGGCAGTGAGAGCAAACAGCCAGCACCCAGATAGACAGAGGAAACATTTCACACCGCGCCGCCAATAGGCCAGCATTCATGCACCCTTTAAAAAAAAGGCAGGACAAACATGGATGCTGCAGGAGTTAGTTCCTTAGACTGGAGTGGTTGTAAGGTAAGATCAGCAGCTATGTTTGTGGACAACCTATAGTTTTTTTTTTTTTTACTCTTGTGGTAAGATAAAACAGAAAATTAGGTTAAACATCTTGTTTAATTTACAGATACTTTAAAATTTTTGTCAGCAATTTACATTAAGAAAAGCACAGCTTTCTAACAAGGGATGTACTTCCAACTCTCTTCTTTTTCATGAAAAGCAAACAAAATGTTTTAACAAAATAAGAGGGCGAGAGATCAATTGGGGTAGAAAAACATCAGAGGGGGCACAAGAATGAAGCAGATTGGCCGAAATCTGCGACTTTTGCGACAAATGAGCCGTTTAAACAGATTTTTCCACACGTTTTCAAAATATTCAAGGGATTCGACCTCGTGTGAGTGATGCAGAGTTTGACTCACACGACACCCGAAGCTATGATGGAGGCTACTCTGCATTAGAACAGCCGAAGTTAACAAAAGCCATTTAAACACGTCCGAATTCACGAGATTTAACATGAACATGTAATGTTCATGTTAATTATTAGGAAGAGTGAAAAATAAAAATGATGCACTGAAATCAGATTTGTAATGTCAGGGGTTTAACAGTTTGTTCTTGGATGTGTGGATTTTAGTTACAACTAAATAGCTAAAAAATGGATAAATTCAGCATGATGTAGCCTAGTAAGAAACAAATTACGCCTTAAGAGAGTTTGATTGATCTTACAGACAGGATTCACATCTTCTACGAAAGTTAAATGTTAACTTTTGTCTTTTTGTAGGCTTTTACATCAAACCCCTTATATTTTGGAGTAACGCAGCATCACCTATGATGGGTTTTTTTTCCCACCACCTAAAGCAGAACTACTGAGTAGTCTGTTGTCTATCTGTAGCTGTTTGCTTTAGCAGGCTAACATTAATTTAAGCTGAGGGTCAGTTGATAAAAAAAAAACTTTCAGCAAGCGTACAGGTTGCCTTCCCGCCCCCTAAAAACCGAATTTAGTCAAAAACTGAACAACTATGATGGTTGTGTACAATTATACCCATATGAGAAATTCGCAAATATCAAGAAATGTTTTAGTAAGAGTGTTTGTAAAATAAAGGATGTAAATACTTGTAATATATACATATATATATTTTTATAACTTGTACGCGTCATTGCTTGTTTGGCTTTAAATGGAAATGGCCGTCATACTCGACGAACTTCTGACAAACACTTGATCTGCTCCTGACCTCCCCCCCAGCTTTAGAATAATACAGGCATCAACGGAGCTAATTTATAGGAGCAAGTATCAAATGTAACAGAGCGACTCTGCTATGCCAACCATGTGGGAAATATACTGGCGTCAGCAGACGAACATGACCGGCGGTCTGCGGCACCCCCGGGTCATTCTATCGGGACGTGCAAGCGCTGAATGAGCAACGCAAAACAACACAGCCACGTGGAAGAAGCCTACAGTTAAAAATTAAAACGGTAAAAAAAAAAATATATATATATATTTTTTATATGAATAGAAATAATACACACAATTAAGTCAACCTCTCTCTAAAAGGACAGTCATACTAAAATAGGAAGACAAGAGAAGTAAGCATTTGTATATTTTATAATCTAATACACAAAGATGAACTGATGATATAAATCCCAAATGTAAACATAACTTTGTTATTACAGACAAATCAAAGCCTACAAAATGTGGTAGTTGGTTGAAACGGATCTCCCAGCACTTCATTTCAACATTCCATGCTCTTTTTTACTCAGTCTGCATGTTTTTAGGTCTTTCCTTAACAAGACAACTCTGGATATGTTTCAGAGTTTGAGCTTGGCGTCTTTAGTCTCCATAGCTTTGGTGGCGAGCTGAGCGCGGTCTTGCAGCAGCGCGGCCTGCTCAGCCGGTCCCTGGGACCGCGGGTTCTTCAGCAGGAAGTGACTGATGAAAAGCTTCAAGCCCTCTCGCAACATCCCCAGCTTAGGGATTCCTGAAATCCTGGTAATGGGGAGTGAGAGACGTTCGTGGTATTTGTTATCAAGACTTCCAGAGTGTTTGAAAGTTCAGCCATGTGATAATGTTTTAAAACTTAACCCCTGCTTTCAAGTTTTCAACAATTTTACTGTCTTTGGCTTTTAGTATGTCGTTTGTTCATTAATATTCTCTAAGGCCTTCAGGAAACATGATGCATTTATACATTAGATCGCACTTAGGCTGGACTTTATTTGCTGATTTGTCAAGAGGCTAAATACAAACACAAGGCCGCTGTGTTGATCTACCAAGTACATTTCTAAAAACATAAAAGTTTTAGTTTGTGTATTTTAATTATGACCGAACAACAAGATTCTCGATAAATCTTGCAATTCTCTGCTTTTAAGCTGTAATAACATGAATCCCTCCTGTTAATAAAGGAGCTCACCTTCCGAATATGCTGGCCACCTCCTCCGGCTCGGTTTCTTTTAGCAGTTTCGTCAGCACCTGACGTAAGAAGCGCACCGTGGGCTTATCAAGCTCCCCAAACTCTATCACCTAAACAAAAAAAGACAAACAGCAGCACAGAGGGCATGTTGTATAATCGATTTATGACGGTAAATTGAAGCAAAAATGAAATAACTCACCTTGAGGATGGAGAGTGAGAGGCATTTCCCCTGAAGTAAGTGAGTCACCAACTGGATGAGGTTAGTAAAGGCACTGCTGGGAAGGTTGGACAGGTCTTTAAATTTGTCCCATAAGCAGAACTGGAATGTCATCTGAGAAAGCAGAAATAGGTTTTCGGTGATTACGAAATACATTTGTAGACTTTTTATTACAAATAATTTTGCAGATGACTATGTGGGCGGGTTTCGGTATGTGTGTGTGTGCACACACCCAGTCACAAAAATACACTTTTAATAGTTGTACCAAACTCTAATTTTATATACGTGCGATCCACAACCCAAAAGGTTTCCAGTCATCCCTTTATTACTTTATATTTTGGTTCCTAAAAGACTGACTTGTTTAGCCTCTTACGTTAGCAAAATCACACTAAATACTCTCTTAGCCTGACTTTACTAAGCCTGACTTTAAACAAATGAACGCTGTTTGCTATGAAAACCATTAAGCAATCTTCGCTGCTGCTTTTGTGCCTCATGAAGACACAGCTCCCCTACCAAAAACCAAACAAAAAACAAACAAAGAACCAATTTAGACTCCTAATGGACTGTAAGACAAGAGCACTGGTTCTCCACATAGAGAAGTGTATTTCCTTCATTTAAAAACTGGGTTTATTTTAGTAGTACAGTTTCTAATCTTTAGATTTTAGTGTATGAAAACTAAAAAATCTGTTCTTTAGAGAAGAATATCAACGAAGACAAAGAAGAAGGAAAGTATTCCTGTTTCTTCTGCACATTTTTGCAAACATTTCTTCGCTTGACTCAATTTTCCATCAATATGCTTGAATAAAAGCACCCATGGCCAGACAGCCGCTGTAGTAATCCTCTTTTAAATGTATTAATTTTATTTTACAAACTTTGTTGGTTTGTGGGTGTTCCAAATAATTTTTCTGGCTATGAAAGCTAATCTTATGCTGTGAGATGTTTTCCTACTGACCATCTGTCACTTCCAACAAACCTGGAAGATATTTCTAACTGCCTTTATCAGATGATGATTTACAATAGCCTTTTTAAAAAACCTACTAACACTTTTCTGCACGCATCTTTTGGGGTTTTAACAGAAGGTCGTAGTTTCTCAAAGTGACCCAAACAGTGATCAGAACCAAGAGAACCTGAAATAAGGTGGACTTAAAATACACAATCAAATGAAGTTATGCATATATGAGATCTCAAAGTTTACTTCATTGTTTACCCTACAAATCTAATTAAAAGGAAATTATTGGTTTAAGGTTACAAAATCTAATTTGGTTGAGGCAGAATGAAGAGTGGTACAAATGAAAGTGAAGTCGAAAGACGTGAAAAACAACGGAAGACGTGAAAAAGAAGAATTTAAATTACAAAATCCCTGAAATTTTTTCATGTTTAGCCCCCCCCCATTGTTGATTTCATTTGTAACTCAACAAAGATGTTATATGGCAAACACCATCTGTTTTTTGTTTTTTTATGTACTCCGAGTTTAATTTAGACTTCATTTGAGGGAAGCGGTTGAGTCTTATTAACAGTGAGCGACTCCATCTCCATCCATCCAGTTTACTTGTAAAGAGCAAACAATCCCAGTAGCTCCATTTAAAGCTCTTTGATGGAGGACAATGCCCACAGGTTGCTGATACCACGGCGGTAGTGTAGGAAGTGTGGTCTCGCAGCCCCCACTGTTTGCACCCAAATCAGGAGCGAGAGGTGTGAGGGTCTCCCACACTGCAGAGGTGAACCGGAGGCCACAATCAGATCACAGACAAACACAGACTGGGTGGCCAATCAAATGTTTAAGGACACTTTTCAAGCATTCAAATTTACTGGCACCATAACTACAGTAACTAACAAATTGGAAGAGTTATTAAAGAAACATAAGATCTTTATTTTGCGACTAAAACACAATTTTTATCGTGAGTAAACAAGTAAACCAGTTGTTTATGAAGGGTATAATGTAATTACAGTTAATAAGTGTCTAACTATTAATTCTTGCTACTGTGTAGCATATAGCACTCATTGTATGGTACTTCTGTAATCTGTGTTAATTGAATGTAGTAGGTGAATGACATATTTCTAATGTGAAGTCATCTTACAGGATACTGCAGGAAACTTATAATTTGTAAATGTTTAGCCCTCTTTTTGTGAGACATTTTGGATAAAAGCATCAATTAAATTTAAATGTGATAATGATACTGATTACCGTATATACTTTAAAAAAATCAAAAAATAAAATCTATTATAACGAGTAACTCTGCATGTTAGCATTATCTGTACCTGGAAGCGTCGATCTTGCGAGCAAAATTTCTGCCCGAGAACGGCGTAAAAGGCGTTGAAGGATTTCTCCTGCAGACAGCAGTCCATCAGGACGTGGACGATCTCTCTCTCCTGCTTGTCCTTCAGACCCATCCTTAAAAAAACAAAGAAAAAAAAAACATTGAAACCTCATGGTACAAATCTAGCTTAAAAAAGGACCAAACTACCAGGAAAAATCGCAATCCTATTCGTTTCTGAGACGTTGAGCCTTTTTAGAGAACAACTATGTGAGCTGGACGAACCTCAGCAATTTCTGGAAAGCATCCAGGTAGTCCTCGCTGGTCATAAGGACACAGAAGATGTTCCTCCTGACCTCAGTGTTCATCCTCTGTTTCCTTGCCAGCTCTAACACTTTATGGCTGAACTAAGTAAGAGGGGAAAAAAGGAAGAAAAAAAAAATCAGCATTGTTTATGTTCAGGTTTTGTTGTAGGTTTGCCAATGGCACGAGAAGATCAGGAGTTCAAATGTGTTAACTCTCAGTTTGTTATGAAATATTATGTCAATATTTTCACTTATTTTCAACTTCCTGTAGTTTTTTTATTTTTTAATTGTCGGAGAAGAGAATAGGTGGATTTATTATTTTGTATAGTTGGCAAAGTTTTCAATAATATTAAGATAATTTGTACATTAAAAAATAATTAAAAAGGGAACTCCCAAAAAGACAAAGATATATATAAAAATACAGACCAAATGACACATTAAACCTAAATTATAACCTAATAGCATAAATAAAACGCAATTAAACATTTATAGTTACAATTAACTAAAATTTAAAGCAATCAAATTATATCAGCAGGCAATTCTCATTTTTCTGATATTACTCAGGAGATACTAGAACTGTAACTTATCGCAGAGAAATATTTAATTTTAAATAGGTTTAAACTACTCTATTATGGGTCGAGAATAACAGAAATGGTAAAGAGTTTTACTCCCTAAATTCATATTTCAGGATTTATTGTCATATAGTACTGAGGATGAAGTCTTAGGTCGACTTTCTTGGTTAATCTTACTGGAAGTGTTCACTCATCCTGAATCTACATCGTTTCAGTTACAAACAAAACTATAAGTGAATCTCTCAGGATTTTAATGTGACAAACCAATGCAACGTATTTCATACCTGTATGAAGAGGGAGGAAGGGAATGCATAATTTAATTCCTTTAATTTATAAAAATCTGAGCATATTTTGGGAAATGGGTACAACTGTTAAAAAATCTAAGCCCTGCTTAAATAAAAATATTAAAATTTAGCTGTTGTGTAGAGGGCTTAGACATTTGTGGAAGCATACTGAAGGTTAATAAAGAATAAACATGCAAGACAGGGATACAGTTAGGGAGACAATCTCCCAATCTTTCTTTTATAAATTATTTGCATACGATGAATAATTGTAAAAGATTAACAGATTGGTTGGAATTCTTAAAAAATGCAATAAGTAACAACAAATCTGAGACAACAAACAGTGTTGGGGGTTTTCTGATACTCTCTTTATGAAGCCAAGTATCAGAAAATCCCCAGCACTGCTCAGCTGTGCTCTTTGCAAACATCATAATAAACTTGAGTTGAATTATTACTGTAATAAACATTATATGAGAAGTCTCTATTACTCTACCTGTCCTTGGGCTGCACTCTGCTTTGAGCCCATATCATTATGTTTACTGATCATGGGCGCTCCGCTCCACGACGAGCCGACTATCCACCAGCGGCCCACCTGCTCCGCTTTCAGGATGTTGTCCAGAGACACCCTCAGTTTCAGATCGCTGCCAGAAGCACTGCTGTTGATCTGAGCATCAAGCATTCACCAGCTCTCAGTAACAAGACATTTTTACGAAATGTTTAAAATAGAAAGATAAAACTCATCACTTTACATCAGTAAGATTTTAAGAAATAAGTCTAGTTAAATGTAACATCAGCACTAATGACTTCGAGGCTGTGAAAGTGGGTCTCTGGTGCCACCTGCTGGTAACATAAAATACCGCAAATGGTAGCAATTGAAAGGACCCCTGTGTACAGTAAACATGTCACCCACTAGCGTTCTCTGCAGCTTCCTCAGTCTCTCCACCGTCTCGGGATCGTAGCCCGGGATCTTCCTCATGTCGTTGTTCTTTAAAGCTAACATGGTTTCCAGCATGAATCGTACCTTGAGATGAGTTCAACGATTCATCAGTGTCTTACGTTAGCAAATTTTTATAATGCAACAATAAGCTTAAGACAAGTTAATGTTAACAGAGAGCAATTTTGCATTCCTTACCCTGGTTTGATCCTTGAACTTTGCTCCAGCATCGTTAGCTTTACGCTGCGCTTCGGAGATGAGCTCCTTGAGGGCGAGCGCGTCGTCCTTCCTCAGGGCAAAGCCGACGTTCTTCAGCACAAATAGAACCAACTCGATGTCCTTCTCCGAGAACGTTTCCACCAGGAGCTTCAGGATGTCGAATATGAGGACAGAGTGCACCACCTGGAAGTTGTAGAGGTGAGCGACGATGGCGACGAGGTTGTCGCACTCTTTATCTTCGCCGGGGCTCCTGTAGACCTCGTCAAACCTGCGAACCACCGTCTCCAGGAAATGGGCTCCCACCTGCGATGGGATACAGTGTGATCAGCTTAAACTGACGTGTAAGGACGGATGAAGGCCCAGACAGACAGTCGGATGTATGTAAGGAAGCCAGGAAGGGAGGGAGGATGAAAGGAGATATGGTGATATATATACACAGAAGGAAAGGAGAGTTGGATGGAAGTTCAGAAGAGAGATGGGCGAATGTCTGAACAGAATACCAAATGGATTAGTAGGAAACCTGTTAAACAATCCTAGAAGGATATTTTAAAAATTATATATATACACTAGTGATTATTGATAAAAAAATGCATTTGCATCAAACCCATTTAAAAATAGATGGAGGAATTAATCATTGCTTTCCAATTATTCCAAAGCCCTTAAACTGGGTAGTTAAAACATATACAGGAAGTACATATTTGAAAAAACAAAAACAAAACTGCCTTATGTTAATTTTAGAACAACAAACGAATGTAATTCCCACAAACTGATAGGCGAGCAAGAAACTGCTTCAGTTAACTGATCACAGGTATCACACATAATCCATAAATGTTTCTCTCTCTCAGTTCAAATCTTAATAGGTTGCAACGACGAGCTGAAGGCAGCTCACCTCCAGCCCCACGGCGTGATGAAGGACGCTGACGAGCAGCACGTGCTCCATCAGCAGCCTGTCGGGCATCAGCGTTGGAGTGACGCAGGCGGCGAGCAGAACGTCCGTCAGGGTTTCGTTCATGTCTTTCCTGCTGCAGCTCATGTACAGCTCCTCCAGCTGACCGCTGGTGAACGCCATGTTGGGCTCGCTCAGTCTGAAAACGTCACATCGATCAGAACGAGGTACAACGGTCTGTTTTTTTCTTAAGTTGTCTGCAATCTGTGTTTTGTCACGTAAAAAATGATCTCACTTATAAATAAAAGCGAAATCTTTTGGAAACCAACAATAAAATCAGTATTTCAATTTAACATTTTTTGCTTGGATTATACAGAAAGGTCAACTTTTCCGTGGTTCCCTTGCAAAGAAAGATTATTAACGTAGAGGTCAGACTAGAGTCTTTTTGTTAATCCGCTTAATCATCCATAGCCAACCCAGTTTTGATTGATGCTGGAAATCATTATCATGTTCAGGTTTAAGCAGCTGCTCGTACAGGTGACTTAAATACCTTCTGGAGGAAAGTTCTACTGTGTTAACCGGGTTTCCCCACATTCTCAAGGATTTACAATTCTCACATATATGACGGAATACAAAAACACTTTGCTGAAATGGTCTGAACCCTTTTAAAGCATGGGACAATATAAGCGGCACTGAGCAATGATAATAGTTTTTTAACATACTGGCATTGGTCCGGTAGGTATAAATGGGTTGAAAACAATAAAAGATGTTTATATCCATCTTGTTACAGAGCCGCCTCTAGCTTTTTAAAATAGTGTTAAAAATGGTAGGAATATACATTCTCTTTCATTTTCACTTACTGTGTATACATACTTATAGTTATATGTACTCTTACCTTAATACTTGCTCCATATAATTTTCATACCGCAAGATATTTTGTCATAGACCAACTACGGCAAAACAAATTCCTTGTTTGAACAAAAAAAATAAATCCTTTGCAAGAAAGCCTTTTCTGATTCTGATGCAAATAATATTGATAAGGATTAGATATCGGCGATAAGAGCTATCCTGATATCGGTTATCGATATCGGTACAAATTAGTAATTTGGCGCATCCTTAATTTAAAAGGTTAGAAATTGAGAAAACCTTTTTTTTTAAAATACAAAATGACGGAAATTAATAATGACATTCATTTAAACAAAAGTTCTATGGACTAAAGCTTTAAACATTTTAATGGAGCATTTCTGCGTCTGAAGGAGAAAGCTGGTATTAAAAATAAAGTGAATTAATATTCCAAGCAGGTTATGGTGTATTATAATATTAGCTGTGTTTTTGCAGGAGTGTTACCTGTTCAGCAGTCCCTTTACTTTCCTTTTCAGCTTTTCCAGCTCAGCCTTGCGTTTGTCGTCTCCGATATTTTGCATCTGGGGTGGGACGTACCTGCCAGTTCTTGAGTTGTCCTTCAAAAAGACGATGAAGAAGAACAAAAAAAAAAAAAAGGGCAACATTCACATGATTTTAACTTTAGTAGATTACAAAACAGCCATGTTGAGAATGGAAACTCACGGCTTCTGATGTCGTGTCAGGACGGACGGCTTCTTCCTCCTCAATATACTCCTCGATTTCAGATGTTTCAGCCACTGAAGCGTTGTTGTCATCCATCTCCTCCTTGTCTTCCTCGCTGTCCATCTCCTCCTCTTTGTCTTCCTCGCTCTCCATCTCCTCCTCTTTGTCTTCCTCGCTCTCCATCTCCTCCTCTTCCGCACAGTCACTTTCGTCGCTATCCATCTTGCCTTCGTCTTCCGATCCGGGAGAATCATTCTCATCCAGCTTTTCGAAGTTCTCTCTAGCAGCCTCCATGTTCTCGTCTTCATCATACTCCTCGTCGTACATACCTGCTCCTGCAGAGCCGGAGTCAAGCACTCCAAGGATATAATCCAAGCCATCGGTCACAAAGGACTGAGGGAGACTCTTCTTGTTTTTCCTTTTGTTTAACCCGAGGAATCGCTCCAGTTTTCTGATCTCCCTGTCCTCTGCCTCGTTTGCCTCCATCAGAGCCAGTTTTCTGGATTCCTGGAGCTTGTTCACTCTCTTACCTTTCTTGGAGGAGGGCTTGGATGCATGCGAGTCTGATTTCTCTGCAGGAACCTCAGTTGGCTTGTTTGGAACCGTTTTCGTCGCTTCCTGTTTTGTTCGGACGGTTTTCCCTTTCGGAACCTGTCGCTGGTTTCCAGATCTTGAGCCCACGCTTTCCGAAACACCCGAGGCAACACCGACACTCTTCTTCCCTTCATAGTGACTTTTCATTTTGGCTTTTTTCAGTCTCCTCTTCTCCTTGCGCAGCTCCTTCCTGCTTTTGGATTTCACGGACCGCAGCCTCTGATCGCCGTCCGTTTCCTCCTGACCACGCTTACTCTGAACGAACTCATCCACGGCACTCATGTATTTCTGGAGGACCACGTTCCCTTTCTTCTTGTTGCTGTTCTGCTTCCGCTTCGCCCCTTTCATTCTCACTAGCCAAGCTAACTCTTGTAAAGTTACCGCAGCGAGGCTAGCTCAACCCGTCGACGCCAAAACGCGAAGCGGGAACCGCTGCAGAAGCCCAAATAATTGCTTTGCTTCTTATTTTTATCCAACAAATACCTGAGCTGCACATGGAGTTCCGAGAGGGCAGGTTTGTTGACAAGACACGTGACTATATGCTTTCAGGGCGCGCAATAAAAAGACGTCATCACGCCCTCGATATTGGGAGGGGAAAGCGAGCTCGTTTACTTGAATATTTAGAAAACTCTTTATTTTTATGACCATAGGCGTCAGCTTTGCACAATCTACTATATAGACAGACAGTCGCAATGTATACAAATCTGCTATATAGAAAATGTCGCCCCCCCCCCCCCTACAAGGATCATAGAACGTCTAGCACTTAAAATATTGTGTACAAGACGTTAAACACATTTTATTCCATCATCATCGTCAGCTGTTGTATAACATATAGCCATAACTGGATCCAGAACCTGCAAACACAAAGGTGTTTTGCGTAGTAGAATGTTGTCATTTTATTTGTTATATTTCATTTCTTATGCAGTAAACAATGTGATGTTGGAGTGACACATGTTAGTATTTATTTTTATGGATTTTATTGCCACGTCTTCCATACACGTTCACTGAATTTTACATAACACGTTCTATGACATTGACAGATATGTTTGGGGTTAAAACCTTAGGAAAAAATGGGTATTTTGTTTGTTTAACTTTGCGATTTGAATTTATTTTCAATTTATCTTTTATATTTGAGCTGCCCAAACATTATAAGTATCTCTCATATCCTCAAATGGAAAATTCCAAGTTTTACATCACCTTACCTATAAAAAAAAAACACTTAAAAAAAACAAACAATGTGTCTAAAAATAAACATTTTCAGTCATATTTGTGTTGACATGACATACACAACAGTTGTGTTAAAAAAGAGCCAATCGTGTTTTTTTCCGACAAGTTCTTTTTTTTTTAAAGAGTGAACCGTTTTTAAAGGCCTAATAACAATGTAGAATAAAAATAAATAAATATGCTATACTCTACTCTTTTTGTTTTTTGTTTTTCTGTAATTAGCTTATTCGTTTTATATGTTCACATCATACACTGTATTGTATTTTATGTTAATATTGTTCAATTTAAAGTGGCGACTCTTGCCGTTTAAGGTCTTGTCGCTTTAAGATGACGTTCTTTATTTTGGGGCGTTCTTCTTCTTCTCTTTCGCTGAGCAGCTTGGCTTAAACAGCCATAATATTTTGCGCCTAGTGGAGAAAGAGCTGGAGTTGTGTGGCTGCTTTTGCCCGTGAGGCAAGTTAGAATGTAGTAAACCTGTAGCTTTTTTTTTGTACTTGCAATATGAAGAATGGAAGAAGACGATGTTACCATCAGAGAGCAGAATTTCCACAGCCAAGTTCGAGAGTACATCGTAAGTAACGGAGCTAGCTGGCTAACGTCCCCTAGCAGAATACAACTGTAGGCTAGCATTAGCTTTACCAGTACACGCTCATTTATTATGGGGGTAAATGTTTACCATACGTCGTTACGCGTGGTCTCCGATGTTGTAAATGCGAAAATTAATTCTTAAAAATAGACTTGTAATGAAATTAGGCAAAACATCTTCAGCTACAGTTGATGTTAGCCGCTGCTAGCTAGTTAGCGCATCTAAACAGGTTACTTAAATATAACTATTTTCAGCACTTTTTTGGTTTAGATTTATAATCACGTCTGGAGGTTTTTAGTATAGATGATTAACAATAAACTTGAAAGGAAATTAGATATTTATCCTTAAGTGCTTAGTATAAATCAAGCCATAGCTAACTTAAACTTGTTAAAATTAATTATTGGTAACATTATCTTAATTACATTGCTCTGTAGATTTCCATCCTGCAACAATGTCTAGCTGTTTTTATAGCTGAAATTTAGGTCAGTATTATTTTTAGTAAACATTATTGACACAAACTATCGATTTTATCTAGGTCCACAGTTTGTGGATTGGTATTCAAGCATACACTACTGATATGTAGGGAATGGGAATATTAGATTTGTTACTGTGTTATAATCAAACAATATAAGTTACCTTACTGTGCTTGACGGTATTGGATCTGGATGAAAATGCAATTTTTGATAACTCTTGTTTTTTAACTTGTCTTACAAGAGCTTCGCAATATATTGATTTCCACTAAAAATTACAACATAATCATGTTGTTGATGTTAGCGTAGCTCTTACTGCTTTAAGTAGACAACATTTTATTGCTCATACGGAGTCAATAAAATTATTAGAACTGGCGAATATTCTTAAGTTCACAATCTTTTGGGAGAACTAGTTTTTCATACCTCTCATATATCTTGGTTGCGAGCATGCTCGACGGATCAGCTTTGGCTTGTACATGTTGTTCCAACAGTCTCTGCTTCTTAATATCCCATATCGAAATGCCTAACCGTACACCAAGATGTGATGGCTTTACACAAGCATATTTGATCTTGCCTGTGCTAACTTTGCTGTCGTGGGGCTACTTCTGGTCAGGCTTAAAATAGGTTACCATGACACTGTGACAAGAGGGTATGTTTCTAATTGATGTGTTTGTCAAGGCACTTATATAATTCTTTAAAAAAAGGACAAGAAAGGCTTTTACAAGAAACTCTTTATGTCTGACCTTGATATTTGTTTTGTATGTTTTACTTCACATTGTGTATGAATATGCTAGGTTAGGTTTGCATAATTTCTTATTCTGTGTATTGATGTATGATAAATGTACATCAAGATCGGTATCAGTTCCATAAGTAAAACTTGGCTGGTATTAATAATCTATGTTTATTTACATTGTATTGTTGTTTATGTGTGTGTTTTTGTAAAGGGAGGGCTTGAGCCAATCGTTGTATGTTTGGACATGTTATTGTAGTGCAGTGCAGGATTGGGGGCTTAGATACTTCATGTTTTCAAAATATTGAAAAGGTAGGGAAATAAATTGGTGAACATATCGGCGTTAGCAGCAAAACCAATTTTGGATATCAGTATTGGTCTAAATCTCCATTTCGGTTATTTCTTATAATGTGGAAAACTGCGATAAAGATATCAGTTATTGATGACCCACATTTTCTTTCTCAAACTCTGACCATCTTGGCTTTTAAAATCTAAATTTGGTTTGGAGATTGTGGGCTGGAAGACATCATGCCGCTCTAGTCATAACGACATGACGTTCCAAGTATTTAATTAACTCACAATTTTACAAGAACCTTGAAACTGTGCTGTCCTTCCTTTTCCAGTTTAACTGTATGTATTTTTAAGGTGTTAAATAGTATCAATAATAGGAAAGGAGATTAATACACTGTGCTTAGAACAAAGCAGATACTGTGTGCCATTTTCTCCCAGCTTATTGTGTAACTTTCTGAAGGGAAAACAGGGTGTAACCAAGGTTTGAGCGTTGGCTGGTATGTTTAGAACTGGCTGCGATCATTCATCAGTCAGTGTCTTTCTTTTTCTGTTTTGAGCCGGTTTATCAGCACCCTCCACCTGATTATGCTTCTTTCTGCATTTGCAATATAGTAAACATCTGAAGGCTTTGGCCGGTGTTTCCAAAAGGCATTTATAGTTTTTTTTTGTTTTTTATTTAACGTAAATATTTAGCAAGGAAGCTGTTTTTCTTTTATGTACCACATGTCTGATTTGTGTACGGTTTAGCTGAGTAATCGCTGAATCCAGAAGGATTTGTGGAGTGTTGGTAGCGTGCAAAGTGCTGAAGTGAGAGCTTCTAATATTAGTTACACCCTCATTAGTGTCCCAGTTGGAAGAAGGAATGCGGTATATGATCTTTCTGTAAAACTATCCAGTTAGTTTTGAGCCTGGCATTATTTTTATTAAGGCTATTAAACCATGAAAAAAAAATATTGATGTATCATGAAGTAACTTATCGCAAAAATCCAATAAAGGGGCTATATCGAGTAATTTAGCTTAAAAAAATGATTTACTTTTAATCTGGTGCAGCATTTTACATATTATGAAGACGTTCTGCAAACTTTTAAGATTTTTGGTTTTATTAACATCCTAACATTTGAAATCATGAATTGCAAATTGAATCAAATCGTGGCCTCAAAAATACGAATTGAATTTAGAGCTGACACAACTAATCGATTAAATCGATTTATTAAAATAGTTGTCAACTAATTATTAAAATATTTGTCAACTAATTTAGTAAATTTCAGCAACGAGCTACCTAATGCTATCATCTACCAGTGGAGCAGTAGAAGAAGAAGAAATCAGCAAATCGTTATCTTTGAGTTGCTATGACATGCCAGGCAGCATAAACACATTTGCCCTGACCAAGATGGCGGAGCGCGAAAATTTACGAAAGTCTTCTTTAGGGGAACATCTGAGACGAAAACATGTCGGAGTTGAACCGAGAGAGAAAGAGCGATCGCGGTAAAATAACTGATTGATAATAAGAAAATAAACGTGATGAATACTGTTAATAAATTCAGTGAATATTAATTTAGAGTTGCAGGTATGCAGAAAAAAAACAAGCAACAATAAATGAATAAATGTTGAACAATACGCTCAGCCCCAAGTTACAAACTTTGTTCTAAACATGCTGGTAGAGACAGCAGGTTATATTATTTGTAAAAATAATGTCCAACTATGTCAGCCTCCTGCTGAACATGAAGACAAAACAAAATGGGAAATTAAATGTACAGCATAATAAGGGCTGAGATTTTTAATATGCTGAACACTCAATAAGTTGTATGAAATCCTTCCTCTTTTTTTAATTTTTTGCCTAAAAGTGAACAAATATTTTACACTGTTGCGGTCATTTCTACCTTTAAACCATGACAAATAATTTGCAGTGGACGACACAATTTTCTGATATGTCCTTTTTTTTTTATGCCAATTTGTTTTTAAAAGCTTATATGGGTAAGTAAAGGCTAAATAAATGTAATAATAAAAAGCGATTAATCAATTATAAAAATAATCGTTAGTGTCCCTAATTCAATTGTTGGATGGTAAAAGATATGCATCCCTGTTAGGATGAAATTACTGAGCATTGTTAAGTCTAACAATAAACAGTTGTTGCATGCTTCAGTGC
>JAVLVB010000491.1:1667522-1703614 GCA_032876305.1 Orestias chungarensis | reverse complement strand
AAAAAAAAAAAAAAAAAAAAAAAAAAAGAGCAGAAACTCTTTTTTTTCATCTTTTAAAGATTCTTACTTTGGTATTTTCAGATTTGCTTCCTCCTGTTTGCCGTCCTCTACATTGTGTCCTACTGCATTATAACCAGATACAAAAGGAAAAGTGGTAAGTCTGTTTAAACGCTGCTCTCTGCAACAACATATCAAACATTACCTCAGAAAAAAGCGTTTATTTATTATTTTAAATCACTAACTGGAACACTTTAGATCATTGGGATTTGGGAAAAGCCTTGTTTGCTCGCTGACACAGCCTTCATTGTGTTCAGATTAAAACCAAGTCTGCTGCTTATGATGTAAAAACATTTTTCACGGAAAAAACTATGTCCTTAAAGCTGGTAACAGGTTTCTGTAGAAGAGAAGTCAGCGACTAATGAGGACTTTTAGCTGGATCTTAAACTTTGTAGGCTAACACAGTGTGTTCAGGTCACCCCACTTACTAAATCGTTTAACCTTAAAAATCATTCTAAAACATAATTGAAGTCATCTTCACTTTTTATTATACTTTATTACTAAAGTATAATATCCATCAGATGTCAAAAAATATAACACATGCACATCATAATTAATATTTCTTAAAGAAAAATGATTACTTTCGACCATTTCGAGAGATGTCTTGTTATTGAAATATTTGCGTCAGGAGGAGAGTCCAATGTTTTTAAAGCTTTTTTAACACCATGGCGTGCAGAGGAGACAATATGAGAAAGCAATGACATTACTGAGAATTTCACCTAGACTCCTATTCCTGGAAATGACAAATTAAGGCCTGGTTAGCATATCTTTAAATATTCTGTGCGACTCTATTCAAGACGAAACATAAGCATTCTGGCCACAAAGAACAAGCCATTAAAGACCCTACATTTACCAAAACACAGTGGGTTAACCGTCATCCTTTGGCTTTATGTTTATTCAGAAGGAACTTGACTTTCATCAAAACAAATTGAATTATGTATCAATTCCGTTTTAACCCAAAACCTACTTTTGTCTGCCTGTAGGAATTAAAAGGATAAATATTATTTTAGAGAAAACATTGGATTCCTTCACACGGGTTTGATTTGGCTTAAAAAAAACTAAATACTTTAACTTAAAATATGCTTCGTCTTTTCCAATTTAGCTGAAAAGAACAAAACGTATATAAACTGAAACTCCCAAAAGTGGTAATGTTAAAGCTCAATAAGTCATTCTGATGTTGGGTTTTCTTCAAAATATATCTAGTTTTTGAAGTACAATGCTAATAATATTCAGAGCTATAGAATCTGACTTTATGATTTAATGTGCTTTTTGTTTTCTTTACAGATGATCATGAGGATGAAGATGCTGTTGTCAACAGGATATCGTAAGCGCTGCTCATTTTTTACTTCACTTGTCGTCGAGAATTAAATGTTTTATGATATTTCACCAATAATTTCTTTATTTTGACAGAAAATGGATGAAAAAATATGTAGTAGTTGGAAGATCTCCCAACTAAATTAATCTCTTCTCAGTACATCTTTGGCAAATTTTACAGAATGGTACAGGTTTAAATCTCGTCCTTAAGACCAGACTGATTGGACGCATCTAATTTGCTGTATATTCTGTCATCAGAAATAAGTTGGTCCTCTGTTATTTTTTTGGTGGTTATTAGTTATTTTCCATTTTTTACTTTTTAATTTACATTCTGACATAGTCTCTGGCAGTACAGCAAAACTTTAACTAATTTGAAAAGGGAGTAAAAGATTTTTTATTATTGTTTTAACTAAGTTGTTTTGTGTGCGTCTTTTTTATTAATTTTTTTTACAGATTATATTTATGCACCTTCACGCTGGCTGTGTCTGGCGGTGCCGTCTTCCTGCTGCCTTTCTCGATTATTAGCAACGAGATCCTCCTCTCCTTCCCTAGAAACTACTACATTCAGTGGCTCAATGGCTCCCTCATTCATGGTTGGTATTTAATGCCGCTAATGAAGCCGTTTCTTTCACTAGGACATTTTCTGCATTTTTTTATTAAGATCACTTCAAATAACTTCACTGTTTCCAATAAATACATGGATCGTACTTCCCAGTGCTCCATTTAAATAGGAGGTATATGTGAGTGAACAGTCGTGATCCTCAATTAGTACATATGTTGGCAAGTTATAAGACTGGAAAATAAATGGTTAAATTAAACAATTAAAATCTTGATTTAAGAGTCTTTCCCGATACAAAAGACTCTGAATAATAGAACTATATAGAATAATAGAAACATCTTTTTGTGTATTTCATTATAAAATAAGCATAGAAAAATTCTGAATTTCTGTTTCCTACTGGTTTACTGTGCCCTTTTTATCTGGAGATTTTATATGTTGCCGTAAGTATAATACATTTCACTATGATAGCCATGGTGCCGGTATCTTAATTCATGTTTTAACCCCGTGTTTTAAACTGGTTTGGCGGTAAAAATGGACTGGCATCTGGGCGCCAGTGGTGGAATTACTCTTGCAGCACTAAGGGTATCAACTTAAGCCCTGATAAACGAAAAACAAATGTTGTATTAAAATATTAGCTTTATCCGCATTGAATATGCTCTTTTTGGAAGAACCTAAATTTTCTTTTTGGAAGAACTTAAATTGAACAAGTATTCTTCCATTCATAACATATTCCTACACATAAGTTTTATGTGTCACCCTGTAAGATCTAGATATTTGTGTTAGAAATTCAAGATTTATTTATTTATTTATTTTTTTAGGTTAATTTTTTTAAAGTTGTGTCTGCATACATAATAATTAAACCACAGATGTTTCTAAAGTGAAACACGTTTTCTTTACTGTTTGTGGAACTGAATAGTTAATGTGGAGATTATGTAGTTATATTTGTATATTTTTTATTTCCTTCAAAAGAGACAGTCTGAAATTTTATGAAGGTGTTGTTCCAAACATGTTACAGATGTTTACATCTACTTTGAACAATATGTCACTTCTACTATAAAAGTACGCCTCAGTGTGATTGGCTCATGTTTAAGTGTACATTTATTAGAAAAACAGCAGAGAAGCATAGTATGTATTGAAATGTACAAAAATTGACCAAGAAACGTTGAACCTCGAAAAAAAATCTTCAAGTTTAAACATGTAGGAAGTAAATATTCTCAGGTTAAAAATGCAGATTTACCAGACCAGTGGTTTCACCAAGGCTGCTGGGTCATCTGGGGTCCACTAGGGGGCAGCGGAGTCCATCATTTAGAAACTGATGTTACTTGATAAAATCCAGCTTTTAATAACTTGGAGCTCCCTTAGAAGGTATATATATATATTATATATATTATATTATATATTATAATAATAATAAAAGTACTAACCTGGGATTTGTTCCGTTCTACATGCTGCTAATAGCTCGAGTTTGGTTCCTTCAGGTCTGTGGAACCTGGTGTCGCTGTTCTCCAACCTTTGCCTCTTTGTCCTGATGCCGTTCGCCTATTTCTTTTTGGAGTCCGAGGGATTTGCTGGATCGAAAAAGGTAAATGTCATCGCTAAATTCTTTCTTTCTACATTTCTTTCACCCAAACTACGTTCTGAAAACGGAGGCCACGCTATGTTTTTGAGAACTTCCCTAAATTTGATCAACTGATTGAGACTAAATTAAACATCCTTAAACAACCTGAATTCTGTACATTTTTACCTTGTATTGTAAGATATGTTTGCATTTTTAAGGTATTTGTGCTGAACGGTGTTTTCTGCCATCTGACGTTGAATAAACAAAGAAGTCTCTCCATGCACAGGGGTTTTTCTGTGAGCAGGTGCCTTGCCCGTGCCCTTTGGTTGACTCAGACAGGCCACTGTAACTGCCACAGCAGAAAGCTCATTAACCATGAAAGTCTAAATCTGTTCTTCGCTCAGTGCCACATCCTGACAAACCCTTTCAATAAGGCAGCGGGCCGCAAACGCTTCAACACTGCCGCATCGACCCCACTGATTTAAAGCCTGATTCCTTGTCACCCTTTCCCCAGCCCCCTGAAAATAAAACTTCAAAAGCACGGGCTAATAATCGAGTTGTAAGGCTCAGCGAACTTCCATGTTTAATTGATTACCCCTACCAACCTTGATCCCCCCGCCTCCTGAACCGTACCCCAAGCAGAAAAGGGGGGGGGGCTGTGCTCTCACGTACCACAACTCCATAAAGTGGCAGCACCGTGACAGGACAATGGAGCCTTGCAGAAAGGAAAGGAAAAGATTTTACTTTAATATGCGTCTATGCTGTGTCGCAGTTTGAAATCTCTCTGGTTTATGTCTCTCCGGGCCAAAGCACATAAAAATCAGTCCATACTGTAGTGTGTAGGCAGGCCTCTAATTGTTTCACTTGGATTTCCTATGTGCAAAGCAGGTCCTGGTGTATTGAAGGCACAGCATTTCTCATTTGTGTTCCTTTTTAGTTATTTCATTGTATTAGTTTGTATCTAGAGGAAAATCTGGAACCCCAAATATAAGAATGAAGTATCCAATTTCAAAACACGATTTGGTTAAAAAGAAATTAATCCAGAATTTAACTCATCTAGAGTAACAAACAAACAAATAAAAATGTGGCACAGTGAGGTACGGTTCGGTCAGATTTGGCTTACGGGGTTAAGCATTTTAAATATACATAATACCTCTTACGTTTTTTGTGCGTATGGATTGCACACACAATTAATGTTGTTTGTCAACTGGAAGGACAATAATGCGTTGTTTCACTAAAAAGTCAGAGAAAATGCCATCTTAATATAATGAGTAAACATGGTCGTGACTGGCGAGGCACAGAAGCAGCCGGTCAGTGAGTAAAGTTGAAAGCAGAGTGGGGTTATAAAGCAAAGGTTTGAGCGTCCCGCAAACTTAAACCATCGCATGAAACTGGCAATTATATGGTTCAACTGCAAACCCCCTGTCCACCACTCCTACTTAGACAAGCAGCTAAGAGGTTCATGCTAACTCTGGAGAAGCAGCAGAGTTGTGAGAAAACTATTTCTCTTTCACACTACAAATCCTGCATTTATGAACCACAAGTCTTGCAAGGGGAATGGAGGAAAATGGGAAGAAAGCACTGCGGCCAGACGAAACCAAGGCATCTTCAAGGCTAAAGGACACATCATGCTTAGCTTGAAAGCCGGAAATGGGACCTTAAGTGTTAGACTGGCCCAGTCAAAGTCCAAGGAGATTCTAGCAGTACTTAAAAATGTTTATTTGGAGAAGTTCTGCATTAAACCTTGATTAGTTTCCCCAAAAACTGTGTATTTAGTTTCTAGATGTGCAGAAATATCGATTTTGAGCTAAATGAGTATGATATCATAATTTAGCACCCATTTTAAAATCATTGCCACTAAAGTAGAATGTATGGACGTGTTCGGTTTGGAAAACGTTTAAGGCGCTACATTATGTTTTTTTAACAAACAAGCCTTGTGCAAAGTCTTTTTTCCTGGAGCATTGCTTCCATAAATCTGTTCAGAGGAAGGACTGTTCAGTGTTGAGTTTCACTTTTCGATATATATTGTGTTTGGTGGGAAGGCCTGGGGGTGGGGGTGGGGGGGTACTGACACTTGAGCCCCCCCCCAAAAAAGAGCTGCCTGTAAAGGAAATAATGTCTCAGATCCCGGTTTTTATAATGTGATATTATCCTTTCATCCAATAATAGCGTTGGTCCAAGATGTAATAACATTTTATGTGGCGTTTTAACCTCCTAGCTTATATCGTAGCGTCTCCTTTGACTGCGGAAATGAAGTGAATGATGAACTTCACCGCTAACGCCGTAAGTCAGCCTTTTCATGTGGCCGTGTTTACTTTTGACGATGCACTAAAAGACGCGGCGGAATAAGGATGGAAAAGTGGATGTTTGTTCGTTTTTTTTAATGTGCGCGTGTGTGTGTGTGTGTTTTTTCTTTTTTTTTCTTTAATGCGCAACTCTTTAGGGGCTCTGTCACCCCGGATGATTAACAGTTTAACAAATTGTCCAAATTGTGGATGAATCAGGGGGTTGTGATGTCAGAAGTTATGATCTTGCTTTAGTTGCTGCAGTAAAATGTCTCCCACTTTACGGCCGTGTTCTCAGATTTTTGCTTAAGACCCGTGTTACTTAGGGCGCCGACGGTTGTTGCGGTGTCACTTATATTAGAGTTCATGCAGCTCAACTTACGGTTCTCACAGATATAGTTTTAAGACTCATCTTCTTAGCATTATTTTTATTATTATGATTAAAGTTATTATCATAGGATGACATTATAACAACAATAAGCCACTACATAATCTGCATTTCCTCCCAAAGACTGTAAAGATGTCTTCTTCAGTTGTTTTAATCGACTAAAGGTAACCTGTGGTAGTGTGAAGCTATTTTTATAAAAAACAAACAAAAAAACAAAAACATTTTCATAAACACAACTCTCATCTATATTTAGTATCAAAGCATAAAGAGTTTCTATTTCTGGCCTCGGTTTTAGCTGCTAAATATCATTTTAAAACAAACAAAAAACCCAACTACCAGCACAAGTGTTGAGAAGTCTTTCAGTCCCGACCAGTATTGAAATCTTTTTGATCCTGGAACGAGTTGGAACGGGTTTGACCCCACGACTGACCCGGCGAAGGGCCAACAGGTTTCCTCTGGTAGTTAAAGAAACTCCTCATCAATCTCTTCCTAAGCCCTAACCTGCCGATGATGAGAAGTGTGTTTATTGTGGAGGAGGGAGGAGGCGGTTGGGGTGTGGGGGGGTGGTTAGGAAAGCGTCTCGCCGAGCAAAAACCCTGTTTGGTGTTACTAAGATACTCCTCTTTGTTGGAGCTCCACAATGGGGGCCGGGATATTTATTTCAAATCTCCTGCACATGCAGACATTTTTCCCAGGCCTTCTTTCCAGGCAGGCCCCGTCGGGAGAATATAGTGGTGTTTACATGCCTTCCCTTTAAGGTCAGAGTGTGTCCCTAAAGCTGCCCGTTACAATGTCGGTTACCGCAGCAACATATTAGCCGGAGCGGGGGAATTTTAAACAGGGACATACAAGATTTTCCTGTCCTTTTCATGACTCAGTTCTTCTAAACGGCAGTGAAACGTGGTGACCCAAACTCAACAGATTCTTGACAAAACTCCGAGGTGGTTTTGCTCCAAGGAAAGATCTCAATCATTCGGGCAGAGTTTGTAAAGTATATTGGATAAATTAATAATTCTTTTGAAGAAACATAAAGAGCTGATGCTTGCTCTTTCAGGTGTTGTGCTAATGAAAATGAATTAAATAATCTGTCTTTATCGCTTCATTTTGAAGTCTTGCATGTCATTGGTGCTTCATTAAGAAAGACGAAACAGTCCTTAGAAGTGTACCGGGCAGGTTTACAGGGGAATGTCCTTCTTTTCTGCTTTCCGTCTTTGACACGGTCATGACGCTGCTGCCGACTGGTTGAAGGATACGCTAATAAGGTCTCAGAGCATCTGGCACGTCTTTACCAAAGAGAACAGTTTTTTTTTTGGTGAGTTGTGAAAAAGGCCCAACCTCTCCCCCAACTCTTGCTTTGTTTTTTACACTCTTGACCCTTGTTCACTTTTACCTGACAGTCGGCAGAGGGATGCTTCACATGATGCGCTTTGCCACAACCTGCCGACCGGCCAAAGATTGATGGTAGCAACCAGGAAACTACTGTTGAACTCTCCTCTCACTTTTTGTCCCTCCTAATTTTTCTTTATTGGTACAGCTTATATCTAAAATAGCAGGTGCTTATAGCATCTGTTTAAATCTTTTAGTTGACATGCATAAACTTTATGTACAGTACTTTTTAAATTGCACACCTTTCTTTAATCATTGCCACATTAAATCTATTAGGATTTATTGTGATACAGAAACACAAACTAGTCCATGATTGTGAAAGTTAAAGACAACAGGCATGGTTTCAAAGTAAAATGTAAAAACATGACACACATAAGCCTTCAAGCCACCTCTTGCTGATTTTAACCAGCTCAACCAGCTTTTTAGGCCTGAAGACTGAAAGTTTTATCCTTCTTTCTTTGAAAACCAACCCCGTTTTATTCAGATAGGCAGGAGAGCTTCTCGGAACC
Organism: Orestias chungarensis; assembly: GCA_032876305.1. Lineage (NCBI taxonomy): Eukaryota > Metazoa > Chordata > Actinopteri > Cyprinodontiformes > Cyprinodontidae > Orestias > Orestias chungarensis. The sequence continues at coordinate 1,695,558 of JAVLVB010000491.1, read as the reverse complement.
TTAATTTTGAAGTCTTGGCGTAGCTTCTCCGTGGGATTAAGGTCCGGGTATTTCTTCCGGCTTTATGTTTAGGGGTACTTTTCCCTCACATATAGCGTTTTTCAGCAAACACAAAGAGGCCTTATTGGCTTTCACCACTAGCAGTTTTTTAGACTCCCATTGATCCTCTAGCTCCTCCATAGTAAATATTCACCTCCTTTTTTTCTTTCATTAAAACTCTCATTACCTGCCCTGATAGTTTCAGTGGAAAGCCATGCCTCGGGAGGCAATTATACACTTTTTATTTTACAATCCAGTTAGTTCAAAAAATATTCTTCCAACACTCCTGCAGGTATAAATTCCCATTTATTGGTTAAGTAACTTCTGAAAACAACTTAGTTGCTCTAAATTTTTTTTATTTTTTAGAAGTATCATATAATCTGGGTTTAATACAAAAGCCTTTCACTTTTGTATTTATTTTTTTAGTAAATGCATCAAGGTTTAGTTTTATAATGTCACGAGCTGTATGAAAGTTTAGCTTCTATGATTTCTTTGCTCTGTAAAGGTATCGGACGTTTCTCTCTCGATGCTTTTAAGTTTTCGCTCGTATCGCACGTATTTCTTGGAAATCTCTTCAGCTTTGTTGAAGCTGAAGCAGGCAACCAGCCCCTGTGCTGGATGTCGGTGTGAGGATCAGGGGTTGCTGAATATTTCAGAACTGCTATATTTAGAGGTAGTTACACATTTAGAATAGCAAGAATAGAAACTTTCAGCGGGCACTCTGGATGCCAAGGCGGAGGTTTTTCTTTTTCTTTTTCTTTTCCGCAGCCTTCACTGTTTGAGGATTAAATCTTTGATCATTAATGACAGCTTCTATTTATAAACCTTTGGTTTTTTGATTAAAAACAAAGCAACTTTTCCCTGTAATAAGTGTTGAGTTAAATAATCTCTGAAACAGATTGTAGATGACAGTGAAGGAGGCGACAAGCTCTACATTTGCCCTATATGATGTGAATGTGGAATGATTTGAAACTTATAAATGATTAAGAGACATCTAAAGGGAATATACCTTCAGTGTGGCATGGGCAGCTTGTTAAGGTGGACCGGGTGTGCTTGACTAGACACATTTCCTGCCCGTGAGTTCTGCATGTTCCAATGCATCCTTAAGAGCGCACGTTTGGGATGTAGTTGAAGTCCCTGAAAGCATTCCTCTCTCACCTCCCTCAACTGTGGTGGGGGGGGGGGGTGATGATGAGATCTACTCAGTTGTCACCTCCTCTCCCTCAGCCAGTCTTCCCATGTTGCTGCACATTCGGCTGTGAGATGCAGGTTCAGCATCTAAGATGCAAGAGTTGTAATGAACAAGAAAGTTAGTAAAATTATCAGTCGGATCTGTAGCTGCGTTTTAACGATTGTTTTTTGTTTCTTTTTTACAGTAAAAAATTGCGAACCTAGCTATTCTGTCTAAATGGTTCCCGGTGTGCCTGCACATGTACCTGTAAAGCGGCTGCAGTGTTTGCGTTTGCCACACTGTGGCACTCTGGTCTCTGCCCTGCATCTTCCTGGTTGTGCTAGAAAATTCTTCCCTCACTGAGGCTTTTTCCAGAAATAAGAGGAGGTGATTGGGATGTGATTGCTAGATAACCGCAAAATAGATGCTGTAGGGGATTTAAACCAATTTGAATAAACCTACATTATTTTCTCTTATCCTCGTTGTTCTGTAGACATTTGATGATGTATTGAGATTTGGAAACGTATGCCTACAACTGAACTTTTTAAAAATGCAACGTATTTTATTGGGATGTTACATGATGCACCATCACAAAGTGCAGGAGTAAAAGATAAAGCAAACTAATATGTTGGTTTGAACTGTATTTATTTATTTTTATTTAAAAAAGAAAGTGTAGCTTGGATTTCTTTTTAGCCTGCATTACCCTAAAAACTGTAAATATTATGCAGTCCAACTAGTTACCTTAGTTACCTAGTTACCGTAATTTAATGTCTGTGTAGATCCATCTGTTCTGCAAAGACCTAAGAGGTTTGCTAGACAACCATGGCGAGCACAATTCAATAGACCATCAGCAAACGGAGAGATTGTGACACAACTGGGCCATTAATTTAGTCCGGGCAATTACAGAAGCAATCAAGAAGCACTCAGATCCTCTGGAGGAGCTGCAGAGATCCGTACAATGAATGGCTGGATTTCTTAAGACAACTAATGCTGATGCTCTTAACGAAATTGTACTTGTGTGTTAGGAAAAAAATAAATACAATATTGAAATGTAACTATAACCAGTCCTACAGGAAGCCACCAAACCAAAGAAGACATATATGGTGCTCTACACAACATAAAAAATAAAATTCTATTTATGGCAAAAAATAAGGCTGCTATTTATGGTCGGCTTAAAAATATTGTAAGTTCCCACCATGATGCTGGTGGGAATGCTTGATCCTGAATGAAAGTCTGTTCATGGCTGCAGAAGACACAGGTTTACCTTTCAGCAGGGATTTCTCTATGTATACAACCACAGGGCCAGAACATGTTCATGCCACACCTTTCAGATTATCAAGTATATTTTACCTCGAAGTTGCACTACTTTTGCTCTATTACACATAATTTCATTAAAACACATGATTACAATGTAAAATTAGAACTGCTTTTGCAACCCTATATATGTTTGTGTTGTGTGTGTTTTTATGTATGAGATTTGTGTTTTGTTTTAGCAATTTGAAAGTAAGTTACAAATCAGTTTTATTACAGGGTAGAATAATGTATATATATTTTTTTTATGCTGTTGTTGAACTGTAAAACAAAGCAGACCCCAAAAAAGGACAGGTGTACTTGGGAAAAGGTGCTGAGGAATGAGGAACATTGTATGATTTAACTTCCCTGAACCCACAGCCGGTTCCACTCTATAAATGGGCCTCATGATTAAGAGGGGAAGCATTCAAAGCGGGGTCCTCCTTAATGTACTTGTTGGCAAATACTGAACAGCAACCGCACGCCCATTACGTTAGTTGGTAACAAATTGCTCACATGTCCTTAAAAAAAAGGGGGGGGGGGGCAAGCGACGCTTGTTATCCCGTGTCTGGTCGCGTACCTGACATGTGTAGGGGAGCACCTATCCATCTTCCTGCTCTAGACGGCTTGCGTCTACGCCAGAGGGGCGGTTAGGGGAGGAGGTTGGGAGTTAGAAACTGTGAGAACAGATAGGAAGGGGCTTTATTAACCACTCAGCAGTTTGTGACCCGGAAAACCCAAATTACCCCAAAACTCTCTCGTCTACACAACGCGGGACTCGGTCGCGGCGCTCAGAGAGCTGCTAATCGGCCCCATATGGGAGGTCTGCTCTTGATCGCAGACAGTAGCTGCCCCCCCGCCCCCGAACGCTGCTCCCCTCCTCCTTTTTAATTTCGCCTCTGCTACTGTCAGCCTCTGTTGGGCCTTCTTTTATAGACTACAATAAGCGTGTATAAAAGGGCCGTTTTACACAGAGATCCATGGGAGCCTTTATGTGATGTTTGTGTAGTATTAGTGGAAGTCATGCTGTTATTAAGTGAGGCAGTTTAAAAAGGAGCCATTCGGTGTCGGGGGAACTTCGCTACCTGTTAGAAAACGTCAATGTCAGATGTCGGAAGTTGGTATCTTGAAAGACTTATGCAGAGATAGTTTTAGTTAAAGTTAAAGGGGGGGAAATGTTTTGGTTGGCTTTATCTTTATTTAATATAAGACGTTTAAGTCTTTCTGTGTTGGGTTGAATCTCCCTCCTTTGGCTACAGTGTGTTGTCTTGTTTTTATTGAGTATGGTTGCGAGTTTACCCATGTCTGTTAATAAGTGGGTCTATTTTTGTTCTACCTTGTGAATCTGTTTAGAACAAGGATCTGGAGCCTTTTGCTCGATAGCCGCAAACTGTTCTTCGGACTTCTAAAGGCCTCTAATAAAAAAGTGTTTATAAATATAATATAAATTCAAGGTTTTTTGTTTTTCTGATTTTATTTTATTTTCCTTTCTTTTTTTGTGCATTTTTTAAAACATTTTACAACCAAACAATGCCATCAAGTGTCATCAGGTTTGAAACATGTTTTTTAAATATATTATATTTGCATCATTTAACACAATTATCAACATCCCATAAACAAAAATGTACACATCCTCCTTTCGGTAAACGTTTAATGTGCTTCTGTATTTTTAAAGGCAAATTTAGAAACAAGATTATAGTTAGTAAAAAAAATAAAAATAAGAGAAACATTTTCGTAGTAGATATTTATGGAAACATTAGAGTATAATCTTATTATTACCAGTATTCATTAAGGTCAGGAAACATTTTTAGCTTGACAGATCCTGATAAACAGGGTTAGAAAAGCTGAACCCACCAGATAAAATAAACTTTACTGTGAAATCATTGCAATATTTTGTGTTTGCTCAATTCGAGCCAGAGAGATTGTGGTTTCAGATACAAACTTGAGGTTGTTGTGATGCTAGTACATAAAATTTAAATCCTTAGCAGGAAGATCCTCAATGCCAATTCAGTTTTGGTGAAAATATTTTTTATGAAGTTTTCCAATGAAGTTCAGTGAAATAATTCTTTTTTTTTTTGTTAATGCACTTGAACATTAACCCATTATTTTTCTCCTGTCAGGGCATAAAGGCGCGCATTCTGGAGACGTTTGTGATGCTCTTCCTAATGGCTTTGCTCATCCTTGGTATTGTGTGGGTGGCATCGGCCCTGATTGACAATGATGCGGCCAGTATGGAATCACTCTATGGTATGTGGCTTAAAATATTTCTTCTTCCCTTCAAAAAGTCCCTTTTCTTGGCTTAAGTAAGGATTTTGATAGGTTAACCTCAAACAGACATTAAAATATGGTCATTTAAAGCTGGTGTTTGTTGGGAGCTGTTGAAGTTTGCAAAATTTCACACAAGAATGAACCATTCACCAACTTTGAAGCTGCTCAACTTTGCCAATTGCAGATATGAAATTAAGTCCATAAAAGTACCAGAGAGGAGCACAGTTTTCACCCAGGACTTAGAAATATCCTCGTTAAAAACTGACAGCAGCTAAATACAAAGTATACTGCTAAATACTAATTTATGATCAAGGATTTATCGCTGCAGAAAAAGGGACCATCTGACCAGAAGATTTTTGAGGAAAAAATAAACTGGGTAAACAAAAACTATTTGATTCTGTTCTCTACAGAAATTTGGATTTACATTTTTGAACGAATTTGTGTTTTTAATGAACATCCCTTATCAAACCTAACTTTTATTGTACATATATTAAAGATTCATTTAATCTTCACTCGTCTCTTTATCAAGATGGATTAGGGAGTTACACTGGATCTACTTAATTTAAATGAAGTCCAACCACATTTAAGTGTTTTGATGTTTAGTTTTGGAAACATGAAACCCATCAATGTTTACTCATTGCGCTTTTTAAAAAGTCTGCATTTCCTTCTTGATTAATTCATCCAAATTGGACAAATAGTTTTAGAAACAGTCAAGGCAGATATGTTTATATGGCACAACAAACAAATTCAAAGCGCTTTATATAAATAGATAAATAGCCCATTAAAAAGTAAGAGTTTAATTTCAGACATTAAGAACTCCGTAAAGATCTTTCAATAATTATGTTAGTGGTAAAGAGTTAACAGGTTTTATTTAGCACAGCCAATAAACTGTGAAAACTGATGCATCTTCCCAAAAAAACAAAATCAAATGTTTGCAATATTAAAATTGACCTTAAAGAAATTGTTTATTAGCCACAACAACAACAAAAATATACATATTAAGTTGATTAAAAAAGTAAAAAATGACTTCTTCCAGATCTTTGGGAATTCTACCTGCCGTTCCTCTATTCTTGTATATCCCTGATGGGAGGACTGCTTTTGCTAAGTAAGTTTTTTTTTTTTTTATTCAGTTATGTAAGCATTGTAACCGAAATATAAACCTTCATTTGGTTTTCTATATTGTCATAGTTTTTTCTGTCGTCTATCCAGTGTGCACTCCGGTGGGAATGTCCAGGATGTTCACTGTCATGGGCCAGTTGTTAGTAAAACCAACGGTAACCATTCACCTTAAACATTCATTTGGTTAAGGTCGAAATGCTTTATTTTATTTTATTTCCATAAAGAGTCTGATCTAAGACGCTGGGCTCTGCTGTTCCTAAAGCCGTAACGTTCGGCCATTAAAAATCCCGACAGGACTACAAATAAATCACCTACTCATCCTCCCATCTGCCATCGCTCCAGTCCCATTTTGGACCTAATTATAACCCATTTCATCTTTCCCTTCTCTGCTCCCTCCCCCCTTTAGATCCTGGAGGACCTGGATGAGCAGATTTACTGCATCCATTTGCAGGAGGAAGCCCTTCAGAGGAGATTAAACGGTGTGTCTGTGGGAGACGTGTTGGCACATTGCAGGCAGGGGTAGAGGTTGACTGCACTATTGGGTGTGATAAAGGCAGGCCTCGCTGGAATCAATTAGCATCGAGAATCCAGCCGGGCAAAAGAAACTCGCCCACGCTCGACACGGGTTTCTCCACACGCGGCTTCGCTCTTCTAGGTTTGTGCTAAAGGTCAAAAGTGGTAACGTTAACCGGGGACGATATTTACGGTTGGAACGTTTTTCTGCAGAGCCTCTGTCACCACTGTGGAAGTGATTGCCTCATTTAATGTCAGGAATTGAATGCTTTCGTGGTTAATAGGGAGGAAATTAAATCTTTTGAGGTATTTGCGGCTCGCTTTGACGTCTAAAACGGCAGTCCAAGTCGTCAGCTCCTCCTTTAAGAGCCGTACACAAAGGGAAAGTTTAAAGAGTTCAAAAATCATATTTTTCTGGCCTGCATGTCCCTCCCGCGTCCGGCCATGCGTGTGTCTCGCAAAATTCTTGTTTGACGTTGAATAATCTCCAAAAGCAGGAAGTGAAGTTCCAAAGCCTACTTTAGCATGAACTCAAGCACGCAACCAAGTGTACAGATGTGAGCAAACGAGGAGGACAAGCGTCCTTTCAAACCAGGAAGGTAAAACAAAGATGCACTCCCTGATAGCGTGTGTGTTTTTGAATACACCGCCTGCCTCCTTCCATAGACTGCCACCAATGCGTACGGTTTCTTCAGGCGCTCATTCCACACTTCCCTGCTTTGAACTAGCTGATAGAATAATTGTAATCTGTTCTTTATCGCCTCCTGGACCGTTTGATCTTTTCAAGTCCCTGTGTGGTTCAGGAAAAAAGTAAAAAAAGAAAAGAAAATAACCAACTTACGTCTGAGGGTGGACCAAGGCCAGACTGCAGTTTATTTGGCTGCTTATAGCGGTGGGAGTCGGAGGTGAGGGAGGATTTTCTTCAGTGGAGGATTTAACCTTCCCTTATCAGAAGTGTTTTTACGCACATGCAAATACCTGTTTGTCATGTTCTTATTTAGTTGAAACCAAAGGCTCGGGGTGGCGCTTCTTTGATCTGGGAGAATTCACAAGAAATTGGTTTCGAGGGAACTGTTCACAGGACACACTCCAGAGACGTCAATGTGCTCCTGCTTCACCTGCATCCGCTTTTCTGAGAGATTATCCCCCTTCCCCAGTTTGTGTTTTCTAGATGCAAACTGTCGAGCCTCATCAGCTGATGCATTCGTGTTTGTTTACGCGTCGATTTTCTTTGTTGTGGTCCCTCGGTGCGCAATTGCCCGTTTTAAAGAGTGGGGGGGCGACGACGACGGCTCCGTGGTTAGAATCGTGTGGTTCAGTACATTGTGGCCCTGGTCTTGTTGGTCATGTGTGTCCGGTTCCTTTGAAGTTAAATAGTTCACATAACGACAAAACAGTAGGTCATGATAAACTGTTTATCACAGTTCATTTAAAGTGTTACACACCCTAATTGGTTCTTTAAAATCACATTACAGTAATACCAGCGTACAAGCGGAGCTTATTCTTTATACAAGCGCTAAACACGCAGTAAAATTCGCTAAAATAAAACCAAACAGGGAAAAACCCACTTCAAGATCAGGGGGTGCCTTATTCCAGACCTGGGGAGCTGCTATCCTGCCAACATTTAGATGCATCCCTTCAACACACCTAAATCACATGAATGGCTCGTTAGCAGGCATCTGCGGCACTGAATGGGACGTTGATGAGGGAATTCAGTTATTTGATTGGTGCGTGTTGGGAGTAGGAATGCCTCTTAAAAGTTACAATTATGGTATCTTCGTAGGACTGTCCTTATGCATCCCATCTCTAGATAGTTTAGGGCTGCTCTAAATATCAAGATCTGTAATTTCCAACCAGATTCAATGTGTTATACGTTCATAACTTACAATCAGGTAACGTATTAGAAAGCTGGATGGACTCCTGCTGCCCCCGATGCTCAACACCTGATAGAAAGGATTGTTGTGTAAATACTACAGTTTACTAAAAGTAAAAAGGGAACGGCCAGATGACGGAGTAATTGGGGGAAAAGTCATGTTACTCAAAAGGAGATAATTTAAAGTAATCAGTATACATCCAATTTAAAAACCCTAGCTCATATTAACTGATAGCCTGGCCTGATTTATTACTAGAAACCTGGGTAAGGATTTTTGCTCATTTTTTACAATATATACACATCTCATCTTTTCTGTGCTTTTGTAGCAAGTTGCTTCAGATTGCTTTTCATTCTGGTTATGGTAGGTTTCTTTCTTTTCTACTGTCTCCTCAAAATCAGCTGCCGGCTAGACGTCATTAAATAGCTTGTTGTCCATCAAACAATGAACTGTCTTATAAGTAGTAAGGAAACTGAATTGCACTTGATTTTAAAGTGTCCTGAAGGGACATGTGCTGTAACGTCACTGCGAAATAAACGCAACTGATGTGTGAAAGCAAGAAAAGTAGTCTGATGGAATTAAAGAGAATGCAAAATCGTCTGATAGCGTAGGACCTTCAATATAACTTGAATCGTTGTTCTTTCTTAGACTTACGGCTGTCTTTTGCATATAAGTTGCCAATGCGTACGGTACGCTGAGCCTGATGGAGCCCGCTGCCAGTGCGTGGAAAAAAGCAGTTTAATTATCAATCGAATAAACAAGTTTGACAAATGTAAGACTCAAGTCGATATAATTTATAAGACCAAGCGTTTAACATTGCGGCACACCAACTCTTTTTTTTAAAGCGTAAAAGTAAGATGATTAAATTTGTGGCCTTTTGTGACTTACAGAACCTCTGCTGAAGTCGAGCACCAGTTGACCTGAAAACATAAACCTATTTTGAGGCGGGTTTAAACTTTTAAGTACCGTATGCGCATTTAGTTGCTTCTCCAGCTGCTTATATTGAAGTTGTAGAGACAAAAAAAAAATAATGTTTTTTTAACGTGGATTCTCTAGATGAAGGGTTAGATAAACACACTGCAAAGGCAAAGAGATGCTCATGTGTTTAGATTCTGGTATTCTAACAAAAAACTAAGCAACGTGGTGCTCGTCCAGATGCTATGCGGCACAATGACCTTGCCACTGCCTCTCTTTTCTCAGCATGGTGTTTTGCATATTTGGGGATGACGTAATTATTCTTTTTTTTTTTCGGAGCGTCGGAGAGGATATGTTGAATTAACTCTGAGCCCTCCTGGCTGCCAGAGCACTCACTCAGCATCTCTGCCTCGCTGTAACTCAGTCTGTTCCTTGACAGTGCCAGCAGAGGGAGAGGAAGGATATATGTAACTTCAGTATGGAATGATGTCATTGAAGATATTGCAGCCGAGTTCCTTGTCGTTTCTCTCTAAGTCCTTTTGTGTTCGTTTGTTTTTTAAACTACAATCTATTAGTTTTATAGATGTAAACGTTTCATTCAGGCCAATGATTCAACTCGGCTTCTGACCTGTAAAATTATGCTTTGATTTGAGTCGATCTGGGTACCTTAAGGCGCACTATAGTTTTTCTTAGTTGAGGAAAATGAACTGAATTGTTTATGACATTTCCTGTTGAGGTGGTACTTTTTCAAATTTGATTTTGCTCTGAGGGTTTCAAACTTCCCCCTTTTCAGATCTCAGGATGGAAAACTGTTATCTCTAAAGGCTGTGACACAGACTTTTACCTAGATTTCTTTCCTATCTCTCCTTTGTAACCTACCTAAACTCATCCAGACAGGGCATGCCATAATGACGGTGGAAAGAAAAAGGTCTGATCAAAGTGATCAGTCCCTCACTCCTGTAACAAAGATGAAAGACGGTGTTTTTATTACATGTTAGTAACGGCGTAACACTGAGCGAATTGGTCTCGATCTGCCATTTACCCCGGGGGTTGTGCAAAGGGATACTTTTCCATTTTTGGCTTCATCAGCCTTCAACGCTATTATGTCAAGCTGGAAGAAAAACAGAGTAAAAACTAGATGAATTAGCCCTAAATGAGCCGGCCTTGTGGTTTTCCTGGAGAATCCCTCGCCGTCTTACCGACCCCGCTCAACCAGCCGTGGCATGTGCTAGACCGCTTCTGACTCGAGATTACTTTAGTCTGAAATCCCATTGTTGAAATGTAAAAACAAGCAAGTTTACATGCTCGGGTGGAATTTTCTTATGGAGAAAAATGTATAAATTAGATAAATATCTTCAAACACTCCCAACAGTCGAGATAATTTGTAATAATTCAGATCGTAGAGACGTAACCGGTTGTGTTTTTTTAGAGGTTTTCACGCTCGCTGGGGATTACTTTTTCTGCTGCGTTTAGTTAGAGACACCTAGATGCTACCTAAGCTTTTAATTCCCAAGGAAAGTATGAGGGGATACGTGTTGTTTTTCTTATCATGCGCATCTCTGTATTGGTTTTTGTTACAGAAATAATGACACAATGTGATATGGCACGTGTTTATTTAATGTCTTCATTCAATTTTTGAGATAAGAGGCAGAGGGTTTTTTATTTTTTATTTTGTATTTCTCCTGATAAATTCAGGTTTGGAGTTGAAAGAGGGCGTCCTTGCCTTTTTTTTTTTTAAACCTCGACAATGTTAAGATAATTTTCTGCAAATTCTTTTAAATAACTGATTTAATTCACCAGATATCATATTTGTGTTAGATAAAACTAATAAGTTCTTTAATTTAATTTGTTAATCTTGAGTTCTTCTACAATAATAAAATTAACTTGGAAGTTTTTTTTTTGGGATCTATATTGTATGAGCTAAATCAAGGATTATTGGTATTAAAAACCGTTCTTATTGTTTTTCCCCAGGATCATCTTCACAAACCTACATCCGAGGGAGCTTTACTCCTCAACTCACCAAAGAGCTGGAGAATATTAGAAATCAGAAGAACAAACTGGGTAAGCTTTCGCATTTAAGACCTTGAATTGCTATAGTAATGTACGCCAAAGACGTTAGCTTTTTACATATTGCTGACAGGCAGGTGCTCCCGCCTCATCTGCCTTCTTAGTTTGGACTCGGATCAGAAGTGCTTGATAATTTTCCATCCATTTTAGGATATCATGAATGAAGCCGGAGCCTTTTGGGGAGCAGTGTTGCAGGGGAAAGGAGAGCACAAAGGCACTTAGGATATTGGACAAGATGCAAACTTTATATTGTAGCAAGCCTTTTAGTGATGTCATTAATTTAGAAGGATGGTGCATATAAAATGCACTTGGCAAACTTCTCGGGCAAGCGGACTGAATACGCTCTGAGAGCACAGAGGACCGAGTGTCGGTTGGGGGGGGGGGACAAAGACGATCAATATGTCAGAGATGTAAGGGCGGTCAAACGCACATGGTGCAGGAGAACCGTCGGATGTTACATCGAAAGAGTGCATGAGGTTTACAAGCTGTCAGTCGCGTCTGCGAGCATGACTGATCAGCTGCTGAAATACGACGTAGGTATAAAATTGAAATGTTTCATCTGGCTTGGAGGGAAGTCGCGTTGGTTTGCCCGCCACACTCCTCTTAGATGTCTGAAGCCCCAAATATAAATCACAAAAATTAATTTTGCTCCCGTTTCATTTCATCTGGAGATTTATGACTTGTTTCCGCTAATTAAGGCCAATGATGAGTTGTGGCTGATTAAAGAGGAAGAGAATCTTTTTTGGGTTTTTTTATCGTTATGACTTGTGTAGTACCTGGAGGTGCTGTGGTTTTACTCACAGGTGTGTTCGGTGCACATCACTTAGAAATGTGATTTACCTAAACAAACAGTACAAACCCTCTAAATAAAGTCAGAAGCTATGTGGTTTCAGATTAACTTTATTTATTAAAAGCTGGTGTAGATTTGGGTTAAAAATTGTGGACCAATGAGTTTTCTAGATCTAGTGGATGGTAACGGACGCACATGTTTAGCAGAGACTTTGACGGCCTACATTGAATCCAAATCAGCCAAAATGATCGACACTGATGAATGAACAGGTTAAAAGAAACAAACATTGATCCCGTCAGGGTCATGGGTTACATATACAACACTTGCCATACCATTTATTGGACATACAAAATTATGTCCAGCCCATTAATCTGCGAACCTGCGCAGCCAGAAACAAAGCCACAAACTTTCTTAACCATGTAGAGAAGGTGATCCGAGGCAGTAATGTGTAATCTTCCCCAGTCCCCTACTAAAACAGACCAGAGTGTTTTAGACGCCATTTTTGAAGTGTTGTTGCAGAGATGAGCATTAATACTTTATGAAATGCCTTGGAAATACAATATTTATTTTTATGCTGCAACAACTGATGTTAACTCAATTCAGTTTATCTTATTATCACATATTTTATTACAAATCAGTTACGATGGAGTATTTCTGCAATCAGTTATTGAGTGAGACAACATTTGAGGTGATCTGTTCGCATAGTTCTTTCTAAAAAAAACAAATCTATTTAATGCTCATGTGTGCAATTACATGACACAGACTGTTAATGTCACTATATTTCATGCTCTTTGCAGATTTTTTTTAAGTATGATGGCGAATTCTCTGAGAAATCCTGAGCTCGGTCACACCTTCGTGAGGAGATTTCCTATTACAGAAGCAAATTTCTTTTCTTATCCTTTTCCCCTTATCAATATGAAAGCAAAGGAAAATAAGGCTCCCATAATATTTAAGAGACTGTGGCTCTCTAATGTATCTCACGTCCAGATGGATTTGTCCTGAAATGAATGTAAAGCTACCATATACCTATTATTGCTGCTTAGACGTTCGACAAACAGGGATCTGTGTCTTTATGACTATTAACTTTACACTTTTCTGCCTGTCAGAGAGAAGAAAGAAAGCATCGGGCTGGGAGAAGAACCTGTTGTATCCAATGGTGATGCTGATCCTGCTCGCAGGAACGGTAAGTGCCGAGGCTGACCCGTCATTTAAGCGCTGTTTGCTCACGGCGTCTGCAGCCTGGCTGGTGGCCACTGGGACTAACGCGTTCACCTCCAGGCTCATCCTTTTTCCCACAGACTCTGGGTGGGGAAACTACTTTTATCTAATAGTTGTTTTAAATGGCGCTGATTAGCAACCTGCAAGAAACCTGGGATTTTCTATAAATTATAGTGTGAAAGATGCTGTTTATGCCATCTCGCACCACGGGAAAAGGGAGAAGGAGCCGTATGCAGGAGGCATGGCACGTGCGTCACGGTGCGGCGCGCTTCTCCTTTAAAGCTTTACGTCGGGGCTGTTTGCAACGACAAAATAGTTATTATGCCTCACCGTTCCTGCAAATCAGCAAGTTAAATATACTATGATGGCAAATTCTGAGAGAAACAGAACCATTACCTTACATTTACGCTATATGTAAACAAATCTATATCTTCCTCTGTGTTTTGCAGGCCATCTCTGTTATTATGGTGGCGCTGAACATCCTCTGCCTCCTGGTGGACGAGACGGCCATGCCAAAGGGATCCGCGGTAAGCCCTTAGTGCATTTTAAGCTCTTTCTCTTGCACGCTCAGAATGTAAACCACAGAGGAGCTCGCCATCAGGCCCGCCATGTCTTCGGCGGAGACATAAATCAAATTCCGGATATGCTCAGGTGCACCTCGGAAGAAAGGGCCTTGACAAGATGTTAATCTGGCTCGAAACCATGTGTTGTTTTGGAACTTCATTCAGAGTCTTTCTCACAGTAGCCTGCAGACTCAGTGAGCTTGTTACGCACCTCAAGTCCACAGTGATTGAATAAGCCGCTTTTGCCGCTCGCTGCAAAAGGCAAACGGGGCCAAGCGGAGGGCTCCTAGTTTAGAGATCTTCATCTTTCCCTGACATGAAAACTGTGTTTTAAACTTCCTCGTATCTCACTGGCTCTCGCAGAGGTGCGTGCATATGTGGTCGTACCTGCATGCACGCACGCGGGTTTGTGGTTACATTCTTGCCTGGAAAGGGGCAGCAGTATGTATCCTGTTTCCTGACAGGGAAGCAAGTTCTCGACGGTTCAATTATTTTATCCAGAAGATGTTTGACACATCTGTGAAAAATCCCCCTTAAATTATGCTCGTCATGTAGCCTGAAACTTTCCTCTCTGATAGTTAGGCCCAATTTAGATGGGTTGTGCGTCTGTTCAACTGGACGGATGCCACAACTCTTATCTAATCTCATAGGACCAGAAGAAGTGGTGTCGCGTCCTCTTAAACAATCAATGCTGATATGAAATCCGTCTGTTTAATTTGTAACCTACACGTTAATTCAATTTTCGCCTCTGGCGCAGAAAAATTCCCTCCGCTCAAAGTTTGATGGCGGAATGAAAGTTGAGGAAAACATCTGGACGTGCCATGACCCGAGCCGAGACTCAGACTGTGGGAAAGTCAAATGAACCCCTGATATGCTAATTGTTATACGAAGAGCACACAATGAAAGTGCCCTGTCAACGTTTGTCTTCCTTTCCAGCCAAGCGTCCTGCTGCGGTCTCCGGCATACTGAGCAGTGTCCCGCCCGGCTTTACAGAAAGGGAGAGTAAAACATGCAGAACCGGCAACCGTGTAAAACTGCTGCTTTAATGGCTAAATGAACAAACTCTGAGATGGACCAGTAAAGACGTTTATGCTGGTCCTTTTTACTTTGTTAGCTATTGTGAAAAAATAATGGTAGTCAGGTGAAATGGACCGTTAACCTGAAGGTTTATGGCAATTTCCATACAAGCAGATTTGACCTCCACTTTGAAGTTTTCATTTTTTACTGCTGTATTAAAAAAATTACAATAACCAGTTGCTGAATTTATGTCTCGGTCTGCCCTTATTGAGACACGATCTAAAATCCAAATAACACCCCAGACTTGTCACCGTTGCTGTAAGACCCGATCATCGTAAGCCAAATAATTTACGATGACGAATAACATATTATTCCCCTTTTCCCTGTTTCATGCAATCAGACACAAAAGTAAAAAGCTGACAAGTAGATATTTTTTTAATAGTATGTGTGCCACCATTGTAATGAGATACAAACCACCTGAAAGGCGTAGTTCCTAGTTGATTTTCCATGTTTACGTTGGAGTTTGTGCTCAAAAGTCCCTTTTTTGAGAGCGTTCTTGTTCTATGACATATTATTTATTATTTGTTGGGGCAAAAAAGTTGTGTTTTTTTGGCTTCATAGGGTTTCAGTATCTCGCAAAGACATTCCACTAATTCCTGTTAGTCATTTTTTATCCCCCCGCCCAAAAAAAGTTTTTTGTGACAAGAATGATTTTTGGGGTCTACAGATTAAGTGTAATCAATTAATTTTAGTTTACTAAACGCAATTAAAAACAGATCTAAAGATATGCCTTCTGTTTCTAATCTGATAGTTGACTGCAATAATGTTAAAATTATATTTCCATATAATATGATAAATACTGTATTTGTATAGTTTTAGGATGCTTTCAGCCTGTGTGTTACCGTAAGAAAAATGAATTTGTTTGAACACCTGTTCACATGGTGTACGATTTGGAAAGAGTCTCATTAATCTTCCTTTATTTAATATTTAGTTGTGCAGTGCGTACCTTCCTCTGCAAGACTTCTGTATGTTTCTGCCAACTACTACTGTTGTCATATAAACCTTTTTGTTTAATTGGGGATGTCTTCATTTTTAAAGTGCTGATGATGCATTCTTCTTCTTCATCTGTCGTCCAGGACAGAGGCATCGGGAACACATCTTTGTCCACGTTTGGCGTGGTCCTGGCGGTGCTGGAGATCATCCTCATGTTGTATCCTCCCCATTGTCCGTCGCATGCTCCGTGACCAAAAGCAACAGCGCCGCGGCAGCTTTGTTTACCCAGGACATAGCTCAGCCGAAACACCTTCCGGGAACATATTGTGGCGTTTCATCACCTTTTATGATTGCCTAAAAGGAACAATCGGGGCGCACGTATAAAAGACTCAATAAAGCTTCTTTGGGGCAAAGTGTTTTCGGTCCTTGATTGATTCGCCCCAACAGCTACTTGATGGTGTCTTCCGTCGTCGGATTCTACAGCCTGCGTGTCTTTGAGGGATTCACTCCCAGGAGGGACGACACGACCATGACAACGGTAAAATGTGTGGGGGGGGGGGACAAATGCTCTGAAATTACTGCAGAGGTGCTGATGCTATTTGGGGATTCCTGGAGTTTCATCTGTTCTTTCTTTACTTTCCTCCACCTCTTTCCTTTTTCCCTGAACCCCCCACTCTCCTCCCATGACTACACAAAGTTTTTTTCTTCAAGGCTTCCCAACGGCTTTCATCGATCCGTCCAATATTTGTTTGTGGGTTGCGTAAACACTGACAAAGTGTGAGCTCCTTTCTTATACATCAGAGGGAGAGAGTGAGGGGTTTTTTAGGGGCCTGAGGGTGTGTGCTCTGTGCGGCCCATAGTGGCACCTTTTCACTTGGTAATGAGTTTGGGAGTGGTGCAGCTTGTTAACTAGCCATGACGCTTTTGGTGAAAGGGCTGGAAAGGACAATAGAGGGAACCTGGTAATGAGGAACTTCAGAGGTACTAATTGTGTTAATACGTGGAACCAATTTAACATCGAGTGCTGTGTATGTGTGTGGGCACATCGGCACGGGGACAAATAAAGTGTATGTTGTGCGCTTGAGCGACCTGAAAACTAAAATGGGACATTTTTTGTCATATTTTTAGATCATCGGCTGCTGTGTGTCCATCCTGGTCCTGAGCTCAGCTCTGCCGGTGATGTCCAGAACTCTCGGTGAGTTTATTATTGCGGCAGCCTGCTTTTCCCTTCTTGTGTTTGAAACATTTTGCAATTAAAAACTGTAAGATGGACTGATGAAATTTACTTACAGGGCACAATGTGTCTTCAAGTTTTTGTTTAAAGTTTCTTTTGTTTTGTTTTGGTTTTTTGGGGCGGGGTATGACTTTAAAAAGAGAAACATATTTGTCAAAATGACAAGTATATAACAACTTTTATTTTTTCTTCCGTTAATAATAAAAAAACCCAGTTATGAGTAAATTTTGTTAAGTTAAATGCACATTTACCTATTCCTAATGATTTAACTCCAGACTGCAGCCTTTAACAGGTTTATCCGTCTTACTATCAACTCTATAAAGCTTGCCTGTATCTACCTAACAAATGCACAATGCTGCCACTATTCTGTTTCCTTTCACTCCTCAATAAAAAATACAGTTATAACGTTTGTGAGACACGAAAGCAGGAAAAGCTTTTTTTGAGGCAAATATTGTTCTTATACTAACAATTTCATATTAACTATCATTGATTAAGGCTGAATTTAGTGAAACTTTCCCAACATTAAATGTTAAATTGGAACAGAATGCATCTATAAAGGTTAGAAAATGCCAGGAGTGGCCCCAACATAATGGCAGTAATAAACATGTAGAGCCCAGCTGTTTAAATAACCTTTTTGTGTGTGTGTGTGCACGGTGTGTGTGTGTCTGAGAGTGTGTGTCTGGGAGAATGGGATGGAGCATACAGTGAGTCACCGGGAGCTTTACAAAATATGAACAGTTCTGCTTTGTGACGCTGAATAAATGAAAGAAATGGATGCATGACACAGCTGAAGGAGTAAAGGCCTCCCACTGAAACATAAAAAACAAAACAAAAAAAAAACACATTGAGAGTTTGAGTGTGACGAAGTGAGATCTTAAGAGAAAAGGAAAGGGGGGGAAAAGGATTTGTGTGTTTATGAGGTGGTTTTTGTGTACTTTTCAGTGGGGAAAAAACAAGCGTACTGCAGAACAAAGAACATATGTCATCTTTATAGGGAAGTGACAGATGAGTTACATCAGATGCATATTATAACCAGTTCCCAGGATGTACAGCGGTTGGATTATGAACCTATTTGAAGTTTAAGGTTGACCCTCAAAAGATTCATTGTATGTAATTATCTGTAATCAGGGTTTCTATCAAATGTAAGAAATCTTAAAACAAGGCGCACATTTAACCTTCTCTAATATCTACCGTAACACGAAAATATGTTTAGGATTTTCTTTTTTTTTCTTCCAGACAAATATGGTAGACAGACCCACAAGCACTGCTTGGTACATGACATGCATCTTACAAAGTTTAGAGAACATTTCAAAACCTCCACAGTTACCTGTGATTATTATATTAGTTTTTTAGTGAGATGCAAGAAAGAGTGCTGGAGTGAGTTTTCCAGCGCTGTCTGTGAACCGCTGGTTACTTGGCCGCTTTCACGAGCTAAAACACATTAAAAACAATTTTTGTATAATGAAGAAAGTTTTAAAGGATAAAGTAACACGAAAGTTTATATTTCATTGAATGAAACATGCTTAAAGTCAACTTTGGATGTTGAATTATCTTGCTGTTTTGCTGCAAAGCTAAAACTCTGTGAACTGGGGGGTTTGCTGCTTTGCATCATGGGGCTTGTAGTTTTGTTGCAGCGTAATACTACCCACGTTCCCGAACAGCTTGTTGATTAAATGAATGTCACTTGATGAATGAATGTCACAAAGAGTCTATAAACATAAATCAAGAGCTACTGGGGAAAATTGTGCTTTTTTAAGAACAATTATAATTGTAAGAATCAATATCTTGTGTTCCCAGCCAAAATAATTGTTTTTTTTCTCTTTGGTTTGAAAGCAACTTAAAACTGATCATAGCATAAGAAGCTCTGAGGACCAGATTCGACTTAATAAAAAAAAAATTGGCTTCTTTTCTGGCACAGATTCCATATTTAACATGTAGAAACAGCATATCTTTCACTAAATTTTTTCACTAAAGACTAAAACAACTAAAGCTGCCCCAGAGAGAAACAGACGTATGCCTCTTGGACGTGTAACAGGCAGCAGTCAGATGTCTGCAACCCTCTGCTACAGATATGCTCCAGATTGATTTTTAAAAATCTATTTTTTTTTTATTCTAATTAGATTTTCTCAAATTACCAAACCGGGATCAAAACGTTTTGGCATAAGAAACAAATTTGGCCAGACCACAGTGACTAGTTGTATCGACTGAGGTCTTCTTCGTTGTTTTTTTTTTCTTCTCCTCCCTGCCGCTTCACGGGCAATTTTGTTAAAGGGCTGCGATGCCTGCCAAACTGCTTACTGCGGCTGCAAATACATCTCTGCAGACACCGAATCGATAGCTCAATCTAATTGACGGCGGGGATTGTGAAGATGTTACCGCAGTCGTAATGCCCACAGACTGGGGCCTCCTTAGGTCTGACACATCAGAATATGACTTCTGCATACAAAAGATAGACCGGATTAGATATTAGCACAGACTTGAAAGGATGGTTTGCCTGATTAATTTAACGAATTGAGCAAGGCAGTGTTCTGTCATTCTAATGTCATCTTAAGTTTCTTTTTAAAGATATGCTGCCCATCCTAATTGACAAGTTTTACTTAATCAGCTGTATAAAAACATAAAGATTAATCGGATTGGAAAAGAAGCAAGCATGGAAACGGCGGAAAAATGATCCTGATCAACACATGATCAGCTCAGCCAGAAGACTTAGCATATATTTGGCAGTGTGGGGCTAAGAGTGACTATCAAGACTAACAACATTTACAGTGCCTTGCAAAAGTATTCGGCCCCCTTGAACTTTTCAACCTTTTGCTGCATTTTAGGCTTCAAACATAAAAATATAAAATGTACATTTTTTGTGAAGAATAAACAACAAGTGGGACACAATCGTAAAGTGGAATGAAATGTATTGGATGTGTCAAACTTTTTAACTAATAAAACAACCTTTTGCTGCAATTACAGCTGCAAGTCTCTTGGGGTATGTCTCTATCAGTTTTGCACATCGAGAGACTGAAATTCTTGCCCATTCTTCCTTGCAAAACAGCTCGAGCTCAGTGAGGTTGGATGGAGAGCCTTTGTTAACAGCAGTCTTCAGCTCTTTCCACAGATTCTCGATTGGATTCAGGTCTGGACTTTGACTTGGCCATTCCAACACCTGGATACGTTTATCTGTGAACCATTCCATTGTAGATTTGGCTTCATGTTTTGGAAGATAAATCTCCGTCCCAGTATCAGGTCTCTTGCAGACTCCCAACAGGTTTTCTTCCAGAATGGTCCTGGATTTGGCCCCATCCATCCTTCTATCAATTTTGACCATCTTCCCTGTCCCTGCTGACGAAAAGCAGGCCCAAACCATGATGCTGCCGCCACCATGTTTGACATTTTATGGCAAACATTTCGTTTTGCATTGTGGCCAAACAGTTGAATTTTGACCAGAGCACCTTCTTCCACATGTTTGGTGTGTCTCCCAGGTGGCTCTTGGCCAACTTTAAACGAGCCTCCTTGGATATCTTTGAGAAATGGCTTTCTTCTTGCCACTCTTCCATAAAGGCCAGATATATGCAGTGTACGACTGATGGTTGTCCTATGGACAGACTCTCCCACCTCACCTGTAGATCTCTTTGGTTCATCCAGAGCTTTCATGGGCCTCTTGGCTGCATCTCTGATCAGTCTTCTTGTTCGAGATCAAGGTTTAGAGGGAATGTCGGGTCTTGGTAGATTTGCAGCGATCTGACACTCCTTCCATTTCAATGTGATTGCTTGCACAGTGCTCTTTGGGATGTTTAAAGCTTGGAAAATCTTTTAGTATCCAAATTTGGCTTTAAACCTCTGTACAGCAGTATCTCGGACCTTCCTGGTGTGTTCCTTGGTCTTCATGATGCTCTCTGCACTTTGAACAGGTCCCTGAGACAATCACAGAGCAGGTGCTTTTTTACGGAGACTTTATTACACACAGGTGGATTCTATTCATCACCATCAGTCATTTGGGACAACATTGGATCATTCAGAGATCCTCACTGAACTTCTGGAGTGAGTTTGCTGCACTGAAGGTAAAAGGGGCCAAATAATATTGCACGCCCCACTTTTCAGTTTTTTATTTGTTAAATAAGTTTGACACATTCAATAAATTTCATTCCACTTCACAATTATGTCCAACTTGTTGTTGATTCTTCACAAAAAATGTTAATTTCATATGTTTATGTTTGAAGCCTGAAATGTGGCAAGAGGTTGAACAGTTCAAGGGGGCCGAATACGTTTGCAAGGCACTGTATTTGCTTATTTACTGCTTATATTTAAATTGATTATTAAAATCGCTGCTAAACCTAAACAGCATTGTTATTTTGTATTTTGGATGCATTGACATTGATAAATACCTGCTAGATTTTTCTATAGATTTCATATATCTAATATTTAATTTTTTTAGAAGCAACAAACCACCAATTATTTTGCTCTTTTAAAATTCACCCAAGTTAAAATTAGAGCAACACTAAGTACAATTCCAACCTTCATAAAATATTTTCAAAACTTTTGTGATTATACGCCAACTTACAGCTCGTTGAATGAAACCTCTACCACCTAAACACTAAACAACTGTAGCTTGTTTAGTGTTGCATTAAGTTTAATAATTAGTGCATTAGTAATTATAGAGGTCCCAAGGTATTCAAATTTGCAATACCTTAAGTTTTCAGAGAACTCCTTACTATTTTTGATCACTTGCATTAACTTTCACTGCCCTCGAAAGGTTAAAGACAGAGATTAACGAGATTAAAGATTAATCTACAGTAAGAACTTTGTTAGGGTGAACAAAGACAGTTTTGTCAACAGATTTAGTCTCATCACCATATTTGCAGCCTACCTCTTCAAGTATCACTGAAAGTTCAGGATATTTTATCAGTTAGGCTGTGTCCTCGGGTAGCCTGTCTGAATATGGCAGCTCCACAGACAAGCCAGTAATAGATTAGAGGAGCCTTAAAACACTGTTTCCCTTATAACTGAGGTATTAACAGCGTTTCTTTTGGTTGTTTTTCATTTGGGACGAAGATTATTTTTGCAAACAGTCCAACTTGTCTGTCTTGTTAGTGAGGGGTTTGAGTTTAAAAAAGTTTAATATTTTAAAAAGTTTTATATTGTGCAAGTAGTTTAAGTAGATTAAAAAGTTGTCTTTTGCTTCAGACATTAAACCTAACTGCCATAAATGCAGGATAGTAGAAAAATCTTTATTCTTTTCATGTTTAAAACGTACTCCCACAAAAAGAGCTGTACTGTAGGCAGATGTGATATTTCTGCCTTTTTTTGTACCTTCCAGACAAAATAAATTGTGTGTCCTCTCTTTCTGGATTTTGTCTTTTGAACATTTTTTTTATTTTTTATCCTTTTGACATGTCTGTTTGTCCTTCACAGGTATCACCAGGTTTGATCTCTTAGGAGACTTTGGGAGATTTAATTGGCTGGGAAACTTCTACATCGTCCTCTCGTACAACATGCTTTTCGCTGTGGTGACGACGCTTTGTCTTGTGAGGAAATTTACCTCGGCGGTCCGGGAAGAACTTCTGAAGGCCTTAGGTGAAGCCAGTTTCTAACCTAATCCCGTTTGCATTGCCAGCATATAGGACGCATGTTAATAGATAAAGACCTAAATTCCTGTTCATTTTGACGATTATGGCTTGTAGCATATTAAAACGTGGAATATTATATATTAAGCTCATTTATAATACAAGAATTGTATGTTATGGTTTTCCAAACCACTTCCTTGACAGCTACTGTCCTGCAGGTGTTCCATACATCCCGGCTCCGACACAGCAGAATTTAATAATTAAATTATACTTTTAGGATGGCGTCAAGTTTGCAAGAGGTCTGGCAAAGAGTGTTTGTTTAATTCAGATGTGTTGGAGAATGAATGCGTCTGAAACCTGCAGGATAGTTGACCTCGAGGACTGGGGACGACTACTGATTGTTATGTCCAACCAAATTAAATGTTAAGTGGAAGGAAGAACGTGCGGTGCAAAAACAGGTCACTGGCATTGATGCAGTAAAGAATGGATCCACAGCCAAGAAACAAATACCCACACTGTACAGTACATGCAGATACTTTTTATTAAGGCCACTTCTGTACTAAAAGTGTAATTATTTTTTACTGGCATTTATGTTTTTGCTAAATTCCAGAGAATCCGAATTTTGTATTTTTTTCATTAACCACAAACTGACAGGTTCCCTTTATGAAGATAATTGCTGAAAGAAATGAACTTTTTTGGTAATTTTCACATTTTCTGAAGCTGTACATGTGATTTTACTTTGTTCTCAGATTGGATAACAAAATGGAAAAAAATAAAATGAGTGAGCTTTACAGTGCTCTGTTAAAAGCATTTGCTTCTTTTTAAAGACCTGGTGTGACTAGCTCTGAACCTTTGATACACAGGACGGAATAGGGTTAGAGAATGTCGGATAGAGGCATAGAGGAAAGAAAAGAACATCAATATCTCTACCTAAAGTCTGAGGCTCTTTAATGAGATTTCTCTGCCTTATCTCCCACCGCCCAGGTCTGGATAAATTGCAACTGTCAAACAGCCCCGCAGACCCCGAATCGGGGAAGCTCTCGGCCAACGGGCATCAGAAATCTCTTTGAAAGGGACGATGGATCTACACTAACACACACACACATGCTAGCAAAAGCCACGGGGAGATTTGAGCGGCGCTTGCCCGAGTGCTGAGAGGTGAAACGGATATGAAGGAACTTAATAAACCCAAGCAGTGTCTGACTGTCGCTGCAAATGGGAGGCAGAGAGCAATTTAGCTTCGTGACATTCCATCCTCTGCGTCTCTGATGGAAGCTGGGACGGAGCCAGAGCGGAGACAGAGGAGTGAAAGAGACTGGCGTCGATGCGCCGCCCTTGATGCTAACCTCAACCTCGACTGTGACTTTCGAACTACCCATCTCTTGCTTCTGGGGCGTTCTTGCACCCGTCGTCGTCACCTTATATTTTCTTCTGCAGCTTCTACCTTTGCACTAGATGAAAGCAGGTTCTGCTTGGTTCCGCTGTACTAAAGTCTTAAATGAATCGTTGTGTTCACAGTTGCAGAATTAGAATCCAGTTA
The DNA here is from genome assembly GCA_032876305.1 of Orestias chungarensis. Classification (NCBI taxonomy): domain Eukaryota; kingdom Metazoa; phylum Chordata; class Actinopteri; order Cyprinodontiformes; family Cyprinodontidae; genus Orestias; species Orestias chungarensis. The sequence goes on along the minus strand of JAVLVB010000491.1, from coordinate 1,671,398 downwards.
GAAATGTATTTTAATTAATTTTTACTCTGTAATGTTCGTGGAAAAATCTGTTTTTATTGTTTTTTTGAAAAGTGATGCAAGCATGAAAGGATGTCAGTTTGTCTTTTTTGTTTCATTTAAGGTAAAAAAAAAGAAGACAGAAAACATGCTTTATGAAACACGGCGACTTGTGTTTCTGGCACCGGTCAGGTCTTAGTGTCCCGTCTTGTTGTAATTCTGCTGTCTTTGTTTTTTGTTTTTGTTTTTTATTAATCTGGGTTTATGCAGGCGGGCTTTAACTTTTTGATGTCCGTTTTGTATGAAGGATGGTTTGTTGAGGTAGATTTGATTTAAGCCTAATTCGGAATTCGGACACAGTTTTTAACGACGGCAAATCTCCTCGATCAGAATGCTGCATTGCATCAGAAGGGAATCTGTGATTTATTTATTTTTTGTCTACATTTAACTTTTTTTACATTGCTGCGTCATTATATTTTCTCTCATTTAAAAAACAGAAAACTGTTTTGTAAATTTTGTATTTACTTGTACATGTTATTTTGTTTCCTATTATTCCCTTTTGTTTAGATGTAAATCGTTTTTTCACTGAGCCCACTTAAAGTCCGACAGAGAAGAGCATTTTTGACGTTATTTTACTATATGGCACCATTAAATAAAACTGAATGCTCGGGATTATTGCTGCACAGGGGTATTTATATTGATCTCACCCTCTGCAGAGTTTGATAGTAGATATTAAAACATTCACTGATGGATTTGCATCTCGTCCGCTTAAAAGAGGGTAGAAGAAGACATTACAAGTAGTTTCAAGAATTTGTAGAAAAACAACTTTAACACAACGGAAACGTTCAAGTAAAAGCAGGTTTTGCTGCAGGACCAACATCAACTCCTATCAGTAGACCATACACATGCCAGCCAGCTTCGTAGCCAAGAGAAAGACTTGGTAACTCAGGCGTCCATCTATATTTTGTCGCATCGCTGCCTAATCTTCTAAACCAGGGAAGACCAACTTCAGTCCTCCGGCAACCTTTAGACGAGTCCCTGGTCCAGCAAGCATGAGTCAAATGACTCTGTAGCGGCCCGGTTCTCTACAGTCCTGCTAACGATCTAAATATTTGATGCGTTTAAAGCAAAAATGAGTCTAAAAGCTGCGGGACGTTCAGACATTCGAGGAATGGAGTTTGCCGCCCCTGTTCTAAACTGTGATTTTCTTTGTCTTCACGATCACCTCGAATGCCTTATGACAAACATCTTGAAGGTTTGATGCTGTGGCAATCGGTCTCTGCACGGACACACTGTGATCCTTGATGCGTTGCTTTTTTTTTCTTTTTCTTCAATGAATCCCTAGAAAGCAGCTTTGGTTTTGAGCACTTTCTTGCATCAATTGAAATGTTTTCAGTTTAGAAAAAGGATTTTTCTTTTTCTTTATTAGGACAAATATTAAAATCTCAAGCTATATATGCATTCAAGACTGGAACAAAAGGAAGCAACTGTATGCTGTAGACATGAGAATATTACTTAAAGGGCATCCTGTTAATATTTCAACATGATTGAAGAATACCAACAGTTATGTGGTATTCAGAGATGTGGTGAGGATAAAACGTGATATTTTAAATCAATTAGACTTTTTTTGTGTTTTCCTTCTTTAAAATAGATGCAGTTGAAAGAGTGTTAAGTCATGTATTTTCTTTCCTTTTGTGTGTAAAAACTGCAGGATTGAAGTAACAAATACCAGTTCAGTCAGTTAAAAACAAATGGACTTTGTGGTATTTGGTGGGTAAAATAAAACGCAACATCTGATGATTGGACCATTTTTTCTTGGAGTCGTTTTCTGGTTTTACAATACATGTTTTCTGTGTATACGGATGTGGACGTCAGGATTCCAAAGTTGTTCTGTGCTGCCAGTGTAGCTTTTATTTTCATTTTTTTTCTATCCGTCTAGTAATCTCTGCATGTCAATTTTTTGGTACATGTTTCGTGAATGTATTTTTTTTACGATTTCTCAGTTTGATAAATTATATTTTTGTTGCTGGTGTGTTTGCAAATAAAAGTAAAATGTTTACCTGCCTTAATTCTCCAGATGTTTGACCTAAGGTGGACATCACAATTCTACGTTATTTAGCTTTTTTTATGGATGTCAAGTCCCCAATTTCTGCTTTACTTTTTTTTTTTTTAAATGATCAAATAAGGGGTAATAAAAGGTCATAGTTGGGGAGTAATTAGTTAAGACACAAGTATACGAAAAGCTGCACTGAAGGCCTTATGCTCTTGTTCAGTTTGCTGCTCCTTTATTTTGTACCCCTAATTGTAAAGTTTATATTGATACACATGCATTGTGCATAATTATTGCAGATTGACTTAGTACTTAGTCAAATACTTTCATGACTCATGGAAATGTAAACTGAACATTTTGTGTTTCTTTGGCATCATAGTACCTAAGATCTATACCAGATGGGAACATAATCAAATAAAAGTCAGTTTAAAAGGACTTATTTATAATCAGTAAGCAGGATTTCAAATGCTGGTACCTTAGATGTTCGACAAAAATCTAATAAAGAATCTAAACAGTCATTTCTGACTGCTCTAATTTGTATTTCATATATTGTCCAGGTCTATAGTAGATTATAGAAAATTACTCTTCTCAATAGTAAAAACGCATACAAAACAAACTGGTACAAAAGTATGAAGTGACCTGCCATCACAATCCTAACTGCTTATATTATTAACAGCAACTAATACATTTATTTATGTTAATAGTAAAGATACCCGTACTCGAATCATGTTTGCATTCTCCATTTTTACAGTATAAAAAGTGCTTCTGCTACTACTCTGCTTCTTGACTTTCTATTGGGATGCAGGTCTGCTACTACAGTTGTATTATTCAGTGTGAATGGTGTGTTCAGCACCATTACAAGCATGTTTCACCTGCAGGCCACAAAGTTTCATTTTATGTTCATGTTTTTGCATTTAGCAGACGCTTTTATCCAAAGCGACTTAAAAAGTAGACACAATATTATAGTTAGGACCAATCTGATGATAAATTATCTAGAGTAAAGTCCCTGGTCAGAGTCAGTGGTGTTGGTGATGAGATAGAGGGAAGTACAGAAAGAGTCGTAGAGGGGTTATAGAGGTATGGGTAGGAGATGCTCTTTGAAGAGGTGGGTCTTCAAGAGTTTCTTGGGAGATAAACAAGGACGCTTCTGTTCTTGGGATGCATGGTAGGTCATCACACCATGTTCGAACAACACATCGAAGTGACCGAGTTGGGACATAAGCCTTTGCAAGAGTATTGCAAGTAGATTGGAGCCGTACCCTTAAGCACTTTGTAGGCTACCATCAGTCACTTGGATTTGATGCGGGCAACCAGGGGTCTGAATTTTGGTCTCAATAGAAAAAAACCCCCAACTGATTTTCAAGGTATTTCCTTGGCCTCACTCTACGGTGTGAGAAAACCTTGTCAACTAGCGTTCGCTAAACAAATCTTTGAGGTCTTCATGGATCAACTCAACACTTATATAAAGGTTAAATCGCAAACATGTATTCTTTTAGATCAATAAGTGAATTTTGAAAGCGCTTGCACTGGTTTGTAATCAAATGTATCAGAAGGAAAGGGCATAAATACAAAAAGTTTTTTTGTTTTTTTTGTATGCACTACTTTGTGTTAGTGTATCACAAAAAAAGCCAAAGTAAATAGATCATAGTTTTGTCCGTAACATGAAATAATCTATAAAGACTCTACTCATATATATATATACATATATATATATATAAACTGAGTTTTGCTTATGAACAAGCCTCACAAATGATTAACCAGTGTCAGCGTTCTGTGTTTTGTGGCCAGTGTTTCTTGCTGTTAAATGCTTCATGGCGAGCTGCACCGCT
>JAVLVB010000491.1:1647426-1667422 GCA_032876305.1 Orestias chungarensis | reverse complement strand
CACACACACACACACACACACACACACACACACACACACACACACACACACACACCCAGGTAGCCTGAATGGAAAAACACCGCTGTTTTTAAAGAGAGCTTACAATGAAGCCTTCAGAAAAGCAAATCTCAATGTCTTTTCAGTTGGTGGCAGTCCAGGCTGTGAATAAAAGTCTGCTGTGCATCATCAGACATGCTTCTGATTTTAGTAAACAAAAGATCACTACTCCCACATATCTGCGTTCACATTGTAAAGTGAATGATCACATCTGCGGAGAGCCGCACTCTAAATACGGCAGCTTTGAGGCTCTTGTCCCGTTGCAAGCTTTAACATGTCAGGCGGAAGGCAAGGGCAGCAGAACAATCGAACCGGGATTAGAAAATATCTCGGGCCTTGTTTGATGACCAACTCTTGTTCTTGTTTCCGACCTTTCTCTTCAATTACTCCCAGTCGTTCTTGTGAGTTCCCAAGATGCCGTTTTCTCTGCCGTTGGTTCGACAACTCGTCTGCTTGACGACAGCGATCGGTCGATATCACTCAGAAAAGCCTCCATGTTGGTGTGACAGTCTCGGACAAAGCTGTCATTCAGTTCTTGCAACTAATTAGAAAAACCATTTTAGTGGCACAAAGGATGTGAATGTTTCATTCAGACGCACAATGGAGCTGTGTTTTCAGCGATGGTTGATTGTGAGTTTATTGTAATGGCTGAGGCACACTGACAGGTTGTAGTTGTTAAACAGCCAGATCAATACTGTCATGTCTCCAGCTAATATGAAGAATGAATGGAAACCACTATAAAAAAGATATAGTGCTGTTAAACTTTTAAACAGACTTCCCTGAGGGTTTATCTTGTTCAATTATAGTCTTTTTTTATTTCTGAAGAAATAACACCTTTTCAGTTTCACATATACTGTAGCTCAAACATTTTTATTTATTATTTGGAAAAATTGAAATATATCACTTTTGATTGTAGCATGCACATTTATTTAGCTTTTGTATATTTAGTTTCCTCCAACACCAATCAGTATTTGTCATATATTCCTGCTCTGCCACAGCTGGGCTTAAACCATTAATCTGGATTGATTGGTTGATATAGTGTTTTAAGTGGGGAAAAAAACAAACAAGTGCTAGTATTCACCTTAATGTTGTGCTGATATGGGATTGAAATATTATTATATACATATGTCTATTATATACATAAATATACATATTAGATACATATATAATATACATATACATATGTCTGTACAGTTCAACAGTTTTCTTACAGAAATGACAAAAAACAAAACCAGTCCTAAATCAAATCCACATATTCAAGGCAACATGGACCTACTTTAATAACTTTAAACCTTATTTAAGTTTGACATTAAAAGTAGCTAAAAAATACAGACAAAGACAAACCCCTGGGAGCCATATTATCTTACCTTTTGTTTTGTTAAAAAAGGAAAATGGTGCGGTGCTGTAGGGGACATCAGTACACAGTCCAAGACACAGACTAATGTAAAAATCTCAGTACGCATGCTGGTAGGTAAAATGTAAAAGTTGTGGTACTGTGAATGGCAAGCCAAAGACGCCAATAATATATTTTGGTACTCTGAAGGTTAAAATTTGGAAGTGGGAGTACTGCGTACTGGTCTGTACCGACCCACCTTAAGCGATGGGTCATACCATGCAGAGCTCCACCAAGAAGAAGGACATGCAGTCTTTTATTCATACTTTTCCATATGTTTCCTCACTTTGTAAATTGCTAATATTCTGGCTTCTTTTTAACTCTAATTCTCAACCTAACTGTGTTTAGGTCTTTATTTAAATTTGCCATGCTCCCCTGACCTTTTCCTTAGTTTGCCAGTCCGTACTGATCAGCCAGTATTAAGATTTAAGATTGTTTATTTGCTCCTCCCAGAGTCCAAAAACATGGCTGATTGGGCACTGTAAATTGTCCTTAGGTGTGAGTGTGTGTATGAGTGGTTGTTTGTCCTGTATGTCTTTGTGTTGCCCTGCGACGGACTGGCGACCTGTCCAGGGTGTACCCCTGCCTCTCGCCCATTGTAAGCTGGACATAGGCACTAGCAGACCCACCTGACCACAATAGGGACAAGGGTGTACAGAAAATGGATGGATGGATGGATGGATGGATGGATAGATGGATGGATGGATGGATGGATGGATAGATGGATGGATTGTTTATTTGTCATGTGCACATAACACAAGGCAAGAATGCAATGAAATGCTTTGAATTAGAAGAACCATTAAACTCGAAAGAAGTATGCAATATAACTATAAAAAATGGGATATATATATAATTTTTTTCTTGCAAAATCCTAACTTTGTCCTCATGCTTAACTAGGTCAGTCCCTCACAATTATATACATACAGTGCTTTAAACTTAACATTTGAGTCTAATTTTAACTGTTTTCTGAAGGTTTAATAGTTTAGAGTGAGAACATTGATTGATAAACCCAAGTTTATTACAAGTCATGCATTACAAACAAGTGGAAAACAGTGCTATTGTCAGATGTGACCAAAACTAAACCTCTTTGGCCTTCATGCAAAAAAAAAATGTAATAAATAAAATAAAGTTTTATAAGTTTTATTTACCCTTAACACACCAAGGGGAAATATGATGCTGTTAGTATCATGTTGTGCCTGAATTAATTGAAAGATTTATGTTGTTTAATACTTGGAGAGCCTGCAAGTAACACTATATATTAAGGTAAAGGTTTACATTTTAGCAACCATAAGCATGCAACCAGAGGTACTAAGGGAGGTTTAGATCAAAACAACCTAATTTGTTGGAATGATCCAGTTAAAGCCCAGACTGTGACACTGTCCATTTACTTTGACTGTGCTATCTTAACTATTTTGCACAAAACAATGCATGAATATTTCTGTATTTACACAAACAAAGCCGCAAGAGATTCCCCAAAATAACTTCTCTTATTTAAAGTGCATAGGTAAACAATCAGAACTCTGATCTGTGTGTCTATGTACATACATAAACATTTAACACAAGTCTTAGAATAATAGTTTCAAAAATAATTGTATTTTCAAATCCAACTGCACAAGTCGAAAAGCAGTAGGCTTGCACAAGCTAAACTTGTTTTCCTTCGACACACACAAAGGCTTCTCCTTAAGCCTTAAATCAGAATTGCTTTACAGCTAGGCTTTTATCACTAATTAAACAACTTTTAACCATTCAAATGGAGGGTTTCATGTCGTTGGCTGACTTTTTGACAGTCAGAGCAAACAGCACAGCCTGAGGTGAACTTTGCTTCGTTCTACTTTAGATGTGGATGAGAGAGGGCACAGAAATGGGGAAGCGGGGGTGGGCCCAGCGGAGTTATCTCACCGCAATCCGTCTATATGTCGGTACTGTCTCGCTTAATGTGTTGACTCAGGGTCGGACCTCTGTAGCTGAGCAAAAATTGAAAGCTGTGGATTGGAAAAAGCTGATAAGAATACCTTATATGAGATATTTTTCCCCTATTCTCTCAGGGAACACCTGCAGCTTTATGATACAAAGATGCTTTATTGCCCTCTAATATCACAAGAAAAACTGAAAGAATAGGTTTGCCCGTCTCATACAGGTCCCAGCTCAGCACCGACTTGCCTGTTTGCATTACAGTCAGCTAAGCTAATAAGTCTTTCCCCTGAAAAATCACGTCAATCACACCTGTCAGCTCCGTGTTACGGTGCTTTTGAAGATCATCCTCCATGTGACAAAATATACGAGACGATCCACTGACCACCCACTACTCAACCACCACTGAATCACACAAACAGTGTCGAAATGCGCCTGTAGCTAAAATAAACCTCCACATTTTACGTTGCATTTCCAGATGTTATGGCTTTTATGATCACTTTGGGCTGCCCAGCTGAATTGTAGTGTCTGGAAAATCTGTACCCATAGTATAAACAAAATAAAATATATTTAGAGAAAAAAGTATGATTATCTTACATATCAAACTGCTTTATTGTTTTAATTTTTTACCGACACCCACCTACAAAATCACAAATAGGTTAACGATTTGACAAACATGTTATCTTCAAATTAAATTAACATAATGAACTATCATGAGGTTTACTACTGAGTATACATTTAGTCAGAATCCTTAATGATTAAAATATAAATATCTATCATTGTCCCACAGTAGGGAAAACTACCATGCAGATTCACACAAAAGTGAAAAAAATAAGAATAAAAGAATGTAAAATAAGTGAAGTTCTACATTAGAAATGCAATACTGTGCATTTATTTAAAAAAATCATACTGAGAATAAAAGACATGCAGAGCAGAGCAAATCTATGAACGAGATGTGCAAGGAGTGAAAAAACCTTTTCACACCAGTATGCGCAAGTAACAGAAGGAATGTTATTTGAGATAAGAAAGCTGGAAATATCAAGAGGCCTTAAAACCCTTATTGAGTTTGTTGGGAGCAGTGAGTGGTTTTAAAGTTTAAGACAACTTAAAAATTCAAAGAAATGCTTAGCAAACAGTTTGGTTTGGTTATCAAACTATTTGGGAACTCAAAAACTAGGCATTCCCGTCTGATTGACTGCAAGACTTTACACAATTCTTATGTTACCTTATAATCTGCTCTACAATCCACATTTGAATATAACATGCAAATCTTTCTCTAGAATTTAATTAAGTCTAAACCTATCCAAGCCGGAGATAAGCCAGAGCAGCATATTCATACAGTAGTTCTAGTAGCGAAGGTTTCTTCTTGTTTATTCATCTTTAGCCTGTAGAGGCACAAGTTGCAGCTTGAAACGCTTAAAATAAGTTTCCGTGCCGTAAAAAATAATCTAAAGAAAAAAAACCTATGCTTTAGTCTTGACTGCTGTTGAGATCAATATCCACAGTATGGCACCTAGGTAGAGCCAAGCCCAGACTTGAAATGTTGGTCTCAAACCAAAATTTCTTTGGATAATCAACAGTTTAAAATGGTCGTTAATTATGTCTTTAATTTATCTGAACCTATTTTCTAAACTACTGACCATGTTTCAGTATGTGTAATGAATCTACATAATATGACACCAAACAGACATGCAGCTTATTTAAAATGGTGACAAACAAACTAACTTATTAAAATGAATCACATTCCTTAAACTGTGGTTGTTTGCATGTCTGACCACAAGGGAAACATTTATTTTGTTATAAACTTTTAAATGAAAAAAGCAGTGAATTACTCCTTGGTGAGAAGGTGAACCTCTGCAAAGCCAAATGAATAAGGTCTGAGCTAGCTGGCTCGGTAAATGCTGCATGTTTGGAAGGACATTCTGACCCTTGCAACATATTGTCTGGACCTCATGCATATGTCGATTTCCTTAATCAGCCTCTTTGAAGCGAAGCACTCTGTGTGATTGTAACACTCCACACTCACTAAACCACCACCTGCTCTTCCCTTGACATTGAACACTCAAGTGCTGGAGCCTCATCTGTCATAAGGAGGTGTGAGAGGCTAGATTTTCAGCAGAAATTATAGAAGACAGAAAAATGATTGAGAACAACTTTGACTGTTGTAGACGTTGTCATTAAAGGTCTCAGCTTAGGCAGGTTCCCCAAGTGGCAATGTTCTCTTTTGATATAGGCTACAATAAAGCCTAAGAGTCAAATAATTAAAGTTAGAGGTTAGTATTACTCCAACATGTTTATTCTTTCAAACATGAGAAACCTAAATGACTTAACAATCCAAACATTAAACTCTGTCTCAAGACCTGACCTGCTTCGACGAATGAAGGCAAAAACCAACCCAAACATACCCAGCAAAAGGCATTTTATTGTGTTAATTGGAATGCCAAATCTAGAACTTCATCCACACGAGTGAACAAAGTATATGATTAACAAATCATCAAAAGGTATTTCAGTATAGAGAGTAAAAGAGGGTGTGCACATGGAGGTTAGCAAGCTCCTGAAAACCCACACCTGTGGTTTAGAGATATGAACTCTTTCAATTTCATTGAAAAGTTTAGTTGTCGAAGTTATGGAATAGATTTTTTTTTTTTTACAATTTTTTTTTTTTTTCATATAATAAAGAACTTAAGTTTTAAAATTATATATCAAGATGGCTAAATTGTTAAATACAAACAAAATATACACACAAAATTGCTCAAATGTCCAAACCGGTTGCAGAGAAAAATACATTTGGTCGCTATAAACAGGCCAATTGGATATGTGTTAACCTTTCTTCTCAGAAGTGTTACAACCAATTCACCAAAACTAGTCAATTTCCTGAAAAAAGCTTTTGAACATCTTTTATAAATCTTACAGTAAGCTTAAAACAGAAACCACCAACTTCTTATTAACTGAACAAGCAAAATCTAGAGGAAACTTCTTAAAAAGGAAAGTCGCAACTAAATTTTTTTTTTTTATATGGGGCTTTTGAACTTTCCTTTCTAATTAGCGTCTGAGCCTATATGGCACAAATTAAAAATTGCTACGGCCTCTGTCAGTTTTGATAATATGACATTCTCAGGCTTTTCTTGAACATCCTAACCATTTTTATCAATAGTTGATCATTTGATTTTGGTAGTTAAAACTTTACCAGCAGGTGTTTCTTTTCCGGCAGCAGGACAAACACCCACCAAAACTGGGTTTGAAAGAAACAAATAAGGCAAATTGTCAATAAACTCTACCTAGATCTTCCAAGAAGAGTCGAAAAAATCAACCAGCAGCGTCTTTGAGCTTTACCAGCACTGTATGATTTAAAAGACTGCAGTTTACAACAAATCTCCCCCTGCTGAAGAAACGCTTTCACCCACAGCTTAATGCTGCCACCAGAATGTTTCAGACTGAAAAAGCTGGTCTCAGGATTTTTCATTCGATTTATTCATTTAAGTTGCTTTTCAATTCGTAGATCAAACAAGCTTCCAAATAAATACAATATCCATATAAGAAAAGTCAACAAGTTCAACAAGTATAAGTACTGGAAGTCCTGTTCCTATGGTTACTTCAGCAGAAATTATGTTTTTATCAGCAATCATGCTATGTATTGGGTACACCTAGTAGCAAATTAAAGGCTGAAAAGTTGATTTTACACAAGCTACAGAATTGCTCCATTCCTCATACTGACAGCAAGGCCTAACAAATAAAAGCACAGACATGTTCAGTAATGGAAAAAGAAGAAAAAGTGGAACTGCTACTGAATTTAAGATGATTAAACTGAAAAGGTTAAAGGATTTTTACTTAGACACCTTCCGGTACAGCACACACACACATATAAACACTTGTATCAATATGAGGATGTCTGTTTCTAGCTTTCAGTTCTATTGTCCAATAAGACTGTGGGAGTCAGTGTGACCCCCTGTGGAGCATATAGGACCTGGACTATTGCCTCCTCATACCTTTAAGAGAGAGCCTTTTATCGGCTGAAAGGAGACAACCAAAGCCATGAAGCTTGGTACACAAACCAGTTTACTCAGGCCTCTTGAGTGCAAGGGGGGAGGCATATTGATTTCCCATTGTTTTTGGCCTGACCAACACACTCCATCACTAGTGAAAGGGCTCCCTGTTGTGCACAGTTTCCAAGACCGTTTGACAAGCCATTAAATTACAGAGAAATGTTGCATCTCTCTTGGTATAAAAAGAGTTTCAACTAAGAGATTAAAGATAGTAAAATAAACAATTGAAAGAAATCCCCTTGATGTTAATATAATATCCATATTACAAAAAGGAGAAAGTTGATCAAGTAGTGATTAGCCCAGGAACTTGCAGCTGTAAGCACTTTTGACAACCACATCAATGGTGTACAGGACTCTACCACAATTGCATTGTCACAGTCTCGAAGGCTTGCAGAAAAATGCCGACTCAACAAAGATTCTCTCTTGTCACTCTCTAATTAACTTTCTCTTGCCCTGAGTAAAACTAATATTTACATCTGCATCTATGGTAACTGGGCTTTGTGAGACTGTGGCTATTCTAGTCTCACATTCTTGAGGAGATTGGCATCTTAAAAAGGGGAGACAAGTGGAAAAGACAGGATGACCCTCACAGTAACACACTGATTGCTACATCATCGCGTCACAGTTGACTTCCAAGGCAGTTTGGGTAAATTTGTACAGTTGTCCACACAGATAAGAGAATACAAGAACAGGGGTGGGTGGGGGTGGGGGGTGACTAAGGAAAATTCTTTGTGTGGGTTGCCGTTAATATGTGCAAAAAAATGAGGGGAGGAAAAAGATTTACAAGCAGCTACTATGTTGGGGAATACCTGCGCCTGAAGGCGAAACTCCCCTCAGCAAATTGAACATGGTTATCCGATTCTTCTTGCAGTACAGACCTCGTCTTCACCTGAGTCTGTTCTTCCTCTTATTTATGGTAGATACTCCATAATCACATAGGAGTGACACATTACCTTTATCAAATTGTAGTTTTTCTTCGTGAGCACTAATTAAGTACAGACAAAATATAGGCTCTTTCCATTCACAGCCTTAGAATGTAACACCAATATGATACAAGATTTTTTTTTTTAGGATGTAAAGAATAATAAAATTTGAAAATTTTAGCAAGAAATTGTGTACAACTTTACATTTTGTACCAGCAGCCAATTGATAGTTTAATATTTTTACTTTTTAAATTGAGCTTAAAACGTACATTTTTGATTGTGGTTAATGTTATCCATCACTGTTCTGCTACAGGTTCTAGATCATCATAACTGGTTATGTGGCCTTTTGTCGTTTGTTAACAGGTAGTTTTATTCTAGTTTTATTCTAGTTTATTCCACCACAACCAAACCTTTGAGGAAATTTGTAATCTTTAGTCAACATGAAGTAACTTTCAACCTTCATAAAATATTTTCATAACTTTTGTGATGACCTCTGTAATGTCCTGATGAGGTCCGTATTGCTTAAACCGACACTAAGCAACTTTGAGGAAGGTGGCAGGAACCCCGCCACACAAAACAACTACAAATGTGCAGACTGCTTTACAGCATACATCATTTCCCCCATTTCTTATTTTCAACATCATATGAAATGTTTTGCCACACTTAGACTCATGACCTCATCGCTATTCATCCTTCACATAGCCACTGTAAACAGATTTGTACTTCATTCCAAATGCAGGTGAATGGGAGATGAGGATTTGACAACGCTATGCCCTGGTACTTATGGGAAATGCAGTCTTCCTTCAGGCAAAACACTTGTCCACACTAGCTGCCAAACTCTAACCAAACTGAAACTTCTTTAGTGTTGCTTTAATGTTCCCCAAAATTGAAATGAATTTGACACAATTTCCTAGCTTTGTTACATTATACTCTCTATCAATGCATTGTTTGTTAGTCATTGCAAATACTAGACGTTATGCCAATATTTACCTGTTGTTGTCCACTTGGCTTGATAGTTTGCATATGGTCAGCTGTCTCTACGACTGCAAGGATTTTTAAACATTGGTTAAAGTTCCATTAATTGAATCTGAACATTTTCTAGTTTGAATAGGTCAAACAATTAGTTTGAATTGAAGTGTAATGTAAAGCCAAAGTAGAGGTGGCAAAAAAAGGTGAGCGGCACATGCACTGTTTTGAGGGTCCAAACAGAAAATATTCAAAACACAGTTTTAAAAACAACCTTTGAAACTAAAATAGCAAATAATATTGAAAGGTGTTCAAATGATCTTATATTGGTTTACATATTTTTTGTCAACATAGCAGCATTAGTAGCACAAATGTGTTTCGCCCTGATGGCTCAAACAAAACTCTTGAACTGCAAATGGTCCTCAAATAGACAATAAACATAAATTACACACTTGATTGCCAACCAACAACAAAATATAAGATAAATAAAATGGCTTAGATAAATTCAGTTTGCTTACTCGTTTAGATGCTTGTGCTGCTGTATTTTAAAGTTTGACACTATGATGGGGTTAAAAGACTTGTAGATTATTAGTAGCTATACATGCTATTAAAGCTTCTAAAGCTGATAAACAAAAGGGTTTCTGCTGTTAAAAGGTCATAATTTATCTCCACTGTCACTTGTTCGGGAAGAGTAGAGTTACTATAAACGTTTTGTGAAATCTGCTTTGTTTGATTAGGCAGGATTTGTTGTTTTTCCATTTGCATGTTTGTATTTAATTTTCTACATAATTGCATTCTAAATCAGCTGCTTGTGCTGCACTGAATGCAATAAGGTTAGATTGTGTAAAACTGAAAGTGTTTAGATGAAGGGGTCTCAAACCCAGGACAGTGGCTCTCGAGGACCACGGTTGGAGAGCCCTGGCTTATAGCCTGTTTTCTCCTTTATTTATGTAAAGGTCAATGATATATTTATGCATTCAATTGCAGCTAAATTGATTAAAAATGCTTGCAAATGTCAAAAGAAGTGGATTCTTTCTTTCTCAAGAACCCCTAAATGCTTTTGTCTTGCACCAACAGTAAGGGTCAGACAGCAACCAATCTGGATTCAGCAGTTTTGTGGTCATATAAGGCGGCTGAGGCATTTTGTACTTCTCTCCTGACTTCAGTTTCTTTGAAATCTGTTTACCAGTAAAGAGAGTGTAATAATAAAGTATGCTTCAAGATTTACTTTAATTATAACTTAAGAAAAAATGCAAGTCTGCACTGGCATTTTTGGATTAGACTGAAAAAAAAACAGTTTCTAAGATAGTATCCAGATTAAGGAAATATGAAGAAATTGTTCAAGTTGTTAAAGAAAAATACATAATGTAATACGTAGTAAGTCAAAGACATCCCTTTTCAATACATGAAAAGCGGTTTGTCATTTGTAACATTAGAAAATCTGAACCTGTTTTACACATCTAAGGTGATTTTGACACCTACATATAAGCTTATATTATACTTTTGCCTGATGAAATAAAGTTTCAATAAATAAGAATAAACTGTTATATAAACATTTTTTCTATTAAACCAATTATGTGCACAGAAAACACCAATTAGGATGTTGGAGTAACATCTGCAGTTAGAATTGCCTGACTTGTCTGACTTAAGTGGAAACTTAAGTGCGTGGTATCTAAATATAAATGAAATTGTATTTATGGATATAATTTGTACATTTTATTTAGACACAAACATTTCAATGTTGCATTGCAGTTCTGGGTAATGTTAGGAATAAATTCTGTGCACAGATTTATCTTGGTGTTTCTTTTTAAACGGCGTTCTGTCTCTGAAAAACAAGGGTCTCATTTTCACTAACGATTGTTTTATCGTCAGGGTGTTGTCAGCGATCGGTTGGAACCTGACTAAAGCAGAGTCAATCTGTGTGTCCAGGTGAGTCACTGAGCTGTGTCAGAATTGGTTATAAACAATAGCGAAGCTGCTCATACCTGCGCAATGAGCTAAGGGATCCCTCCCAGGTTGCCCTTACAAGGAAAACCATACAGACAAGCCCACAATGCAACATTTCTGTACCTGACGAAAAGTTAACTTTATTTTTCAAATTTAGTTTGGGCGTGCGTGTGACTTTTTAAAATGCAATGCAGCCTAGATGAACTTTGATGGTATCAGACAGAATCAGATAGCCAAAGAGACGGCTGACAGCGAGGCATGTCAATCTGCAAAGTCCTCTAAGAAAACAAAGGGGAAGACCAAGCTCTGGGAGAGTAGGAAACCTCTGTGCCTCTCAAGAGGCTGCTGCACTCTTGAGATTAGGGCTAGAAAAACGCAGACCACTGCCCTTAATGCCTCAAACAAAAGACCTGAGCAATTTTTAAGCTGAGAATTCAAGCTCGGGGCTCAATCAAAGGCGTGCAATCCACACTCCCAGACCTGAAGCATCGGTTTGTTGTTTTAAAGTAAATAATAACCCTTGAAACACATGGCAAAGATGGAGCTCAAGTCCATCAGATAGGCCACATTCTTCCAACTGTCATCAGAAAGGATTTTAGGGACCTTGTTTGTCTCTTTGTCTGGGAGTAATGTTTTAATGAGCGTTTTATTTAACTTTCCTTCCCCCCACCTATACACATGCATACATACACAAACCTGGTTACATTTGCATTGGTATTTTTGAAAATGCATGTATTTTTTCATGCAGATAAAACAAAACGAAAACAAAACAATGAATGAAGGACATCAAGCTATTTGTGAAAGGGAGAGCAACTTGGCCTTTTTCTTTACATTTTATCATACAAACATGCAGAATATTACTATAAATTAGGGATTTAATTTGCTAGACCAATAGCGGCTGCTGCATAATTGTTGGATGGTTTGAAAAGATGTTTACATTTTTGTTGATATTTTACATTAAGAATAATTGATGCCCCTGAACTAAATCTAATTAAACAAAAAGTCACTAGTCAATAGTTTGCCTGCGTGTGATTTATCTCAGAAAACAACCTGTTCTGGGGAGGTTTCTTGAGAATATTGTAGAACTAACAGCAGAAGGAAAACCAAGAAACGCAGCCTGGGGATCAACTCGTTCGGGGCGATGTGAAGCAGGAACAGGTTACCAAATAGTTCAGATCAATCCATCTTCCAAATATGGATAATATAGTGCATAATTGTTGATGTTATATCCACCATACAACTGAGGGAAAAAGAGCTTTTATCATAGACGCTACCAAGATGCTTATGAAGGTAGAATCTATTACACTGTTAGTTTAAAGTTATCAAATCTGACTTTATTAGGAGAAGTCGCTGTTAAAGAAATGGAACAAAACAACAATGAAAACAAAAAAAATTACGTAAAGGAAGGTTCTGTGGTCAGATCAGATAAAAAAAGTGACTTTATTGTCCTGTACTTACCTTCATACATCTTTCCTCTAACATCTTCTCCCCAGCAAGACACTGCCACCACCATTTTTTAGAGTAGATATTGTGTAAAGGGGAGTAATGTTCTTTTTTTGTTTGTTTTTTTGTTTGCCACACTCTGACCAACTTTCTTGTCCTTGCTAAAGAAAAGGACATTTCTAATGTGAAACATGGTGAACAACACATCTCACTGTGGGGACGGTTTTTTTTCAGTAATGGATTGTGAAAGAGTCAATGTTTACCAAGTGGTTAAACAATTTTGAGCTATTTTGCAAAGCCAATGGTTGAATAATAATTCTCTGGATATGCAAAGCTGATGAACACAAACAAATACATGAGATGTGGTCCTATAAAATATTGAATGTATGCAAATGCATCCAACACATTTTTCAGATTCTTCATATAACAAAAAAAACAAAAAAACATGCCTGATTTAATTCCACTGCTAAATTAACCATCAGACTACTTAGTGGTCTACGTTTTTCTAGATACTGTATTTAGCTTGTCATGGACATT
The DNA here is from genome assembly GCA_032876305.1 of Orestias chungarensis. Classification (NCBI taxonomy): domain Eukaryota; kingdom Metazoa; phylum Chordata; class Actinopteri; order Cyprinodontiformes; family Cyprinodontidae; genus Orestias; species Orestias chungarensis. The sequence goes on along the minus strand of JAVLVB010000491.1, from coordinate 1,654,202 downwards.
TGAAAACCAATATAAGCTTTATGGACTCGTATTGATTAATTATTGCAAACTTACAGCGTTGAGTCGCACTGCAGAAAACTGCTCTGTGTCCAGACATTATACATTTTCTGTGCATTGCATTGTTATCAAAGGAATGATTGCAGTGCGATATAGATGAGAAAGGGCAGCCCATAATGGTTAATTAACAATTATGTCAGCCAGTGAGATGACCAGGAGACCAATCACTTTGATAGAAGACATTGGAGGGGCAACAGAAATCAAATTATTTTATGACTTGACCGATAATGCTTCCCTAACATGACTTTAATCACTCCATGGTGCACAGGAGTCCCTCGTGGCCATCTGGGAGCGGACCAGTTAGGGAGGGACAGCAAGACTTTACTATCCTGCTGTCATGTCCTGCATCACTGCTGAGTATGTAAGCTATAAAGGAACACAGCCATCATTACAGCCGTTTGGTTGCTTCTTGAAGAGATGGAGCTTCTAATGATTACCCATGTCTTTTGTAAATGAAATACAAATCACCGCAGGCTTTTGGTTTTACTTCATTTACTAAGTGCTACATTACCTCATACTTTGGATCTAACAATGGATTTGATATAAATCTCGAGGTGGTTGAAATGATAAAGGAGCTCACATATCACTGGATGTGCCAGTGCTTATTAGCACTTGAGAAGTTATTGATCGAAGATTTTGATTAATGTCTGCTTGTGGCGTTCAGAGGCCCATTGAGGCTCCCCCCTGTTCAACTGGCCGCACAATTACCTGCAGTCTGTGCTGACTGCCAGCCCGATAGCTGGCAATGCTACAGTTACTGCAGTTCCCCGATGCCCGGAATAACAGCAACTCTTCCCGCTACCAGACTCCTCTATATTATTTATGCATAAATATGTCTAAAGTAGAAAAATGGAGTGATTAACAACGTAGCTAAAGACCATACTGTCAGAAATATGATGGCTAATGACAAAATTGTAACGTATATATTTTTTTTTAGCCAACTAAATTAAATAAAATCTTGGGCAGACTCCTCCTGCGAATCCCAAGGTATTCCCATGCATGCCTGGAGACAGTGTGTCATGGGTCTTCCACTGGGTCTCCTCCCAGTGGGGCAGGCCTGGAAATCTCACCAGGAAAGTTTCCGAGAGGCGTTATAGGCAGACGTCCCAGCAGCTTCTATTGGAGCCTCTTGGCGGCTCTACTCTGAGCCCCTCCTAGATGACGGAGCTTTTCACCCTACATCAAGACACACCACAGACAAAAACCCACGTCAGCTGCTTGCATTTGCGACCTTGTTATTTCGGTCACTACCCAAAGCTTGTGAACCACAGATGAGGGTTTATTGAAAAATATGTAATCACTCAGTATTGTGGAAATGCACCTTTTATCCAACTCTTCTAGCCTTTATGACAAGTAGAATTTCTTGAAGCTTGGATTTCACTATCAGCTCTTAGAAATATTTTCACAGCAACCTGTACAGCTAAATTACCTCAGCAAACTGTGATAATCTGGAACCCCTGAGGAGGATCACTGGTCCAACTTGTGGTTTGATGAACTAATACAAATCCTTAGAAAGTTTTATATTACTTTGGTCTCAAGAGTGCACAGGAAAGGGAGGAAGTTGATTTTGTGCCTTTTGGTGAACATTTCCTGATTTGATTTTGGTATATCTGTCCCAAATCTTGGTCTACTCTCAGTTGACATGTTGAGGAAACGTTACATAGGAATGTTGATAAGCAGGACCCATGATTTTAGGATGCTAAATCAAATTCAAAGATGGCAGAAAACAGTGGTCCGAGTGGAGCAACCACCTCAGGGGAAGTATATCTTACCTTTGATGCTTCACCTGAGGTGGTTCTACACTATCGTCTTTGACTTTGGAGTGTGCTGTGTTTGGTGTAATCGTGGATCAATTGCTCTGTGATGGTTTGCTCAACCCTTTGACATCATTTTAACACTTGTCTACTTGTACCCCCAAACTTGAATTTGTGTTCACATAGGAGGGGAGAGTTCCTAATCGTAGAAATTACAATTGTATTCACAAGAGTTTGCATTCACAGTTTTTAGATTCATAGTTACATACAAACAAGAATTTAGGGTACAAAAACACAAATACAAATGTTAAAGTTGTTCACACATCTTTTTGACAGCTATCTTACTCTATACTTCAGATGAGAAAGTTGCTTCACCTTATTATTTGTTAGACCAAAATAAATAAATTAATAATAATAACAAGCTTTCTCACAAAGATATTGTTATTTGGAAAGCCTTTCAAATAACAAGATCCTTTAAAAACAGATCCTTTAGTTTTCTTATTAGGTTTTCTCTTGTCTGATAAAACTTTTGTCATAAACAAACAAACAAACAAACCTTGAAGGAGAAAATATTTTTTTATAATACTGACTTTCAGAAGTCCGTTATACTTTTTTTATTTACTCAAGAAAAAGTGTTCTTTTAGAAAATATCTCAAAAACACATATACATGCACCACCTAAAGAAAACAAGAGCAGATTATAATTGTCAGGGATAGAAGGCAAAGAATGAGTTGGGAATCACTTTCCTAATCAGGCCGAAGGCAAAAGAATGTAATTTTGGTTTAGCTCAACAAGCACAGATGATTTTAGTCTAGTGTGCTGCTGCAGGAATCAGTAATTTCTTGCATGGCTGCACGGCCATCTTTCTCCATAATGGACAATAATTGAGTAGAATCCATCACTATAGCTGGAAATAGACCACCATAATGGCCATAAATTGTGGCCTGTGAGGGCACTGGAAATCCAATCACCCCCGTTGTGCTTGAGAGGTGTTGCAACATCCGTGCATTTACTTTTTTGTCCTTATATTTTGACACCATGCTGATTTCACACAATGCACACACATTTGAGTCAAATAATACCTTTTAATCTCACTGGCCACTCAGCTGATCTTTATGGGGCATTAACGGTGTCTGTAATTCTGAAAAAAAAGTTTATTAGATGAAAACTTGACATTTCCCTGATATAATCTTACCGTCTGTGTGTTTTTTGGGTAATATTCCTAACATGTAACTATTAAAGTGTGTACTCCTTAAAATGAAAACATTGAACAGTGTACTTAGAAGATGCCAGCTGTGGAAACTTTGAAACCCATTCGTCAAAGAGTACCTACTGTAAACATAATTAACTTATTTCATTTTAGAATTAAATAAGCAGGGCCGTTGGAGACTTTTACTTATTTTTTATTTTTTCAAGAATTCCACCATAAATCACGAGCAGCAGCTTTTTCATCTGATTGAACCAGTGCACGGAGCTTGTGGGGAATGTGTTTGTTGTGAGTCTCGTAAATGCCAAGTTCATGTGGGGAATAAGACTAAATATCACAACCTCTCTCAAAATTTACCACATAATTGGGGACTTTCCTCACTGTCTTCTCACCCGCTACCCGAAGAGCACAAAAATTAATTCATATCAAGATGAAGAAGGGCAGAAACCATAATAAATAAATATATATATATATATATATATATATATATATATATATATATATATATATATACATACATACATACTGTATATGGTTTAACCCTACCTAAACCCAGACATGCAAGCCAGCTAAAGTTAAAGTACTTTCTGGCAATAAAGGCCTTTCTTCTCGGATAGGCAAACAAGTCATACAGGGTAATTCCTGAAGTCGGGGATCAGTGCCTGTATTGGCTTCTACGATACCAGCTTGTTTGAGTATTTTAACACCAATATGATGATTCCCAAGGTGCCCTAAACTGAAATCTCTGCATTTAAAACGTCTTAGGTCCTGTGCCATATCTTTTCTTGTTTGTTGGCCATATATTTAAGGTCATTGTTCTGTTGAAAGCTAAAATTTTGGCCAGAACATCTTCTTACATGTTTGTCATGCGAATGCAAAGAAGGGGTCTCAATACTTTGGATAGATGCAAAGTTTCTTTACTTCATTCTGATTTATAAACAGAGTTTAGGATCAAGCCATTATTTCTGAATCAGCCAGGGAACAGAGGCGTTATTAGTTTTCTGCTGCATGCACCGCCCGACCCCCTCTCACTCATACCTGCCAGCTCTGCTCTTTGACTACATTAGTTGGCTGCTAAGAGCACCATCACTCCGGCCCTATTTTGCGTCTTGAGATAAAAACTAAACACCACAATTAACTAGCTTAACAAAAAACAACACTGTAAAAAAGACATTCAGTTGGTTTCCATGGAATAATTTTAGCAGTTTTTTTTGTTATTCCTCTATTATGAAAAACCAGCAAAGCAAAGAACACAATTTTGTAAGAGATATTTGTAAGAGCTTGATTAGTAGATGTAAAATATTGTATTTTTTTTTCATCACATACAAGCACTAAAACACAGATACAAAGACAATCCATACCGACCTTGCTATTGCACGACAAAAACATTAAGACAGGTCGGTGTTGGGGAAACTTCGTGAGTCGTTGATTAGTTCAGCAAACTGTAAAGAATGTATTATTATCTTTACACTTTAAAATCTTTGTATTTGCCTTTTCAAAATAAATGTTTATAACAAATGCTTAACTAATAACCAGATGTTTTGAAATCTTCAGGAGAGCTGCATCAGCTAGAGGTCAAAAGCAGAGGTTCTATTATATGTGTTGTCTAAGTAAAAATGTTAATATTATGTATTAATTTTCACAGCAATATTTACTTTTGATAATTTCTTAAATCAAATAACATAACATTGGATGTTATGGGTGTTATAAGCATCCTCTACTGGTGTTAAAGTCTCCTTTTTTGCAGGTTTATTGGTTTACCAGTTATCCACTTCTCAATCACTAACAAAGCTGAAATTTGTTCAGGACCTGCCGAGCAAGAGAGAGAAAATTAGCGCTCGATGAAAGCTAAAGGATGAACATATGATTTGCATGTGCCAAAATTAGGTGCAGCCACAGATGTTTATATTTCTATCTGTCTGATCGTGCATTTCTTTCTGATAATCTGGTGAATGTTTATTTTTGGGTGCTCTGCTTTATTGGCTCTATTTGAAAGTATCAAATGGCTCTGCACTACTAACTCAAACCTGTTATCAAAGGGGACTTATCCTGCCTAACTCATCATTTCCTTATTATGTTGATTTTATTTGGTGATTAGAAGTTCCTGTGCCAAACTTGCAACTCGTGATATAAACGTGATGTTTGATGGCCTCTACTTAACTGAAATTCCTCAGATTCACACACGTGTGCAAAGGCAGGGCCAGCCAAAGGAAGAAGCATGCTCAGCACCAATTTATTGCTCCACACACCAGAACAAGTCCTCTCCATTTGTGTTAATAACCATTGATTTAAATGGTTTTATTGAGATTGTATAACAAACCAATCTGAGCAAAAAATAATGCACACTTGTGAAGTTAGGTGAAAATAATATGTTTTGCTTCCTATGTAGCTTTTTTTTACCATAACCAGCTCTGGCTGGTCTTTTGTTTTTTTTTACTACCAGGCCTTCACATCTAATTACTGATAAGTCTTTCCATTCTTCTCCACTAATTAGTTCAAGCTTAGTTAGATTGGATTGAGAGCATCGGTAAAGTCTAGTCAAGTTTGGATTTTTATCTCATACAACCAAAGCAGCTATGTCTACATGTTTGCCACATTCCCTACATGGCTTGTGGCAAACCCCAAACACGACTTTGTGTCAATGACGTTCATCTTGCCAATGCCCGATTTATTGGGAACATGAGGACTCGTTTTCTTGTCAACAGTCCTTCGCACAGCTGTAGATCTCTGCAGCTCCTCAAGAAATCTTGATTCTTCGTGTATAGATCTCATCTCATCTCAAAATTCTTATCTCCATTTGGTGCTTGTTTGTTACACAAAATCACAATAAAAAGCATAGGGCAATACAATTCAAATGTGACACAGTTAACTTTTGAAGAGCACTGTGTAAAATAAGTATCACCTCCTAATGTCTGTTTTCCAATATGATTTGTATTGCTTCAGTGCATTACTGGGTTTTTCTATTAGGCACTACAGAAGGCATCACTTCTTTCTGAAATGCACAACTTTTTCCTGATTGTTATGAGACCAAACAGGAAAATACTGGCTGTTGGCCAGCTAAATCCGCCTAGCCAAACAAAAATAGACAACCTCTCATCGTTTCTCACCTAGAACGGCTCTTGAGGGTGCAGAATCAAGACGGAGCACATCGGAGTCTACGGACAATAGTCTCGCCTACTTACAGGTAGCAGAGCTATTTTGATAGCAAAGTTGTTATTTTAGTTATCTCAAATAAAAACAAAAAAGATGGTACCAGACTAGACTTTGTTGATTTCTAGACTTTTCTTTTCTTTAAAGGTAAAATAAGTAAGAATATATCTTGCTGAAAGACAGTCGGAAGATCAAGGCTGCCGAGGAGCAGTGCTGACTTGTTTACATTCCTTCATGATGTCCTGCTCAAAATATCTCGTTTGACATCACAAGTAAATTTAAGGACAGATGAAGTGGTAAAGAAAGAAGGTTTCTCTGAAGCATATTTCGTTTCGCTTAACCTTTTGGTTCTGCTTAACAGCAGTTTGCCAATCACAACAAGGCTGCTCTTTGTTTTGTTTTCACCACCAACACCTGTCGCAGACCTTCAGCGAGGGGACGGTGGGGTAAGAAAAAACGGGCCTCCGCAGCTGCCTGGTGGGAACCCAAGATGTCCCACCTACAATACCTGGCCATCAAATACGGCCAACCTTTGAACTGTCAGTGGTGGAAATGACAGCATCCACAGAGGCTAAACAAGACGTGTCAGGATAAATGAGCTGGCGTGT
>JAVLVB010000491.1:1612398-1647326 GCA_032876305.1 Orestias chungarensis | reverse complement strand
ACACACACACACACACACACACACACACACACACACACACACACACACACACACACACACACACACACACACACACACACACACACACACACACACACCTTGCAGTGTACAATCACATGCAGTGACTTCAAAAGGAACAAGGAGATAAAATGAATTGCAGACACATCAAGCCTCCCCCATGCCCTTTAAAGCTTAATTATACCTGTTGGGGTGATGAGAGACACATCACAGAACCTAGTGATTAATAAACAAATGGTGCATCCCATAAAGAGTCTGACAAGTCCCTGCTTATTACCCTTTCACACTCACAGTCTGCAGTGCTCATATCAAAGTATATCAAACAGGAAAGACATTATCCTTGGCCTTGGCTTAACCTCCCCCAACCCGCCCCGTCTTCCCTGTCCTGCACTGCAAGCTGTCCTTCCACCTCACCTGTCTACCCGAGCGTCAGCCAGAGATCCAGCCTTCGTGTGAGCTTTCATCTTTCACTGCCAGGTCCAGATCACTCGGCTGGGGCTTTGTACCTGCCGACAAGCTAAGTGTCACATTTGTTGTGGTTTTGTAAACAGTGTGCACCTTTTGAGAAAAATGATGAAGAAGAGCTGAAGTTACAATCCGCTGCGGCTGTATAAGAGTTGCTGAGGGACAGAGGTGGAGGCCGTCCTCTTGAGACGGCACAGAAGTGTTGAGTGAGGCCCAAAGTCGAGGAAAATATGTTCCGCGGTTTTGTCAGGGTTTTATTTTTTTCAAAACCTTAAGAACCACCTTTTACTGCAATTACAGTATGCCTATATTATTGAGTTTTATAGGGCTAGTGAGTTCAAGGTTATTTGGTTTGTTTCCTTTGACATATAGTTTAGCCTTATGCATGTTACCCAGAAATGTTTTGTTTGTATGTTTTATTTATTGTTTATAAAAAACAATGTTCTTGACTAAAGCAACCTTTCAAATAGGTTGTGGCTGTGTTGCCTTTATGGCATTATTGTGCTGAATTTAGGGTTGTTAAAAAGCACAACTCTTTTGCTTGGGATTGCTGCGACTCTTCCTGAACTATGGATTTCTTGGCTAATTCTGCAAAGGATGCTCTCCATGCTCGGCCTATCAAATAAGGACGCAGATGTGTTGCTTAATTTGCAGATACAGTATGTTGTCCTGTTTCCGTTTTCTGATTATGGATTAAACAGTGCTTAGTGATATGTTACCAGAGACATTGTGTAGTAAATTACCTCTGCTTCAAACTGCTTCACAACTTTATCCATGATCTGTCTGTTGTGTTCCTTGGTCTTCATAATTTTGTTTGTTCACTAATCTTCTCAAATAAGTATTTAGAGAACAACCGAACGACGTGCCTCTATGGGGTACCTTATTTAGGGGTATCAGAGTAAAGTGTGCAGGATGCAGACAAAAACCACAATTTTGAGTGATTTTTCTGTAAAAAGGCGTAACCGTTATGCTCTACCTTTGGTTGGTCTATAATAAAAAACACCTGCTATTTGACCTGGAAACAGAATGTTAATATTGCATTGAAATTTACTGGGAATAACAGCATTCAGTCTATTTATCAATTGGTCCATTTTACACACCTAATTATCCTTGCAGGGGGGCTGGTCTAAGACAGATATTGGGTGACATTGAGGGTATTTCTTGGACACGTGACCAGTCTATTGCAGCACAACACAGACAAACAACCATGCAATAACACACTCATACCTAAGGCCACTTTAGATGAGTCAATCAACTTAAAGCTCTTGTTTTTGGACGGTTTTGGCAAGCTGCCGTTACCACTGTGTGCTATCACCTGATAACTTAAAAAGAAAACAATGGATCAGGATGCTTGGTTGTATTGGTGTTTACAATGTTTGGGTTCTACCTTAGTTATTTGTTTTATTCCCCCTCTTTGCTTTATTTAAATCCCCTCTTTTGCTCTTGTTTATTTATTCATGTTTTTATTTGGGTTAAGTTCTTTTGTTTTTCTTCTTTATCACTCTGATTTATTTTGCCTCTCCTTTGGTTTTATGTTTTCTTCCTTCCTTGCTTTTTTTTTGCCATCTCTCTTTATCACTTAGCCTAACTGGCTGGTCTCTCTTCGCAACTGGACCCTGTTTTCTAATCAGCCTCCTATCTTTTGTTCAGTAATCATGTTCCCCGGTATTTATACCACTGTACTGCAATCAGTCCCTCTTCAATCCTTTCATTTACCTGTTTAGTTCTTCCTTGTGATTTCTCTTTCTATTCTTGTACGTTTTTTTCCATTTATTTTCATCCATCTGAAGATATCTGCACCCTGTGCCTTCACGAACCAAAACCTGGCAAAATGTATGAATTTGTCCCAAATCCTTGATATTTGTAAGAATTTATTCTGTTTCTAAATCTAATTTCCAGTCTCTGGTGTGACGCAACCTGCATCACATTCTTCGTGTCTTAAGCTCCTTTAATCAACAAAATAAGATTAAACGTAAGATTTTCACTCAAACAAGTTGGTATTGTTTGGGTGGATTTCTTTTTTTATCAGCAGTTTAAATCAAATATCACCCTCAAAACAGACTAACTTTATTCAAGTTTAACCTGCTTTAGGTTTTCATCTTAAATTCGATGTCTAGCTAAAGCAAGTAGAGCAAACTGGAGTTCTGGACAATTCTATGGCAACAACTATAAGCTCTACCGAACAATATTTGTGTGATAACAATGGCCTAAATGACTGCTGTAATGTGAAAGCTGTAGGAACAGGAGCCAGAAAAATCACAAGAGGCAATTATCCTGAGAATCTGGCTTTCCTAAAGCAATTTGGCCTTACTTGGGTCTTTATTCAGATTTTATGACCGGTGGTATTAATGTTTATGTTTTGTGATAAAACTTTGAGAGATCCCCTTTAGAGATCCCATTTAAACTGCAAAATGCAGTTTTTTTCCATAAAGAAAAATATGATACATCTACTTTAAGAGGTCTGACTATACCATTTTGGCAGAGGAACCAAAATCTCAGCCAAAGACAAAGAAATAAGGTGCAGGTTATATCTTATCCATCCTTTGGAGGGAGTATATTTAGCTTAAAAATATGGTTTAATGTAAACAGGTTTGAAGTTTGCTCATTTTAAGCCAGTTTAAAAAGTAAAAAGAAAACAAAAAATCAAAATAGTGTATCATTACACTATTCTACTGGATTTTGTTTGGTGTAGAAACTACCTGGCATAGCACAATGTGGATAGAGATACACAGTTTTAAAACATCACATTTGGAGTCATGGAAATATCCAGAGATCTGTTTATACATGAAGTTTAAGAGAGTTTATTTCTGAAATTAGGAAGTGTGTAGCTGTTATTAGCAGGTAGTGTTTACAATGTATAGCGCTGTGAACTACTCAAATTTTGAGAAATACGTTTATGTATCAAAGTAGAGTCAATTCAACAAGCCAAGGCGGAGGCGGTTTCTATTTTGTATTAAAAATAACTTTTATCTTCAAAAGATTATAGTGGTTTATGAAAACATTTACATTTTGACCATTTCCATTAAAAACGCTTTTTATAAGTGTTTTCTCTAAGGACATGAAAACACATAAAAAAACAAAGGGTGAACCGTCAGAAAGATGGGTTGTGAAAAATATATCTATTTCTTGTATAGAATAACTTTCGCTTGTGAATTCTGTCCGGTAACATATAATATTAATGACCAAGTAGGTTTTTAAATACAATCATTCTCCTGTGGGTGTATAAACCTGTAAATCCTATTATTTTTCAGAGTTTAATCCAAAAGCAGAACAGATCCAAGAGACAGATGAGATTTTTAACAAAAAGTATTACCAAGCCTGTGGGAAACTGATGAAGCTAAAGCTGAAGCAGATTCAATTAATTACTCACCACTAGGGGGGTGATATTATTGAGGTAACCCTATTTTCATAAAGAGAGGACGACCGCCTTTTACCCTTTTTGAATTTGCAGATATTTCTCTGGTGGGTTACTCAAAAACATTTCAGGAAAATGTGTGTCAGTTACAGAACAATAATTAGTTTTAAAGTTTTTAACATACTTGAGGATCTCAATCTGTCTTCCTGATTTATTTTAGGTTAGATGTAATAAACATGTTTCTAGGACAAAAGAATTGTTGCTATTTGTGCTGTTTTTAACATTTACCCTAATAAAACTAATGAGACACATTTACACTATGACTTTTTTGTCTAAAGTTTAAAAAAATGTTTAATCGATGAAAATAAAACACTTTGGTTAAAAGGATATTCTTAAATATTTGTCTTGCATGATAGTCAAAACTCCACAATTTGTCAAACTAACCACTGAATTAAAATGTAAAACCCTTTCACATTTATCTGCTATTGTCTGTTAAAAGTTAAAAAAATAATAATAATATTGTTTCCATTCTCCAGTGGGAGAAATTAGAAATAGAGCTTAACTTTTTATTCACATGTGTCAAGAGATAAAATCAGCACAATTTGCTGTTCCATAATTGCTTGGTTTTGTTGATTCTAGTGTATACCATAAGAACAGGGGCAGTTCTTGTGCCACAGTCTGCACTCTACAAAAATGTAAAAGTATGAAAAGTAGAATGTTGGCTTAAAATTAATGATTTACAGCAAACCCTCAGAGGTATGTTGTTCTCTCAATGCTGCAAGGTGTCACATTACAGGTTCACAGGTCATAAGTACTGCCTATTAGGAGAACCTGTGTGTTGTAGTGCAGGTGACTGCTGATAGACTTGGACCAAATGAAAGGGTTGACAGAAACTCTAGAAGTGCGGTATACTATAAATGATCATGCCTTACTATTGATTTAACTAATGATGAGTGCTCTCAGTGCAACAATAGTAATTTTCTCATAAAGCTGTCAGCAGTTAATCAATCTGCTGAGGGTTTTCTTCCTTCAATGTAAGATTTATTAAATGTTCATCGGGGCTTGTTAGGACCTGCATGCGCCTGTCGACACAAAGCAAGTCTAAATCTTTCACAAGGACTTTGATGTTCCTATTTGTCACAAACCATTACTATTTCATGCTTACCGAACAGCAGAAAATCAAAGTGATATATTTGAGCTTCTTTTTCCCCGCATGTCATCTCTCATGAGACAATTCCTGGTCCGTCTCTCAGCTGGAGTACCTGATGACTTATTTTGTATACTTGGTTTGAATATTTTGGCTGAGCTCCTCAGGCTGTTTCTTGTAAAGCCGAGACTTGTAGAACAGATGCCTGAAGGAGTTTTCAAGGCTTGATGGTGCATCTGCCAACAATAGGAATTTCCCCAGTTTACACAACTCCAGCACGGAGAGAATTTATCACAGAAGATTTATGCTCATTTGCTTCCTTTTCTTTGGAAGGTTTGTGCACCTTAAGTGTTTGATTACCCCAAAATCTTTCATCTGAGCCGACTTAATCTTTATCAAGTACCGTAATTATGATTGCTCAGAGGGCTGTTTTGTAATTATACAATTTCTTCAAATAAAAAAAGTCATAGTGTAAATGTGTCTTATTAGGTTTTATTAGGGTAAATATGTAAATTTTTCCAAATGTTAAAACCAGCACAAATAGCAATAATTATTTTGTCCTAGAAACATGTTTATTACATCTAACCTAAAATAAATCAGGAAGACAGATTGAGATCCTCAAATATGTTAAAAACTTTAAAACTAATTATTGTTCTGTAACTGACACACATTTTCCTGAAATGTTTTTGAGTAACCTACCAGAGAAATAACTGCAAATTCAAAAAGGGTAAAAGGCAGGTGTCCTGTCTTTATGAAAATACGGTTAACTCAATAATATCACCCCCCTAGTGGTGAGTAATTAATTGAATTTGCTTCAGCTTTAGCTTCATCAGTTTCCCTCGAAGGATTTTGTACACCCTCTATTACATATCAATGTATCAGCATTGCTTTAATGCATCTAAGGAAATAGGGGGAGAAATTAAACAATGCGACAGTGTCAGACCCATTCTAAAATATTTTGTTTTGCACCGTTACACATGTATCTCAGCTATTTAGTAATGCAATACATGTTTCATCTTTGCATGTCCCATTCCAAACATTTGTTTGTTTTCATTTGTTGGATACTGGCGAGTAATGCATTTAAATGCATCCTTCAAGTGTTCCTATCATATGAGGTCAGTGTGAAAAAAAAAAAAAAAAATCACAACCAAAATGGGTTTAAATCCTAACTAATATTTATAATTATGTGTGAAATTATTGTTTTTGCTCCTGGTGCTTTTACCGTTCCACTTTGAAGTCAAATATTAAAGTAGTGTTTAATGTGGTCATGGGCTTCATATATTGCCTTCCAACTCTAGTCAGCTCCTCTTAAACACATAGCCAAGGCTGTAATTTTTACAAGTTAAGGCAAAATGCAGTCTAAATACAGTATCATGGTTTCACCCAAGTGAGGAAACCATCTAATTTTGCATACATCAACATTTGATTTTCCCTGAGCTCTCCTTTTTTCTCATTGAGTGGAGTGGTGTTATTAAAACACATAATCATAGATTTTGTGAATGAAATGATTCAGTGAAGTGGCAGGTATGAAGACTTTTTGTATGTTACTGCTGGCATTTTGAAGGAATGAATTCATATGAGCATAGATGTACTTTGATCTAATAGAAAGTACCGTATAGATAAATTAGATATTAGGACATTTTCCAAATAAAGATTTTTTTTCTATTTATAAATGGCTATGTAATATCTAGTCAAATTTTATTTCAGAAAAAAATTATAATTCTCAATAAATTATTTCACAATTTTCCTGGTTTTATGTTGGTTATAATATTAGGACTATCCCTTTTATTTAAACTAAATTGCAGACTGCTTAAATGATTAACCCGAAACTAACCTGCAATTTACCAGCTGCGAATATAAAGTTTTACCCTAAAATAAGTATATTTTAATCCAAGGTTGTCATACCGTGAGAATCTGCCCCATGCAGCATCAAGCCTAAAAGCAGCTTGAGTCTTTTTCTAATTATTAGTCAAGCAGATGATGAATAGGATGAGGAATGCTGCTCTTACTTGTGCACAGACAACCACAAGCTTCTCTCCATGGTTTCTTCTGCTACATGAAGCACTGCGGTGTTATGAGAACAGGATAGCTCTTGAGACGCCTGCCTTTCACTCCCGAGATGGTGCGTAAACAGAGCAGGGGCCGACAGATGGGTCTCAGCAAACTGGTCCCGTTGACCTTTCAACCCCACTGTCCAGCCCTCCTCTCATCCATATAAGAAAATGCTAAGGAATTCCAAGGAGATTATCATCCTTTAGGTTCCTTGGTTTGCCATCCACTGCAGGTGGCGGATATGCAGAATACACAAGCAAAATGCAAATCCCATTCCAAGGATCATGCAGGAAAGTCAACACTAAGTTCTGCTAATACAGCCTTAATAAATGAATTCCACAAACATAAAAATGTGTCTCTGTAAAGTACATTTCCCTTTTTTCCACTCCAGTTTGGAAACAACTAATTATTCAATAATTTAAGTAATACTCTACTAAAGTTTTATGACAAAATAACAGTCTAAATAACACTTTTGTTTATATACTGTAACTTGGTTTTAAAGAAACTTTAGCTGACCCAGGTACAACTACTGTTTAACCCTTTCATATGATGTGTATGAAAAAGGTGGTAATAAGAGAGTTGGCTGTCTAAATGAGATGTGAGCTTTTCACAGTGAGACGGAGGGGAGAAAAAAATAAAAAAGAGACTTGCAATTTTGAAAATTATCTCCTGAGATTGCCCAAAGCTATACTTTGTTTAGTCTTGATTTAATTGTTTTACTTTATTCAATGAACGACGGAATCTTCTTAAGGTTTCCTTGTTTAATGGCTTTTGATACATTTTCCCATGAATATTATGATTGCTGCAACAGGGGTTCCAGGAGTTTAGCTATGTGTATTAATAGGAAAAAGACAAGTTGAAAAGATGTAGAAATCAAGTAAAAAAATAAGCACCTCGTTTTATTATTTTATTTATAGAAAATAAATCAATTGACAACCTGGGGATGAAACTTTAACGCTGTATGAATATTAGCTCAATTAATTAATTGGAAGGTATATAGTGAAGGTTAATTCAGCTCAGCTGTTCTGCATACTATGACAAATCTTCATTAGGGCAGACAAAGCGTATGCATTGCATATGGCAAAATTAAATAATGTTCCCTTTTGGTCACTGCAATTAAAGATGTCCTCAATAAATATTGGAACATCCGCAAAATATCTGCTGCAGCATGCTTGATATAGTGTTAATATTATACAACAGATGCAGCAGCGTCGGAGCAAAGCAATCTTGCTTCACTGAAATACAAGTTAAAAGGCGTCATGGCAGGGTTTTTTTTCCATACTTATTGTGGACATTATATTTTCAAATGTCATTTTTATTACATGTATTAACATTTCTATTTTTATTCAAACAAAAAAAGATTTATTTTCATTCTAATTTAACTACGAATTAACTTTTTATATAAATTAGCCTTGGCATGGTATGATAAATCCTACAATAGTTACACATATATATGCACAATATATTTAAATATTACATCACATCAAACAAACAAAGGAAATAAAACAAAAAAATACCAAATTGTTAATACTTGAAAACTATAAATCCCATGTACCAGGGTTTTAAACACTTTTTGCAGCTCTATATTTTTCCTTTTTAAATTTTAACTTATTTAAGAAGTACTATTTTACTCCAACATAAAAAAATACACATTCCAAGACACTGGGAAAGAAATCTTCCTCTCAAAGGGTGTCCTTAAAAATTGTCCTTTTGCACAAATGACCTCAAGGGGCCAAATATCATTCACATTTGCATCCATTATTAAGTTGACTGTCAAAAAATTGGCTTTGATCCAAGAAGCCTGATCAGTTTGTTGATGCATTTAAATGTGTTCACCCTCTAATTGTTCATATGAATAACTTCAGTAAATCATAGTTGTCTAAAATGATCAGCAGCCCCGGTTAGGATGTGTAAAAAGCTTTAAAATACAGAACCATTTAAACCCCTGTCAGATTAGGAGCAAAAGTACTTTTTATTTAACCAAGAAGGAAAAACAAACAAACAAACAAAAAATCTGGGATGTTGAAAATGATTTGTTGTTTTCAACAATCACTTTCCTCTGACATTTTTACACTATTTTGTTGGAGATGAGCTTGTAGTCTTTTGTGGTTAGAAGGACTTCTTCCTTTCAGCCTTTCCTCCTTAGTTAGATTCTCCATCAGACTCTGGCCGGGCCGGCTCAAAGCCTTATTATTGTTCCAGAAACATGTCATCAAAGTTACCAGCCACTTTAAACCTTAATATTAATAAACCTTAAGATTTCACTCTGCTATTACTCAGCTATGAAAAATGTTTTTTTTTAAAAAAGATAACTGCTTTAACTTCAAGATTTTATCAAATTCCACCCAAAAATTAACCGAAGCATTTTATTAAACTATTCTAGGTTGATAATCATGTTCTGTAGAAATAATTACTTATTCATGACATACTGTTTACTTTGTGTGTAAATATAATCTAACACCTTTCAGCTACCCTTTTAAATGGTTATAGGTGAGAACATGCCGCGATGTGTGTGCTGACCTTGATAAGTCATAAAATAGTAACAGAAACTGGACAAAACGTGGACATATCTGCATTTAGAGCGATGGTTACAATTTTCCAAACAACTGGGCCTGATAAACAAAGCTAGAATGTTGGGTAAGAGGGGATTGGAGGTACACTTGGCACTTTCTCTTGTTTATTGAAAAAATGATAAGTATGGTTTTATTATCTGGTGTCTTGAGCCACCTGGGGCAAAAGCACATGTGACCCAAAACGTCCTTTTTGATTCGTGTAGAGTTTCTGAATGCAGCAAAAAGGAAGGACCATGAAATGAAAGGTGTTACATGAGGAAGTGGAAGTAATTACAAAAACCAGAGGAAGGCACATGGGAACCAGAATGATATGAGTAGAATGATGGAGGATCCAGCAAAAAAACAACAAAACCTGAAAAACAAAGTCATTGTGTGCAGGTAATGACATTTGGGTGATAGACAGCTGCTGTGAATAGGAGTAGACTGACGGGCGAAGGGAAGGGAGAAAATAAACCAATGAGTTCAAACTAAACAAAAAAAAGAAACTAATACAAATAAAAAGCAGAAAATAACAACAACCCAAGAAGTAAACGCAAATAGAGATGAACTAAAAATAGATGAATAATAAGGAAATGATCAAAACCCTGAACAAAGATGAAATATAAATGTCCAAACACCTAAAGATGAAACCAAAAACAAACACGGCTGCTTTAAGCCTGGAGAGGTCGCTCGTCTATTGCAAGGCAAACTTAACAGACAACTATTTCCACACACATACTCACACCAATTGTCAATCTGAATTAACAGATCAGTCCAACATGCATATCTGTAAACTGTGGAAGGAAACTAAAGTACCTGGAGAGAATCCACACATGCACAGAGAGAACTGGCAAATTCCATGCAAAAAGGTCCTGGTGGGATACTTAACTCTAAAGCCTTCTTACTGTAAGGCAACAGTAGAACTACAACCCATGACGCCGTGCAGGACTTTACAAATAAATAACTTATCCTGTAAATTGTCAAGCCAGTCACTCTGATCTATTAGAACATATTAGAAGGCATTCATCAATTGTGTTGCATTTTATAGAATACCCAATATCAGCAGTAAGCACGGAACAGCATTCTCTCTGCACTATACAATTACAAATATTATTAGCAATTTCACTCTAATGTTGCCACTGTAAAATTAACCATAAATTAGTTATTTTTATTTTGAGGGGTTTTTTTGCGTTGGGAAACAAATATGCCGGCCGTTTAAACAGTCACTGATCCGTGTGCCTGAGCATTTTTTGCATTCCTTATTGAGTTTTAATCTTCTTTGCTTTGCTTTTCAAACAAGCAAAGGGGGAAATAATTCGGCGTAAGCTGGTCATGTCAGCATTGTGGCTTGTTCTCCGTGACAACTGAATTTGACCACTGTGAGAAATGAGCAGTTTCTTGTTTTAACTTATTTGCTGCAACACACCACATGAAATAAAAGTCAGAATAATGAACCTAGCACACAAAAGTTTTACCTGTTGAATATATAAATGCAAACGTATAAATAATTTCTGATTAATAACTTTTCTGAAGAACATCTTGATTATTTCTAAAGCTCCGGATGAGCATTCATGTAGTTTTGAAGGACAGCACACTTACTTGATATGACAATACTGATTAACAGAACATTTCCCTTTTGTGCATAATCACAAAGAGCAACTCTTAGCGCCTCTGTGGCTGAGTCACTACACAGCCTGGGCCCCATTCATGTTTTTCCCATGTTGCAATTTACTCAGTGAATTAGATTTTGGCCAGAAAAAAAGTATTTCAGTCCCAATTATCAACTGGCAAGAAGGAGAGGCGAGGCGGTCTGACGGGGGGTTGGGGTGCGGGGTCGCGATACTTAAGCCTTTTCACCACCGCTGCCTTGTTTCCCCTGTTCCTCCCCTTGAGAGAGTAATGTGTTTCCTTGCACAAAAGGAGGATCTTCAGAGATATGCCAAGAGTCTGGAGAGTGTGTTTGCTGGACCTGTGAAGAGACCTCTTTGGGAGGTTTCGGGGACAATGGAGCATGGGCACCGGCACTGGTTTACTTTGTCCACGGCAAGCATTTCACACGCACCCGGGGCAACAGCCGGTCTGAGCAAAGGCACAACATTAGTCCGAGTTATTGAAAGGCCTTTTTTCATCTTTGTCATCCAATCAGTGCAGTGATTGCTCTGAGAGAGCTAGGTTTGACCAGCAGTTAGGTGAGGGACCCCTCACTTTCTTCTTGGCAAATTTCTCTAAGTTTATATGTAATATTTTTATATATTGTTTTTCACATTCACACCAGGGATGTCTACTGTATGATTTTATAATGTTCAACCTTTTCAAAGATATGTCTTGTATGTCATGCTTTAGACAAAACAGCAATCAAGCAAATGTGAAATACTAATAGTAAACAATAAAATGTAGATCCTTAGCTGCAAGGAGAAATTCATAATTTTCACAAATTTACATTATAATTTACTTATAAAAATATAAGCTATATTATCTTTTATTATTATTATTTTGATTAAATGAGCTAAATAGCAAATGATTAAATGTGCTAAATTTATTGTGTATAGATACACCAAAATGATCTGAAAACCAGAGGTGTGATTTCAACAATTTGCTAACTAAAACATCCATCCAGTATATTGATTTTGTGAAAATTATTATTTTATTATTATTTATTTATTTATTTATTATTTTATTTTATTGTGATTTTATAAGACAGAATCACAGTAGGTTGTGGATGTGACGGAGAATAAAAATGATAGAGAAATCTAAAAAGTGAGACGATTACTGGGATAGACGATGTCTACACAGCATTATTTGACGGTGAGAGCATCATGCTGTGGGGAATCGCTTTCTTCTATAGGGACAGAGAATCTGGTTGGAGGTGAGTGGAAGATAGTTGAAACTAGAGGCTAAACACTGGGCAATACTTGGAGAAAAGCTTGTTAGAAACTGCAAACTACTGGTATATGGCAAGACCTACAATTCAATAGTACAGTTCAAGACTATTACAGAGAGAATTGTGCCATTTCCTATGCAAAGTATTAGTTCATGAAGGCTGAATAGAAATATATGCTGTGATTTTGATCACTATGTATAACTTTCCATTTTCTTGCCAATTATCCACTATATTGTGGTGGTCTGTTATATGAAAATACTTTAATTTTCTTGGTTGTAATTTGATAATTTGGTATAACACTTAATTTAACCTTAAGTTTTACCTATTTGGACTCAATGCAGCATGCTCCATTATCTCCAAACATTGCTCACATCATTGCCAAAGGTGCTGTTGCTTAGCAATGTGTTGATCTGACCAAGACCTACACTAAACAATAAACGGCACTATATAGATTCTTCTTTTTTATGTGTCTTATCAACAAATACATTGTTTGAAATGGTGTAATAACATGTCAGTAATTAACCAGGTTCTAAATTTCAAAACATGAGTTGCAGATCTCAATCCAAAATAGTATAGGGTAAATAGATCTAAGAGTAAATAACACATGAAGGTCAAGACTTCACAATAATGTGGAAATTATTTACTTCTGAGCAAAATGCCCATCTGGCGAATAGTCATTTGAGAAAATGCACAAACATTTTGTTACGGAGGACCGCTAGGTAACAGGTGACAGGTGAGCTCTTAGGAAAACACCAGCCATTTAAACCACAGACTCAGAGCAGCATTTTAACCCAATGTTGTGTTAACTATTAATCTCACGCACTGTGAGACCGGCATTCCTGTGAGATCATAGTGCGGCCAACTTGTAGGAATCCAACATTAAGCCACTTCCTGGCTACAAACAGAGGCACGCCGGGACAGTCTGCCGATCCTTTTTAGTGCCCGTCTATCAACAGGTGGCTCTCCCGTCCTGATCCCTAAATTACCGCTCTTCTATGAGACCCTCCAAGAGGGATGGGTTTGACAAATATGATTGCCGTTGTTGTATTCTACCCTTGGTTTAAGTCTGCAAAACCACAATGACAGCTCGCACTGACATTTGGACTTTGGCTTTTGAAGACCATTAAGTTCATGACGTGAAGGTGTGACTGTATCCCGTACTCAAACTAATAATAGCTTGATGAATCACATGGTATGGGTTTTCAGAAAGCATGTGCAGGCAGATTTGCCGTAGTCCTTGAGAAATTTCTTGATATAAGCCTCACTTGCCGGGGCACTTAATTAGCTTTTGACCTACATTTCTCACCACCCTTCCGTGCATGTAAGCTACAGATCAGTTTTAGTGGAAGTGGGATTTAGCTACTTAGTAAAATGATTAGTTTTGTTGGTTTGCTAAACCAAAATGTAAATGCAGTTTTGCAGTCAACAGCTGCTTATGATGCTGCTGCTGCTTTGAAGCCAGCTGAAAGAGTGTTTCTGTGTATGACTCACTCTATTGTACATGCTAAAAGATAACTTCCTAAGACTGAGAAATCGTCCTTTGATGATGTGATGGTGTGGGTGGACAGGTCCTTGAATGATCTTCTGAATTTAGATTGGCTTCTGCTGGAGTATCTATATAAATATCTACCATCTAAAACTTCAAACCAAATCCCAGAATGTAAACGAACCAGAAACTATCATGAAATTAAAAATATATACAATTTTATTTAAATTATACCATTAAATTGATTATTATGAACACAGCAATGTTTTAAAGTGGTTTGTTTCAAATCAAAGCTGAATGATTGTTTGTGCAATTCACAAGTGGACTCAAATATGTTTCTTTTTTGCAGCTCCAGGTTCAGCACGTTAGGTTAACAGGTGAGTAGTATTTAGCCTCAGGTGCATACATGTATCTGGATAGTTGCTTATTTCTATGTCAGCCCAGTGATGGATAGCAGACATACTGTATCCCACTCTTTATGCAATGACTGCCAATACATGCTCCAATCTCCAGTCCATCTTCTATATTGTACATTCAAGAGATATTGCAATAGGGAAATTCTGGACCTTACATCTTATAAATTACATGAAATCTATCCCAATATGAGAGACACATTTACTCAGTATGAACTCAAATAATGCAACATGACATTTAATTTCAAGTGATTACAAAATGGCTGTGACATTACAAAACGAGAAAAAATGGAAATCTATGAAAATTTAATATATCATGACATGATAAATTATTTGATACAATGCATTAGGTGTGCTGGATTATGGTACTACTGCCAGTGTCCTAGCTTTAAATCCTTTTCTGAGGTATTTTCTGTATGGTGCTTTTCCAGTATATCTCTATGTTGCTGTGTGATGGACTGGTGACTCAACCAAGTTGTTGTTAGCACTCACAGTGACCAGTGAAGATTGCCACAGCCCCCCATGATCTTAAAAAATAAATAAACAGGCATACGCAATGAATGGATGTATGAAACACGATAATGAACTAATAGGGTATTGCATTGTAACCCGAGCTTGCATAGAATCCAATATGATTCGGGTGATAAAATATACCAGCAATTGGCATAAAATACAGCATAACTAAGCCAAGTTTAATTTAAAAGAATTTTTTTTTATATTACTGCAAACAGATACTTACTTTACATCGTCGATTATTCAAAGGGACACATAATAATAATAATTAATCAAAATGGGAAAAAACTTTATAACCCTCAAATTTTATTTAATAATCTTAAGTGTGGAAGTGGTCAACAGTTACGGGTACTTGGGTGTACACCTGAGCAACAACCTCACCTGGAGCAACAACACTTCCATTCTGGTCAGGAAGGCGCACCAGCGGCTCTACTTCCTCTGGAGGTTGAGAA
The DNA here is from genome assembly GCA_032876305.1 of Orestias chungarensis. Lineage (NCBI taxonomy): Eukaryota > Metazoa > Chordata > Actinopteri > Cyprinodontiformes > Cyprinodontidae > Orestias > Orestias chungarensis. The sequence continues at coordinate 1,631,992 of JAVLVB010000491.1, read as the reverse complement.
GAGCTGGACTCGGGAGCTCAGTTCTCACCTCCTTCTACAGATGTGTGGTGGAGAGCGTCTTGTGCTCCAGCATCAACGTGTGGAATGGAAGCTGCTCTGCTGCAGACAGGAAAGCTCTGCAGAGAGTGGTGAAGGCTGCACAGAGGACTGTTGGAGTCAGCCTCCCCAGCACCACAGACATTTACACCTCCAGATGCAGGAAAAGGGCCACCTGCATTATGAAGGATCCCACACACCCAGCACACTCACTTTTTGTCCTGCTCCCCTCAGGCAGGAGGCCGCGGAGCATCAAGTGTAAAACCACCAGACTGAGAAACAGCTTCATTCCTGAAGCTGTGAGACTCTCAAACACACGCAAGGACAATTACAAATGAAAAACACTTTCGCATTTACCCTGCACTGTTCACTTTAATATCACACTTTAAAATGTCACTTTAATATGTCAATTAATATGTCACTTGCACTCCGAATTTTCATTGCTGCTATGTCCGAAGTCTCATATTGTAGATTCTGTGTAGTTAAATCCTATTTCTCGTATAGTTCTTTATATTATACTATTTGCACTCCGAATTTTCATTGCTGCTATGTCCGAAGTCCCATATTGTAGATTCTGTGTTCAATCCTATTCTCGCAGAGGTCTTATAATTTATTAAAGTATTGAAAATTGCTATCAGGGTGTAAACTGGACCGGGGGATTCGAATTTCGTCCCACCTCATGTACCACATGTGATGTGATGACAAATAAAATTCCTTGATTCCTTGATTCCTTGAACTTTAAAAAAATTGTGTTAGCTTCACATATAAAGTTTCATAAATCTACAATAATGTAGGACTTTAATTTAAGCTTAATTAATATAATTAACTAAAGCTCGACTTACATACTTGCATTAGGGCTGCTAAACACTAGAATACCTTGCAAATACCAGCCCAATTTAGCACAAATACATGTGGCGAAGTATTCAAGCTATAACTGACTACAACAGCAAAGCCAGTCACCTAATGGACTCTAAAAAAAAGAAGCTGGGTTAGATGCAATTCCACTTCAAGGCGTGTGCTGACCAACTGGCTGCCACGTTTACAGATAAATATAACATTTCCCTGTCACAGTCCATCATTCCTGTCTGCTTTAAAGCCACATCCTCCACCCCTATCCCAAAGAAACCTGTCTTCATGTGTCTTAATGCGTACTGTCAGATTGCCACATCGGGAATTGGGGACGAGATTCTGTACAGGAAGCAACATCTTTCTATGAACTTCAGTAAAACAAAGGAGATGACTGCAGACTTCCTAAGGGTAGCAGAGAGCATGCTCCATTAAGAATTGAAGGGATGACTTTGAAAAGGGGGGGCAGCTTTAAATTCCTCAACGTCCACATTGCTAAGGATCTCTCCTTGACCAGCAACACATCACACAGCACCAAGAAGGCCCAACAATGCCTCCAACTCAACAACAAAGCGTCAACCTGCCACAGCAATTCTTCAGCAACTTACAAAGATCCTCTGTGGAAAGCATCCTGACCAGTTGCATCACGGTCTGCTGTTGCAGCTTCACTGCTGCTGAACGCAAGGCACTACACAGGGTTTATTCTTAAGTGGAAACAGTCATGTCATCTAAAATAATTTGCTTAAAGTGCTTTGAATTTAATTCTCTTTACCTTTAAGATTTAACTGAAACTCCAAGCAACTCAGAACATGATTCGTTTACTTTGATGATTGTGAAGAAGTCCGTGACGGTGCTCAACAATTCACCATGGAGCAGCCTGCTACCCTATGCTTCACAGTTGTGTTTTACAGGCGAACACTGACGGTTTGTGTAATCCCAGTCTGGGTGTTCTGGTGAAAGAAGATGCAGGCCTTACAGCAGATTAATGCCATTACAATGCGTTCCGCTGCTGCTGATAGCCAGGCCAAACACTTTCTATAAGAAAGCTGGAGATATTGGGGTTCCCTGCGCATTAGGGCTGTGAGGTCACACGATGACATCAATTGCAGAAGTTACACTTTTTTTTTTTTATGTTTCCACCCTAAACAATACGACAAAGAAAAGGCAAATTAAATCATGCCTTTTTTGTGTAAAATCCTCCCAAGCACAGCTACTCAGTCTGTTATTTCATTGTCAGTCTGACTAATCCTCTCTAAGACCGACTGGGCCCTTGTTCGATGTTTATACATGGGAAGCAACAGTACAATTTTGCATCTTTTCAGATGATTGTATAGGTGCGTTTGTGGCTGTGCGCACAAATGGGGGTATGTGGGATGTATGGGGTTCCTCCCTAGGGCGCTCCAGACTGTTTTGATTTCCCACTTCATGCAGGACGTGAGAGTAATCCCTTCAGGATTCCCCCTCTAGAGGTCTTTAGCTGCCATAAACCACCATTCAACATGCAAAAACCCCAGTGCAGCCCGCTGGTATTACCGCATGATTGGGGAGGGGGAGACAGCTTAATCTGCCCTTGTAGTTAACCTGTTGCTGAATAGAAACCCGTAGGGAAGGGAGCGAGGAGATGGAGTTTAGGGACAAAGTATATTGTCCGTCCTCTGGCTACGATAAAGAAAACTTGGAAAGGATTTGTAAACTTAGGAATGAATGTTAAGTAACTCAAAGTCTTATCAGTCTCCCCTAATAGCCTATAAGCTCCTAATAAAGTGAATAAGTCTTACTATAATAAATTAAAGAAGGCAGTTATGCTGACCTGAAATGTTAGCATTTTTAAACCTGTTTGCCCTAAGTTTGCTATAATTTCCCTTGTAATTGCCTTTCTTACATTTAAAATGTTAATCTCTGGTATTAAGACTAAGGAAAAATTAAATGCAGTTTATTCAGTCCCCCTGAAGTCTGATACCCCAAGGAAAAAAGGAATTGCATCATTTAGGGTCATATTGATCCATACCCCAAGCTTATTGGTGGAGAAACAGAATCTATATGTTTTTATTCTTATTTCAGTAAAAATAACAAAAAATATATATAAATAAATATATGTATATATATATATATATTTTTTTTTTTTTTACAAAACCTTAAGGAACACTATCACAACAATCAAGGGACATGGCAAACAGGTCAGAGATGAATTTGTATTTTAAAGAATTACATGAAAACTGCATTACCACAATGCTGGTCAACTATGAGCAGCGTGGAGTCCTGATATAATTGCAGAGATTCACTGCTCAAGTACAAGAATCTAATGCGATAAACAAACGTTTTCACACAGTACACAAATCCTGCCTCTAGCAAAAAGGAACCCTAGTGATAAGAAGTATCTGACAAGTCAACGAAAAGGTAAACATTTGGATGAATATGCGCTGGTTAAATTAAATATCTCTATTTGTGAAAGAAAACTAACACTGCAAATCACAACAAATAACAAAAGCCATCCAGTATAATACAGTGTTGGCAGAATCAGGCTTAGGGAATATCTAGCTTCAGTAGGGACAGCAAAGCAGGTCTGAACTGAAGAGATAGAGCTTAATACAGGGTTAAAGAGACAGGAGACAGTCAGAGGTTCAGCTTCCAGTAGGTGAATGACGCTAAACATACAGAAATTGCTACTATCTGCTAGATTCAATAAGATGTGAAGGGGGAAACAACAAACATTTATAACATCGGTCTCGAACTCCTCTAGAGTCACTGTCCAGATTGGCACCTCTGCAATACATCAAATTGTTTGCATGTTTTAAGAGTGATCCAGTCAAAAATAAAATTCAATCTTAAAGTAAACTGAGAATCTGTGAAAGAAATTTCACAGGTTCAAATCCATTTGCAAATTTTCCTTCACAAATGGTTCCAATTAAGACTGATTGAGCTTAGGCTAAAATGAATATAAAAAATTAGGGAAGGTTATATTTAAATGCCTGTAGCCATTTTCAGATTTTTTTCATCTGATAAAAAAACAAAACAAAAAACAAGAATTTGACGATTTTGCTATGAATTAATTTGCATTGTGTGTAAATCAGTTTTTTAATGTTCAAAAGGAGTGTGAAAAACATGCCACATTTGCTCTTCAACCAATGCTAACTTTAGTTATGATTAACATTAATCTTAATTAATATTAAGTGTTACTGCGTTCTTCTTTAAATTAAGCAATACCTCTCATTTAACTTTTTGATATAAACCCAAATCCTCTTGCAAAAAATAACTTCGATGTGGGATAGATGACACTGGAAAGATTATATTAAGAAAAAAAGAAAAAAAAGAAATGCTGTTGTAAAATTGCATTTCAGTTTTAAGTGCTACAGTGATGTTGATCGGTTTTCAATGTAGTGAGTCCAGGGACTGACAGATGAGGATTTGAGTGGGTTCCTGAGAAAAACAATGGATCCATAATTTAAAAAAAATGTATATTTATTTCTATTTTTTTATATGCTTTTATTTCTTGAAGTGTAGTGATAAGCTCTAAAGCCATTGATATGTTGTGAGCCACTGCTTGAGGAATGTTTGCTTTCTTGGGAGGCACATTTTTTTCAGTGGGCTCATCTAGCTCAGCAGAGGAGGCAGAAGTAGTTAAGAAAAGTGGTGTTAAGGTACTCTTGGGAGGCCGATGAAAGTCAGGTAGGGGTACAGAGGTTGATGGAGAAGAAAATACAGATGCAATAGTCTTCTAGCCATTGATAGGTCAAATCTTTTTAAGTGGCATTTTTGCATTTTACTTTTCCTGCTCACTCAAAAATACGTCTGAGCATTACTTTATTACATTACAGCATGTCTGCTAAACATTGAAACATCATTGCTCTGTGTGAACACATAGAGCAGTTAAAACCTGAATTCAACTAAGAAAAAGTTTGCATCTTTATTGTTGAAATAGAACGCGGGTTTACTGACTAGTTGTTCGTAGCTCAGGGGTGCCTACACTTTTCCAGCTTGCGAGCAAGAGGGGCCTAGAAGAAGACAAGTCCAAGAAGACAAGAGAAACAAAAAAAAAATTATTTAAAAAAAGCACAACGCCTGTTTATTTTATATTATTTAAACCATTATCATTGTATATTTACCAAACAACATCACTGCTGCTAACCATTGAGATGATCACAATGTTTGAGCATCATAATGTAGTGTTAAGAAGAAAAAGAAAAAAATGTCCTTGTCTCACCTCGGTCCGTCTTACTCTCAAGGTTTTTCATGGTCTGAATGGCTCGGTGTGACAGCTGTAGCTACTAGGCGCTGATTGGAGTCAAGCCACATGGTGTTTCCATGGAAATAGCACTGAGGTTACTCCTTCGGTGCAATGCTTAGTCTATAGCATTCTCATCAGCTGTAAACATATTCCTTCAGAGCTGCAGGGCTGTCTGAAAATGCTGCAGATGTTGGTTTGGTATGCTCTGAGGAGGCAATTTATCCACATGCTGAAGAGTGTATAATCTCCATCTCTCAATTGGTTTTCAAGAACCAGTATTACCGATCTTGAGAGCATCTAATGTAGAGAAGCAACAGCTAATTATCACTGCTGAACATGATGTTGATTTAGGCATTAGGATGGCCAGTGGACTACAACAAATGTGTTGTGCTGATGGAAGACACAGATAGTAGAAGTGAAAGTTAAAGAAAACATTTTCTTCCCTGTATAACTTTATGCTCTCAAACATCACCTGTAATTGCTTCAAGGGTTATCCTCTTTCCTTAGTTTTGGTTATTCTCTTCCCTTAAATAAAATATTTTGTTTTTAAATTACCCTGGGGTTAAAGTGCTATGTTCTGTATAGATTATTTTTACAGCAAATGCTCATTATATTGTTTTTTCTTGGTCACCAATAAGCATTTACATACCTGTTTAGAAAATGTACCTTAGAAATGTCTGTTTTGTTAGTAAAACAATAGTTTTTGTTAAACACTGTAGGCAGTGAGAAGCTTACAGACAGCGTGGTAAAAAGATTGACATATGCTGATGTATGGAGGTCCTTACTATTTAATAAAGTTTAAATTGATCTTTCTTAAAAGTGATATTTAAGTAACTTAAATTTTTTAAAAGGACACTTGGGTTTATTAGGCTTTTTGGGTCTTTTTTAGGACTTTTCTTTGACTTTTTGACCTTTAATACTAGTTCTTGTTCCCTTTAAATCTGTGTAAATCAATGTTTTTTATGTTTTTTTTAATATTTCTGAGTGTAATATTATGCTACTGTATAAATACAGATTATTTTATTTCAATGTTTTATACAAAGCAGGTGTACTAGTAAATGATGGATAGAAGGAAAAATCCTTGAATTATAAAAAATTGTATTCCTGTTTGAAATTTCACTTCAAAGGTCATATACAAAATAAAGCTGAAAAGAAGCCAAAATACCACAGATGTGTCAGCACTTAAGACGGTGGTCATCACCACAGCGCCCAACATGATCCTGTGGAGTTGCCTATGGAAGAAGGAGAGCTGAGGGGACAATTATATTGTGTCCTCAAGAGGTCTGGCATTGTAGAGGAAAAGGCTGAGTAAAAGAGATCAGAGAAGGAAGGTACACACAGAAGTACATCTGAAGGCTTTCTAGATCCCAGGTATTACCAACTGTCTGAATTAACAGGATACACATACTTTACTAGACAGTCAACATGTCATGTCTTAACAGAGTTTGGCTTCATCTAAGAGCCAAAATTCTTACATGAAGCCCTGTGAGCTCCGTGCTTATTTCGCAAGCTTAGATGAGGTCTTAAGCCTCCACAGAAGATGAATGCCGAGTGTTAAATTAATTTAAGGCATTTTCTTTTGTGCACTGACAAAAGCCACTCAGTTGGAGCTGCTTTCCATAGCTGATGACAGATCATTGCAGTGTTTGCCCAGGTGTTGGGCCTCACCGCTGCAGACAGCAGAGGGCTTGTCCAGATCTCCAAATTTCCCATTGCTAAGGCTGCTGTGCCGTGATTGCATAGGTTCATTCAAAGCAGATATGAAAGAAACTGTAAAAAAATAATTTTGACCAACAAAAAAGACAGTTGTTCGAGCATGCCCTGCATTCACCACTGGAAAGACGTTCGGAAAACGCTTTTCAAAGTCTTGTTGATAAATGTACAATCACCAAACAGCGGAAACTTTATAGTCACACAGATTTCCATGCGTTTAATATCCAGCTTTGTGGGATTTTTTCTCTTTAAATACCTTCATGCACGCTCGCTTCCCAAAAACAACATGTATCCAGGGCACATAGTGGTTACTCTGCATGTGAGAATACGATCAAAAAATGCTAAATTTTGAATATTCACTCCTTGATGTGTATGATGTGATTATAAGCTACTGAATATATTAATATATATCAGCCTTAACTTTCCTCGATCTGTGTGTTTGTTTATGATTCAGCTTTTGTAGGTTATTCCAAAAATTGTCAGTCTAACACATCAGCGATGTCTGTGTTAAACTGGGCGGAGTGACATTGGCAGAGTAAAAGGAGTAACTCTGGAGTAAGAATTTCTTGCAGTGCATAATTTCGTCAACTTGATGCCCTCTGGAAACAGGAAAAATGTCCTACATTAGTAGACCAATGCAATGTCGTTTTTAACATTTCAAACAAACATCTCAACACATCTATTAGAATTTCATATAATAGGCAAATACAAGATAGAGTAACAATTGTGAAGTATAAAGAAAATAATGGATGATTTTTTTTTTTAAGTTGCATGCTTTTTTATGTACTCGCTTGATTGTTTACTTTGTGGAACAATTTCTGGCTGCATGATTTGGATTTTGTCTCAGCCAGCTGTGCACATGAAGAGATGTAAGTTTTTCCACAATCTTATTTGCTCTATATTTATATACATCCATCTTTCCATCAACCCGGACCTGGTTCGATATTCATGCAGAAGTAAATCTTCCATAATATGGAACTTCAACAGCATATGTGAGCAATTATTATACTGTGTCATTTTCTACCTCATACAGCTTTTTGCGACTGTGGAGTGGAGGTACCGACCCCCTGTGACCCTTCAATGACAACTCAGTAAAAACAACTTAAGCCAGAAATTTGTGGTTTGATCCTATGTGTCCCATTGTTGTTGTCTATCTTTGCAGCTTCTCTAAAGTTTCCATAGGTCTCTTAACTTCATCTCTGATGAAAGCTCTACTTGAACAACACATTCATTTTAGTTAAACAACATGTCTTGGTTGGCTTGTTGTTGTGTTAAACTCTTTCTATTTACAGTTGATAGATTCAGCAGTGTCCGGGGAAATTTCCAAATCTTATTGTTTGATATTCTTACTCACTTCATGATTATGTGCTACCTTGTATTGAGCTTGCACGAAATAAATATTGAAATATTAGAGCTGTTTGTTTTGATGTAGTTCAATTTACAGGTGCTCAGAGATGATGTGTTTGGTTTGAAGAGATAGTCCTCAGCACTCCTTATGCATGTTTTTTTCTTAGACATGATCATCCTTTTGAAAAACACTGTCGCTGAACCACATTGTGTGCTCACATGCTCCGGTTGCAAGTTTATATTTGTCGCTCTTTTCACTTTTAGAAGTTGATATAAGAGAAAGAAGAAGAAGAAGAGGCGGAAAACGGCAGAACACATGACAGACCTGAAAAGGAGCACAAGTTTCTCTACATTTCTACGGCTTATTGGACAAAAGAGCAATGGGATTCGTTTTTCCACAGGGTGAGCAAAGAAGAATTGGAAGACTCTGCCACTTAATTTGGAGGCTGAGACTTACCCTGCAAAGTTTTGTTTTTCTAAGCCTCCAACATAACAGAGTGTGCCTGGCCGTCAGCACCTTAAGCAAGTAAAAGCGCTCCCTTTATGAGCTAAACCCGCCAGATATTTGCTTTGTGAATCCCAACGACAAGAAAAGAGGGTTTGCTGTGAATAACTTTTAGAACACTGTGTACGAAATGAAAAAAACTGCAGAAGACATGAAAGCGCAAGAGAAATGAATTGAATGTTGTTTTTTTCTCCCCCAAAGTCTATGCAAAAAAAAAAAAAAAAAAAAAGACGGCGATGGGATCTAAATGCTTCTTTTCCAAAAGCCTTAGCCAGGTGATTCATCACAGCACTCTGTCAAAAGAGCTTTTCCACAACATGAAGTGAACAATGACACTGTGATTGCAAGGACAGGAGAGCTCTTGATTGAAAGATATCAGCTATATGTTTAGCAGAAAGCAGGGGGGGAGGCAAATGGAAGAGCCGTGTGGAGAAAGAAGGGAGGGCTGCTCAGAACACAGCTTACTGATGAAAAAAACAAAAAACGAAGAAAAACGAAGCTCTTGACATGGTTTAAGTAGAGCTTCACGAGAAACTGCATAATGAGAGCGTTCCTTCAAATTTAAATTGACCAAAACAATTTCACAGATGCTTTACTGTGAAGAGAGGAGCTGCCAAGCAGATTGATTGGAAATGTAGCAAAAGGAGAGCGCGTTTCAGGATCCTCTGCAGTAAACTGAAGCTGAGCTGTTCATGGATCACTGACAGATCCTAAGATTACACGTCAACCTCAACACTGTTCCTATCACTGGGTTTATAACAATTCAACAATTATTTTTTCTATTGAGTTTCACATAATACACAGTTCCAGCAATAAAAATATGAATTTTAACTATAGTACCTTCGAATATTAGGAGTTTATGAACATCAAATAAAGCTAAATTAATTCCACATTCCAACCATATTCCATTTATTAAAAAAAAATCTTTTGAGGATGCAGCATGCTTTAGGTATTTTCCCAAAATGTACATGCAGCTGTTATTTCAATTAACTAAAGAAAATCCCAAGAAGGAGTTTAGAATGTCATCACTTTACCATCTGGGCTTTCTCAATTTGGATATCGTAAATACTTCCTCAAAATATTTACGATATGTTTGAGAGAGATAAGTTGCTGGAAAAACAGCATGCTTTTCTGATCATCTCAATATTGTTTAAAGTAACTTTCAATTTGCGTAGCAATGATAAATACTTTCTAAAGTATTCCTAGGAAGGGTGATTTTCAGCCTAAGAACCAAGAAACCTGCAGTGGCTTAGTCAACAATGAACTGCCAAAAATCATTCGAGTAAATATTAGGTATAAAGATACCTGTTACCGGTTAAATGGTAAAGATTGGCTAACATTGGTTTTTGAAAAGGACAATGAGTTGAAGAATGACATGACATTAAGAATAGAATGGCTAAAATGAACTATATTATCATCCAATTATCTAGTAAAATATATCTGGTGGACATAGCACATCTGTGCATCAATGAATGCTTCTTAGAGGTCAATCAACTAAGGTGAGAATGTAAAGAAGAGTTGGCCATATTTCCTTCAGAACCATTATGCACACATGGCTTATAACAAGACCGATAACAACTACAAGTTATTGCTGCTTAAGTTGGTTTACAAGCTCTTCAGTCATGAGGTGTTCTCTATTTTTCAGATGATCATATTGACCGTCAAAGAGGTTTTCTCCCTGTCAATCTATATAATTCATTTGTCCACAAATAAAAAAATTAAAATACTATACCAAACAAACAAGACCTTGGCATACATGTGATTGCGTTTTTATGTTGGAATTCATAATATTTATTTTACCTGTTTACAATTTAGACTTTTCAAGCAACCTTTCGAAGTATATAGCTCAAGTAGAGATACTCATGAGCTGAGTTGCTCACATACAGAGGTTCAAGATTGCTTTAATCTCTGACCCATTGTGCTAAAGTAAAAATTGATTAACAGTAAACCTAGAATAAGAAATATAAAAATAGAATCAGAATAAACCTACACTGAAGCACTAATACCATTTAGGACACAAGGACTCATATGTAAATATAAAGTTAAAATGAGCATTGGAAAATTAAAAACAGAAGTCAGAAGAATATTAAGGCTTGGGCATTTAAAGCTGCAGTATCCAACAGCGACGCAGATACGATTATCTACAGAAAGATAAGAGTAATATGCACATTTAAAAGAAAATGGTGATTTAAGTTTGGGTATTGATGAGAGAGTAGGTTAGATTCATGAAAGGGAAGACAGAACACGAAGCAAGTTTAGGATCCTGATCTCAGTTGGCTGGTCTTGGCCCGGAGAGTCCACAGTCTCCTTCCTGATGGCAGCAGACTGAAGAATTACTAAGGGAGAGGGCTTTATGGCTGAGGCAGGTTTTTTTAAAGTTCATGGAGGTTGAGACAAGAGGTGCCAGAGATTTTCTCGGCTGCTCTCACGATGCAGGAGGGTCTTGTGGCAGGACGCATTGCAGGTGCTGTACCATACAGTCATGAAATATCCAATAGATGAAAAATAACTGCAATCACCTGCTGCTCAATTGACTAACTTGAGTACCTTAGGAACCAAAATGAAAATGAAGTTATATGTTTTTGTTTATCGTTTAACTAAAGAAAAATACTTCGATAAACAGTAAATTAATGTCAAAACGTCAAGAAAAAAAAACTTAATTTAAATTTCAAAAAGGCAGCAAAAAATGCAAACATTGGCATTTACATTTTTTTTTTTATCTATCAAAACAATTGGCATTCTTGAAAAGTAGTTTCAATCACTGGCAGAATGTTAAGAAAAGCTGGAAGTGTCAATAAAATGTTGAGATTATAGTTAAAATGTCACAACAAAAGTAAAGACTATAAAATTAAGTTTACCTCATAAAAAAGTTGAACTGTTACCTAAAAAATAAACAATGTCATGAGAAATATTTAAATGTTAAGCCTGGTCTGGTCTGTTGAGCTAAGTGAGAAATCAGTAAGACTTGCATGGCTAATTGCAATTACGGGTTTAAAAAAATGCAAAGTTACATGTAAGTATAAGAAACATTTCCCTTATTACGAGTCAAAACACTAAATAATAATAATGCATAATGTTTAAAATGCTACAAACCTTTTGCATGTTGTTATCCTAAGCCATTTATGTAATGTCTCTCATGGTTTTTTTCCACTGTACTTCCCCAATGTGATAAAAGTGTAATCACCTTAGATACTATTTACACTCAGGGCTGAGCTCTACTATTACCCTTCCATCAATATCAGCACTTAAAGTTCATAAATCTATGAGCCAAAACTCCAGCCTGTAATTTTCACAGTCCCTAATTTAAAGAGATAAGGAATAATATTACAGGGTATTTCGCTTAACAGTGACGATACTCAAAGATTATTGTGAGAGACATCAGGAACTCTCACTGCTTATAAAAGCCTCAATACGTTAAGGCATTTGTTACATATAGAATTGCCTGCATCATAACACATTTATGACATGTGAGAACTAAAAGATTTTTCTATTATACCTTTTCATCCAAAACATCTTCCTATTTAAGAAAATAGCTTGGTTTCGCAGACATCAAGTCAGCATTTAGCTCCTTTTCGGCTGGGATAAACATGTGATTTAGGCAACTTTTGACAAGATATTTCCGATTTCAGCCGCGTCAGCCTCACCAGTTGTCTGATTTTTAAGTACCAGTGGCTTGAAGTGGTCAATTTCAACTGAATAAACATTACACTAGATGAAAGTCTTTGCGTTAAACACCAGCAAAGGAACAATGTTGTATTAATGTGCTGTGGATTGTGTTACCTAGTTAGCTGCTGCGGTCTTAGCAAGGAAGGTTTTTAGAAAAAAAATGGGAAAAAAGAGGAACCATTCAATAACAATACAAAGGTTCTGGGAAACAAGAATATGACTAACATAAGCAGGTCCCAGACAATCTAGCAAACAGCAGCGGTACACGCTGGTCTTCCTATATTCGGCACCCTGGTTATGCTGCCGGTAATGTTACTTTAAAAAGACATTTGATGTATCCAAAGACAGTAGTCCATAGGATAATGATTAAAAACATTGTTAAAACTCTAGCTTCTGTTTGAGGTGCTTCAAATTGTGTAAGAAATCCAACTTCCTCCCAGTCATGAGATAGACATGATTGTTAGATTGATTGATTCTTTTGAACTGTCCATAAGTGTAACCGTGTGTGTACATGGTCAGTTGTCTTCTATGTACCTGTGTTGACATATACAAGCTTTCCATGAGACAGGCAGGCAACAGTCACACCGCAACCTGGAAGGATACCCAGGTATAGAACATGGATGGATTGACCCAAAGTTGAGATAATAACCCTGTTTGAACAATAAAAGGTGTTAAATTGTTTTTTGTTTCTTGATATATAAAGTAATTTAACACAACTTATATAAAAATAAGAAATAATATCAATACGTAAGACATGAACCAAACTCAGTTGCAGATCTGAAGAATATATCTAAAAAAAACATGGAACATCATCATGATGTTGTCCTGAGATGTCATCAGGATCATTTTCTTGGAAGTTATGGAGAGTAATTGTACTTTGGCAGGTATTTTATCTTTGAGAGGTAAGTATTTGGTGTCCTGGACACGGCTATCTGGAGATCCGTCCTTATCACTTGTGTAACTAAACTACATATGGCCATGCTAAGGTGCCTCATTTCCAGAAAAGATAAGAATGCAGGAATAAGAGACCTGGATTACACGAAGAAAATCAAAGGATGTACTTTTCACATACTTTTTAAAATAAAATAGATATCAAACATAGGACCAAAAACCTGCATTTGTTGTTTATTGATTTTAAATAATAGTGCTTGGATTTTGCAAAACTTAGACTGTCTTAACCTTTGTCCACCTGCTAAATGTCATTCTCAATGAACAAGCAATTTAAGAAATCTATGTCAATAATTTACTCGTTTTGTTTAGATTATCAGTGTTGTGTGATCCAAGTAAAGATATTAAGTTCTACGAAATAGGGAATGGTCAATAATAATTTTATTTGGTGATTTCTAAAATAGATCATTACTAACTTAGATTTAATTTGGAGAAACTAATGCCCTCTCAAACCCCCCCTATCCCTTACCCTAGACAGATGTCAATATGCCGGATAGACAAAATAGATGTTGCACTATAAAACTGTCAAACAACTCTTTAGGGGATATAATTAGTTCTTCCTGCACTCTGGTCTTGTTATTCCCGCCATGTGCGGAGACACATTGAAAGCTTCCCTAACCCCACCCCCCCATACCCTCCCCCCAAAATACACCAATTTACCAAACTCCCCTAGTCTATCCTGAAATCCTCGTTTTCCTTCCACAGCATTGCACGGGATTGAAAAGCATCTGCTAAATGTTAAAAAGCACCATCGTTGCCAAATTAGCACCACATTCAAAAGCTTTGAAAGGCTGCAACAATGGAGCCTGAGCAGCAAAAAGCTTAATTATCCAAGATGTGTGTGTGTGTGTGTGTGTGTGTGTGTGTGTGTGTGTGTGTGTGTGTGTGTATCTGTGTATGTAGATCATACATGTTTGTGCCCACTTCCTAGGTTTAGTACAGATGATGTAATATAATATTTCTGTATTTGTCACTGGAACAACATTACGTCACTAATATTGCTGGGTGGTGGTTAGGATGAAGATACTTAGGCAAGATCAGAACTGTAGGTCTGAGTTTTTGCAGTGCATTGTAAATCCAAAGTCAGATTTGTCATCTCTCAAACAACACAATAAAATGTTAAAGAGAGAAAAGGACATAAAGTTTTACATGTACATTTATTATCTATTATAATTCTAAGGTTATTTTAAAAAAGGTTTTAGAAAAATCCTATTCATACACTTTCCAAACAGTCACATGTTATGTTTACATGTTATGTAAATAATTTGATCATGGACCTTCCTTTCAATAACCTCTACAGTCTTTTTACTTGAAAAGCTTTCTTGAATATCAGTTTATTTATTTTGTGCCAAAATAAATTTGACTTTGCATGTGGAAAAATTTGTACATGTCATGAAAAAACAGTTTCAATATCAAAAGTTTAAACTACCTGGGTCTTCTTCTACGCTCTGTTCACTTCAGGTCACCCAAATGTATTTCTAAATATTTTTTAGTCCTTGGAATGAGCATGGGAATGGGAAAACTCTTACAATTTACTGACAAGTCCCAGAATCCCATCTTTGGTGAGCAACATGAGCTAGAGCCACTAACATATATCATCAGAGCAATGTCTCCTGCTGAAAACTACTAGTATTACAGGAGAGTGCTGTAATCTTTTCATTGACTTCGTCACCTCAAAGATTGCACAAATCTGTCCCCTTTGGTCCTCCTACTTCACCTCTACTATATCTACCATCTCTAAACTCTTAAACCGCTTTCCAATTAATTCATAAGAAGAGGTACAGGATATCATCAGGGAGATGAAGTAATTCACTTTTTCCCTCTCCCTCTCACCTACCTTTTAAAAACCTATACCACTACCTTAAACCTCTTGATCACCTCTGTCATAAACCATTCTCCCCAAACTGGTCAGTTCCCTCCATCCTAACGAACGCCATTATCAGACCACTCCTCAAATAACACGCTCTTGACACAGAAGTCCTTTCCAGTTACTGGCCAATCTACAATTTGCCTTTTATTTCCGAAGGGATTGAGAACGCAGTTGTCATCCATCTTCAAAACCTTCTAAAATTAAATATCATCAATGAAAAATCAATGTATAATTTTCATTATGCCCAAAGTACAGAGACTGCACTTGTAAGAGTCACAAACAACTGCTGGATGTCATCTTTCGTTATTCTCCTGAACTTATCTGCTGCCTTTGACACATTCAGGTATAACATTTCTACTCAAAGTGCTCCCTTTCACTACTTGATGCACTGGAAGAATACATCACCATGGGTCATTCCACCTACACTCTACACACAGTTCCTTGAGGCATTCTGTCTATGGTCCCATCTGCTACCCTTTTTCTCCTTGGTCAGGTCATCAGCTCACACATAGATAGAGATCTTTTTCTAAATCAGCAGCTCCAAAACACCATTTTAGTGCAAACCTCATTTGAGCTAAACGTCATCCATAACCAGTATTACCTTCTGTGGTTTTAATTTTCTCCCTCATTTCTCACACATTCACTAATCTGGTGTAAAGATGGAACCCAAGCTCATTTTGGAACCTCATATCAACCACCTGTGTAAGACATCGATCTATCACCTCCTCAACATTTGGAAACCCCCCCTGCTTCTCTCCCTCTAAGATGGTAAAAAGCTTGTCCATGATTTGTCTCCACCAGACTGGACGAATTTACACATTTATCATTGGGTTTGCAAGAAGGAGCCTTCAGAGGCCTACATCCAAAACCATACAGTGAAGATCCTGATGAGAGTTTGGAAGCAGAAGCATATCAAACCCATTCACCACTTGCTGGATTCCTGTCTTCACCAGATGAATATAAGACTTCCCCTCTAACACATCAATGCATCAATGAACATCCTACCACTTACCTCAAAGAGGGGTTAAAGTCCAGGCCGGGATAAAGATATTCAACAACAGCATCCAGTGTGGGTCCTTAGGCAAGACCCTTTGCACTACTTTGTAAGTCACTTTGGATAAAAGCTTTAGCAAAATACACATACAACAACATATTTGGAAATGTATTTCAACCTTCTGTTGCCCTTTGAGATAATGTGTAAACACAATACTTCCCGAATACTTCCCTAAACTCTTGGCATGTAGATACTACACGCTGGGAGGAAGCTTGAAAAACTATTCATGTAAGTGGTAAACATGAAAACTTAATGCAGGAAAGCCTTTGGCCAAAATATAAAAGAAAGATATAAGAAAGGTGAATATTTGAAAATCTAGGAAGAGCTTATCATCTAAGTGACAACTCAGGTACAGGTCCTGTTGATGATCAGCATGTACACCATGCATCTTCATAAACTCAATTATGGACTTAATTACTAAACATCAAAAAGGAAATACATTAAATGTTAGTTGAATAGCCTATACTACTAGAAAGAAACAGCGGGGGGAAAAAATTAAGAAACAGCACAATAATACAATGTATTGAACAGTTGAGTTGTTTACAGGTATAAATATAGATGCAATGTATACTCCTGCAAGTAGGTGACCACGGCTTATTTTGTTTTTAAATCTTTCCAAGCAACATCTCTAAATTCAGCTCAATGTATCAGAAGATTGGTATCTCTTATTCTTTTCTCCAAGCCACACAGTGGTAGGTCCACTGCAAAACATATGCTCATGCTATGATAAATATTTGAAGTACAAACAGATAAGGTTTATTACTGTAGACAACCACCATCCATCATCCAGTTAAACAGATGGTTTCCATGGAGACTGTACACAGACTGTGTGGATAGGTATTGCTGAGAACTGAAGTTTTTGCCTTTATACAAAATTACAAATATATTTATGTTTTTTGTATAAGCATGGTTTTAAACTGAAATATATCCCAACAGACATCTAATCTAGACTATTGAAAGCTATTTTTCCAATTCCAAATATTTAAATTAAAAGACTGTGGAAGACTTAATTTTACATTGATTATTTAAGGATGACAAATGTTTAAGTGTTTTTTTTTTATATATATATTAAGACAAGAAAGAGTTGCTTGATGATTTTCCAACAGTTTGGGTCACCTCGATGCTCATTCATCCACAAAATATTTATTGTATCGGTGTGATAGAGTGCAATGTGGACATTCTCTTGTCCTACGCACATAATGGCTAATGTTTTTTCTTGCATGCTTTATGGCTCACAGAGCCAGGGGTGTAATGAATTGATACTTACTGCCATGCTGTTTACTTTATCTTCTTTCACATTTATTACTTTTAATCAAAGTGCTTTAATAAAGAGTGCAGCCCGTCTTTAACACAGATAGAAAGACAATGACTGGGCCAAAACGAAAACTAAATTAGACATTCAGATACCCTCATAAATTTGAATAAAAAGTCTAATTTAGATTCTGTTTCTTGTTGTTCACAGTAGCCTTAAGATGAAGCCCAGATACTATAGCTAACAAGCTAAAACACAGTCTTAGAAATTATGATATTTATAAAAAACAGATTTGTATTATTTTAATTTATTTATAATTTACACTTGGCTTGTCATTCGCTCCTCACATGGCCTCAGTCTGCAGCTGAAACCAGATAGCTACATTTACTTTGTAAACATACTCAACAATTTGTCAGACAGTGAGACATTTAATAACACAAAGGTTTTTTTCTTGGTCAGGGTGATTAGGATTAATAAAACATTTTCCAGTTAAATTCAATAACACTAAAGGATATATGTTTTACTACCTTTATTAAAGTCAAACGTTTACAGTGATTATGATTGCTACGCTTTTAAGGAAATTTGGGTTAACCCAGATGATGATCTAAGGGTTTTAGAAGCTTTTGATGAGTTAAGTTAACTTGGAGCACATATGTGGAGTTTTTCTTTTTTTTTGGACAGATAACCATCTCTTGCCAGAAATGCAAAGTTTGTTTGTGCATGGTCACTGGAAAAAGCACTCACTACTGCTTTCTAAACGTCCACAAGTAATGAACACAAAAGGTGGCAGACATTTATCATGAGAAGTACTGTATTGGTTCATTAAAAAGTTGATTAATTTTGTCATTTTACCTAGGTTGGGGGAAAAAAAGTTTAAACCAACTTCAGAACAATATATAGCTAATCTATAGAGCATACTATAAACTCTTAATAATTTTTCTTATAAACCGTCTTTAATGGTAAAACAGAATGGCATGGAAGGCTAATGCGTTGATAAAAATTGATGAACTAAATTTTTAATCCACCTACGTGATGTCAAAAACCATCTCAAGGGTCAAAGGCACACCTTAAACATGTAAGTTTTCCTTTGTTCCATTGTCATTCAGGGAAATATCCAATAAAATAAGCCTGGATATCAGGAGTTTGGTTTATTTTTGTTCAAGATGCATGAGAACCCTGGCAGTCTGTTTACAAAAACATTTACACACACACCATGGGAATTTCCAGTCGTCACACTGTTATGGAACAAGATTAGTGCTATGTTGCCCTGAAAAATATGTTAAGGGTGCAAAATTCCTCAGCAACTCCAAAACAGAAGACTTTGAGAAGATGCTGTCTAAATCTAGAAACAGAGGTGTCCTTATTTAGTCCTGAACATACAGGGGATAAAATGTCTCTCAGAGGAGAAGAGGTCTTTACTCTTAATTGACACAGAAAAACTGGATTACAACTCATAAATGACTCAAGTGCAATGACTGTGGGCCAAAACCTATTTTTTAAGGGACTGGTGTACTTTGCATCAAAGCCTAATGAGGAAAGAAGCTTCTTAATGAATGATAACGTTGGATTTTCTTAGCAAAAGCCACAAAGTAAAAGGTTGGTCCCAAACAGAAGTTCTAAAGGAGGAAGGAATCTGTTTCACGTATAAAAGTCTTGTCAAGAGGAATGGGGCAAAGATTCAGTAAACTGTTGTGTAAATCCCCTAAAAGACTATCCAAAACTATCAGCCCAAGTCCCACACCGTACAACTCTAGTAATCCCTAAACAAATTGCGAAAAAAGTTTGTCCTCTTATCGTTCTTGCATTAAGCAAATAACAATACTTTTGGTATGCCTAACTCATACGAAAGATTTAGTTGGTTTCTATGCTTTGTGGTTAAGAAATACACAAATGCAGAATAAACTGTTGTAGAAATTGACTATTCTAAGGAAATGAAAGAAGTTATACAATCTTTTAGTAAAATCTTGGCAAACACTGTTCTGTCAACAAAAGCTGGAATGTATTGCTTGGAGACAAAAATGGTTATAGCTGATGTTAGACATTATACTTATTTTAGTTTTTATGCCTAAGGAGACGGGTGTTTTTTCTTTTGTGTGTGTGTGTGTGTGTGTGTGTGTGTGTGTGTGTGTGTG
>JAVLVB010000491.1:1595495-1608745 GCA_032876305.1 Orestias chungarensis | reverse complement strand
GTGTGTGTGTGTGTGTGTGTGTGTGTGTGTGTGTGTGTGTGTGTGTGTGTGTGTGTGTGTGTGTGTGTGTGTGTGTGTGTGTGTGTGTGTGTGTGTGTGTGTGTGTGTGTGTGTGTGTGTGTGTGTGTGTGTGTGTGTGTGTGTGTGGATGACTAAGTTTATATGCATGGCTTTGAGCGAGTTGATTTAACAAGTGTTGTCCCATTATTCTTTAGTCAATTTATCAATTATGATTAAGCAGCCATAACGTCGTAATGGAAGATGAACTCTATAATGATTAGGCAACCACTGGAATTGCTCCAGCGATGGAAGGAGGAAGAGAGAAAAACAACGAAAAAGAGGCAGACAGCCTGTTTTGTTTTGTTTTTTCTTAGTGAGACTGATCTTGTCGACGGAAATGGCCTTGGTTCATAACAGACCATGTCTGCTAGAAACAGCTTAGCTGGTCCAGTGGAGTGTCTGTCTTCACATCTTTTGGGTGGTTCATTAAAGAAGGTGAGTAAAGAAGTCACTCATAGAAAAAAAGAAGAGAAAAAAAGGGAGAAAAAGATGTTTATTGTGATGACCCGCCTTGACACCGGCAGCTTTTATAGCACAAAAACATGCTTTTGCTATGACATGCTAAAGAACTAATTTATGTTCCTTCAATTAAATATTGTTGCTCTCCCCTTTTCCTGCAATTAATGTACCACAACAATATAGAGTTTTTACATTTTTCTATATATCTTTTAATATAAGTAATCTTTCTACTTTTACCAATCATTGTTTTTGTCCTTAATGCCAAAATGTAGGATTAAATGCTAAATTCAACATGTTATCATAACAAGCATTATGTAATATACTATTATATTTTTATGAATAAACTGTGTTGTCTCTCTGAAATCATCACTTTTTTTTCTGACTGCAATAAATATTTTGTTCCAAACAGAGATTCTGCAAAAATATTTATTTTTACTTACATATCGTGACACTACACATAAAGGAACAGTCTTTTATATTTTTTTGTACTTACATTGCATGCAACAAAGTGCTTCCTGCGAGTTGAACAGTTCTTCTATTCCAAAGCATTTAACTGCATTGTTGCCTTCTGTTACACACAAATGACTAATAAACAATCCTGAATCTTGACCAACCCAAGATCACAATCATGGACAATTTGTACGTTTTGCCCTGACTAAACCAAAAATACAATAAAAAACAGTGAGAAATGAAGTTTTTATCATAATGATGATACACAGCTGCAGGCAGATGTCCGCTCAATGAAATACCTTGTTGCACATTATTTGAAACGCTATTATCCTCCCACTGAGTCTCACACACACACATATATTCACATATGTACTTTAACCTGCTCCTGCTGTGAATTATTGCTCACAGTGCTGGCATGAATTAGCAAATAACTGCTTGTCGGGGGAGGAGGTAGCTTATAATATGCATTGGGAATTTTAATTTTGACTTTTAATGAGCCTTTGACCTTCTTGTGTCTGTAGCCTATAATTAGACATGCTGGCTGGGCCAGATTGACAGAATACTGCGTCCTGGGGCGGGTAAAACCTTGTGTGACTGCGGTCAGAGGGCCTTCTAAATCACGCAGTGGCATGAGAAATGTTTAATTTAACAAATTGGTTTCTGTTTCCCCTCTTTCTTTTTTCATTCTTTCATGCAGTTGGTATTCTGAATATGGGGGTGATGTCATCGTCTCATCCTTTTAAGAGTGACGGCGGACCATATATTGTGAGGGAGAGGCAGAGAATCAGGACCTAATGGTCTCTCCTCTTGCAGCCAAATCTAATTTTTCCCTTATCTTTTCCAGGTTTGGCTGCCCCATTGAACATTGTGGAGTTTAACAGTTGACCTTCCTTAGTCTATGTGTTTTTTGCATATGTGAAGTCATATATCAACACGGGCTCTAGCTACTTATATTACTGGTATTAGCAGCACACAGGTCATCCAGATTGAACTGATTAAAACATTTGGAACTGCGAATTTAAAATGATGAAGCATCACCTCTTGTTCTTTAGGTCTTGGTTGCACTAAATCTAGCATTTATTTACCTTGTGCCCTTGCTGGGGTGTCCTTGCTAAATTAAGTCAAGCAGAACCGCCAGCACCCAGAGGACAGCCCTGCCCACCTCCTCGGGATTTAAGGAATAACAAGGAGATTTGTGTGTATGAAATAGAAAGAGAAAATATAGTGTCATACATTAGCAGTGCCTTGCAAGCACTTTCTTCCACATGTTCCCTGCTTGCATTGTGGCAAACGGCAAACACGACTTCCTTTGACTTTACTTAGGTTATGTTTTGTTGTTTTCCCATTCAAAACAATAAAAAAAGCCAGATAATAGGAGTATGTCTCTAACAAACTATGATCTCATTATTGTTATCCTACAAACCTGTGTATTTATTCTAAGATAAAATCATACCCAGATTATACATTCATTTCTGATACAAATGGTTGCATTGGATTTTCTTTAAGGGTATGAGGAATAATTGCATGATACACTTTCAGATGTTTAGCTGTTAATAATAAAAGTAGAATTTTCTTTTCACTTCATGTGTGTGGCCGTAATGTGACAGAGTCTAAGGGGTATAAATATTTTTGCACGACACTGTAACCTATAGTAATCTAACGGGATCTTTCAGTGCACGGATCTGGGTCCACAAACAGGCCTGCTTGCATGCAGTCATACAGGTATTTTAGTCTGCAGGTATTCAGGCCTCTATATGGCATAGTGGTATTTGCACCTTTGCTGTTTTAGTGTGTCAGTGTTGAGCGCTGCACAGTCCTATGGATCAGTGCTTCTGTATGAGTCCCTTGGAGCAGCCTCTTGTTCCTTTAACATTCCAGGTACATCCACACCAGCTCCTTCCTGTCGCTCCCCTTGTGCTGGTGCTGATTGACAAGCGTCCGCTTCTCTCAGGCGCATAATCAATCTGCTAATTGGTGTCGGAGGGTCGTCTGCTGTTGAAGCGTTCCCTGCTCTTTATTTGGCTAATTTATCTTTGTCACCATCGGCTTCACAAGGTACATTAGTTGGGAAAAGTTCAGCTTCTGCAGAACCTTGTCTACCTCTCCCTTTTGCACACAGTACGCTTCTGTGCTTTGTTCATTTTCTTTCTGCAATGCATCACACAAAAGAGTAAATGTTAGTCTTGCACCGTTTCCATTGGTAACCACGGCTCAGTAGGTAGAAAGGGGGAGCAGGTCAGTCTCTCCGTGGAGGATAATTGGTGAAAACAATGTGCTTTATCATAATTCTCCACAGCAAATAACTCACAGAAGTAGAGAGACTTAGAGAATAATTAGAGCGAAAGCCTCTTAGGGTTGTTGATTACGTTGAACGCAATCCGATAATAAGCAGATATTCTCAGAAAAGGTTTAAACCGACCATATATGTGGAAGAGAGAAAAATTAGCCGCATTAGATGCATGTGAATATCCACGGAGGGAACAGGAGGGTGATGGCTGAGCCCTTGAAAACGCACTTCACATCTGATTGATTCACAGGTCGTTTCCACCCAGGGTGCCAATCAAGTCCTGATTAGACACCACTGACTCACTGATGATGGTTCAGATGGGAGCAGCCGTGTCCACGAGGCTCGTGGAGCACACAAGATTGATTGCTTCTTTAAAGCACTCTAATATCTTAAAAGGAGATAAGAGAAATGAAGATTTTTTTTCTGTTGACAGCTATAAAGTTGTTGCAGGGAAGTATCCGCAGAAGTGAAAGCAAGTTTTCTTGCATGTTCCCTTGAAATGAGGATTAGGCCCCCAGTGCCCCCTGTTGGCCCCCGCATCATCTGTTGATCCTCTCACACTGATCCTTCACATTAATGAGGAAAAAGTCATGCAAAATCATATTGTTTAACTCAGGGTTTCATATAAAAATGTTGAAGAGGGTTATCTGAAAGGATAAAATGTCATCACGGGTTAGTTTTTTATCCTTGTCTTTGTGTGTGTGTGTGTGTGTGTGTTTGTGTGTGTTTATCCTGTTTGCTTCATATTTCGTAGTCTTTCTCGGTAAAAAGCTGTGATGAACTGGATCCAGATTAAGGTGGTTAAAATAAAAAAGATACATTTATATTTTCATCCAGTGAATATTTCTTAAGCAACGACTTACAAAAACATTCAAACCTTCAGAATATTTCTGCATTTCAACCCCAAACACTTAATTTTTTTTCCAGGTGTGCCCTGTATTTAGCTCTCTCTTTATTGTGTCTATCTTTTGTGAGATTTTTCGGGGCTAGTAATAATATGAGCTTCTGCCACTATAAACTTTAAACAAGCTTAAAGGTGTGGATTGGGCAACAGGGCAAATCACTGTAAGAAGCAAGGACCAATGAAACAAAAACAAGAGTAAAAATCAAAGAGCTAATGCCAACGTTGCAAAAACTGTTGTATTCCCTGTACTTTATATTTTCAACAATAGCTTTCCTCTTGACACTTTTACAGGTCAGAAGAGTGAATGACCAATTGTGACTCCACCAACAGATTCTCTCACTCAAGCGGGGAATTTCGCAGCTGCTCCAGAGTTACACGAAAATATGTATGCATACAGAAATTAAATTGAATGTGAGGGGATTCTCTTTAACCGGTAAATAACCAATTGGTTGCACTGGATTTTTTATAATCTGTATCAAATAAAAAGTGGGCAAATACAAATACATGTTGCAGCTTTTAGATCTGACTGTGTTAAAATATGTGTGAATATGAATACGGTTTTAAGACACTAGGCAATAAACGCAGCAGCACAAATCCATTTCTCTTTAGAAGTTCACAATCTCATTTTTATCACTCTTCAATTTTTCATCTTTTTATTGTCATTTTTATAAAGCTGCAGCTATGACCTCTGTTAATGGCTAAACAAATCACAACTTTAAGTATGGTGAGATAATCAGGAGACAATTTATCTTCCAAAATCCATGACCTCAGCTTTGAAAATGAATTTCCCATGTAGTATTAGTAATATTGTTTCTTACCAGTAACACATTTATGTGTCCTTTATTATCTTGCAACCATTAAAGATGCTAGATTTCATTTTGATTGTTTCCTGCTTTTGAAGAGGCATGTTATCAATGCTGAAGGCATGGTTGGATTTCATCTAAGATATGATAAAATAATAATTTAAATAAACTCATGAACAAAATATGTGAGTTTGTGTGAAGTCTGAAAGCACAGATATTTGACAATTGTGTTAAATATACAGATCAATTCTAGAAACAGGAATTAATGTGTGTTATTTGTTTGTTTTTCTTTTAAACAGATACCGCCTGTTTGAACGTCTTCACATGTTAATATGTCACCAACCTTAGAAACTGCTTTTAATTTTGATTGCTTGTTTAGGCTTTACTGAAACTCCCTGTAAAATCCTGGCAAAGCACACACACACCTAGAAGTGAACTTTGACCTTCAGGAGTGTCTTTTTCGCAGATAATGTGAAAGAGCCTCGCAGGATTATAGTTTTAGCCAAAGCAAACTAGTATCCACTTATTTGTTAAATAAAGCTCAATCTCTACAAACCCAAATGTCATATTTTGTTCATAAACTATTTTCTTATTTATAAATAAATTGGGATTTAACCAGGTAAAAAAAATCCCCCTGACAACAGATTTCTGCATTGTGTGAACATCATTTCATATTAAGTCTTAGTCCGTAGTATGTGCTCAAAATACATCAATTTGTTCTTCCATGTCACATTTCTGCTGTATGTGAGTTTACTTGTATTCTGTACAGCTGAAGAAAAATCCCTGACCGGGAATTATTTAGACTATAAAATCAAGTACAAACTAACTCATATCCAACCAGAAGCAGCAGAATCGAATCATCCACCACAGTTACCAAGAATGCTCTGTAAGCAAAAGGGTCCAGTTTGACCAGTTAACCTCACCAAAGCCACACAGTAAAGATGATCTGAGGTACATTTTTTGGTCTTAATTTATTGAATGACGTCTTGTAAAAGCAGTTTCTAATTTAGTCATGAATAAGTAACAAAATTGAATCCTTTTCTATTGTAATAGGTTGTTTATTCATATATTTAACAGTGGATCTGTGTTTGCACTCTGCAGAGATATCACTTGATAAGGTAGCCTTTTTGAAAGTGATCATCATCATCATCCCTTACAGTTTGCTTCATCTAAAACATCAATGTTTGAATCCATGATGCCAGAATCCTACTTTGAATCAAGCATTTAAAGCTGAGCTTCCTGAGCAGGCCTGAAGTGTAAGTTGTGGGCTTCAAGAAAATAAAAAAAGTTTCACAATCCATGTCTGAATCTGCTTGAAGCAGGTCATCCAGAATAGAGTTTAATAGTTTTGTGGATGTGACTCAGATCAGGAGAGTTTTAACAGGACAAGGACATCTCTTACATTGGGTCGTCTGTATGTTAATACAACGCTAAACTATCCCTTCAAAAAAATTGGTAAACAACAATATTGCTGACTTTTGACTGCCTCCATTTATTAATGAACAAAATCAAACCAAATATCCAGTTAGTTAAACTTCTAGAACACACTAATAAAAAAAATGTGGTCATACAATTAAGTGTTCAATGTTCAAAATATCCAAAGTATTAATTGATTTTGTGCACTGTAACACCCTGACTATTAACCAAACACGGGAGAATACCAGGATGATTTAATAATACAACAAAAGAGCGTACACAAGTACATGTTGTTAAAGAAGTAGTTTCTAATTTAGGGGTAAGACTTTGTTACTTCCAGAATGTGTCAGGTTTTTACTTTGGCTCACAATGAATTACATCAACATCAACTGGAAAAAACCCCAGCGATAAAGCATCCTAAATTATGAATTTATTATACAATGCAGTCGTTATAAGTAATGTTTAATCTGTGTGACGATTGCATTTTCCTGCTGTGCCTCTCTGGAACTTGCTGCTCTCCATAAACATGCCTGTTTAAACGTGATGGTTGTTTGCGGGTTCGTGTCTCTGTGTTGGTCCTGCTCGAGCTGTTCGACATGCCTTTGCTAGTGACAGCAACTCATCTGTGTCCCTGAATAAGATTAAGTGCACAAAGAGAATGGATGGGATATTAAAAGGATAATTTGAAATAATAAATGGCAAATGTTCAACAATTTCTATGAAACCATTAACCAACCTCATTTGAAATCAACACAAAATCACCATTTTCAAAATAGTTAACATGCATTTTTTTTTTGTCTGACTCCCGAAATAAAATCCAGTACAGCCAGATGTCAATTTTAGAAACAAATTGGTTACCTTGTTTTAATTGAATATTAATGCAATAGAATAAATTACCTCCATCAGCCAACAATATAGCCCTGATGAGTCTGCCTGCAGCTTTGCTTTCTGCACTGGCCTGCCCTGCATTACTGAACATATTGTTTCAACTCTGACCCAGACATGCAGACAGACAAACAGCCTGATAGGGACAAGAGCAGCTGACACTCCTTGTGCAAATCTGTTTTTGCACCTTTTTCCATGCATTATGTTCTTTCCTGCGCACGATCCCAAAACAATTTAGACTAAATCTTTGCTGAGCCTTCGCTGTGATAAAACTTTTTAACACCTCGCTGACTCTCCGCGTCTGCCTGTTCAGACAGCAACAAGTCCCTCCGTGCCTCCGTATTAAAAGAAACTACTTTGAGGTTGGTATAGCTGATACATTTTTGAGTGCTGAGTTTAAGTCTGGTTGGCAGACTGGACAATGTGTCAAGTTGGTGAGTTTTTGCACACTGTGCTGTCAGTTTGCAGTGAGCACCACAAGTGGAGAGTGTGTCTTCACGGTAGCCTTAACCTAACTACAGTCTGCAAAAAGGATATTTTAAGTAACGTGAGGTGAGCTTGCATGAGGAAACTACGGATCTGAAGTGAAGGAAACACCTTTCCTGGAATAACATAAACATCAATTTTAGGAGCCCTAAACAATCATCAGTTTGCGTCACTATTAAATAATAAAGGCCCTGAGCGGAATAATCTGCGAGGTAGGCTAGAGTACGACGCGCTGCCACTGTCTCAGGTGTAAGCAGGTCCATTTCCTGTGCTTTTGATCTGCAGACAGAAACACGTCTTCACAAAGCCGAAACATAACGTACGGTTTGAGATTATGTTCAAATATACAGGGCACTAAAACAGCCTGCAGTTCGCTGTTCAAACACCTGCGTTGTCTGCTCTGTGATCCCCTCACCTCTGATCTAAGCCTTTTATAAACCTGCCCAACGTGCAGCGGCACAGTGGAAAAAGGTTAAACTAGTCCCTCTGAGCCTGACGGGGCAGCCAGTTTTTTCTTCTTTTTTTTTTTAAGGCACTAAAGATAAAGGGTGAGGAGTTTCCCACCTGTCGAAAGGAAGTGGATTTGAGTTCATCTAAAAGCCGCCTAACGTGAATGCGTTTCAGACCTCGCGTGGATAAATTTTTGATAGAGACCTGAATCCTGAAAAGGAACCGAAAAAAGTCTGACCCTCTCTTAGAACCGCAAAGAAAGATGCTGTTGGGACTTGTACAGACTTGTCCCCTGCAGCCAACCTTTTTCTTCGTACATCCGACCTAAAGCAAGGCTGCAGTGCTTCGTTTGTACTTCTGAAATGTATTTAGGGCTTGGGGTTTTATTTGTGGTGGCAGGACAGGATTAGTCCGGGCTTACCGAGCTGTGCACAGACGGAGGGAGAAGGAGAGGCAGCCTTTAGACTTTGTGAACTTTGGTGGAGTGTGCCTCGCCTCAGCTTGTGAATCAACAACTGTGGCGAAAAACATGTATACTATGCATCTATCAATTTCAAACGTGAATGAGAGCTTGTAAACGGCAGCTGAACAACAATAAACCTTTTTTACAACATTTTATTGGGGGAGACAAAAAAAACTAATTATAAAATGGTTTTGAAAATAGCCCATTCAAATTTGTGAATATACTTTGACCTAAATCATTCAGTTGCTGTATGTTTAGGTTATATTACCTGCTTTTCTTACCTAGCCAAATTCATCTCCTATCAACTTTGACCAGCTTGCCAAACCAGGATGCTACCACCACCATGTTTCATCTTGAGACAACAACTAGTATTTTTACATAAAGGTGTCAAAAACAGCAATTACTTCCACTTATTTTTCACATTATTTTCATCATGGGTCCTCAGGGGATTGTTTGGAGTTACAGATCTTTAACAGCCACCTTAAATTCGCTAACATCAGCGTTCATTCATTCCGAGACACATTCACAGAATCAAAGACTTTTCCATACGTTGGCACTCAGAAGGTTAGACCACTGTAACAATTGGACTAACTGAGACGTATGACAGCTTCAAAACATCCAAAGTGCCGAAGTTCTCATTAGAACCAGGAAACACAACCATATTAGCATTGTGTCAGGTCTCTACTCTTGCTTCCAGTCGAATGGACTTTAAAATGGCTCTGCCTGTGTACAAGTGGATCTCTGATATGCTGTACGAGCCAGCCTGAAGCTGTGGTGGTCGTTTCCTGCTGTTGATCAGAGTCCCCCTAACAGCGGGACACCACCGACAACAAGTTTAAGTAAATCTTTGATTTATTTTCCTGATTTCCGGGTTTTCATGATGCTTGTGAATCTACAGATGTTATAAATCTCGGTTTAGCTTCTAAACTGTTGTTGTATTTTATACTTTATAAAAACCTGGTCTTTCAGCTTTTTTGGTGTGTATGAGTTCTATCCAACACTGAAAAGACTAAAAGTTCATCTAGCAACTAGCCTAAGTCCTCATTTTCAAATCTGAAAGGGGGAGGATATGTTGGCATTTTAGGTGCTTGAAAGCAAGACTTTGCAGCTTAAAAAAAATAAAAAATAAAAAATTACAGGCAGGGTTGGATTTAAATACATAATGTTTTGGTTTATCTGATTAAAATAATGTTAATCCTAATCTTCTTGATTTCGATTTAGATGATGTTTACTGCAAATCTTCTGGGGGGCGAAGTTAATTTAAACTGGGTGTCTATTCGTGGTGTTTGCTTTCCCTTCAGTTAAATCGATCCCTTATTTGCCTCACATCAAAGGGGTTTTAATGCAGGTCAATTCAATATAGCCTCTTTTAAGTGTCCCAAACAGAAGCTGCAGTCATTTAAGACAATTAGACCTCGAGCTCACACCGGCAAGCTTGCTAAACACATCATAAAAAGAGGTATGGAAGCCTTCCTCTTTTATGAAGTTGCCTCCAATGGATTTGGTCATTTTTCATTTTATTTCTCAGAGAGGCCGGGCTTGTAAAAGAAAATGATAGATAGACATGGTGGATTGTTTGTCAGTCTGAGTGCCTAACGAACTCATCCTTCCCCACAGCTTTTGACTTTTACTATCAGTGTTATCAGTCCCCCTTTACATTCTCAGCCCAGAAATCAGCTTATTTCTAAATCCTACTGGAATAGAAAGGCTTTTCTACACATTCTCAAGCGCTACAGTGGATATCAAACACACAATAAATAAAGCTGATATGCATTTTGTAATGTTTTATGTTTAAGTGCTTCTCCTAAAATGATCATCTAATTTGCCACAAACTATTTAAGAGACACAGCAAGCGTGGTTAAAGTTGTTTGGTTTAGGTGAGAATGAATTAAACTTTTTAACAGAAAGCAAAGCTCTCTGCTTGGAGGAGTACTAACACTGCAAGCCACACAAAAACACAGCCTCGATAATGAAACATGGTGGTGGCAGCATTAGGATGTAGACAGAGAGTCAAATAAAGAAAAATACTGGACGAACATCTGTGGACAAACATAAGAGTAGCGCAGTTTTACCTTCGTACCTACCCTAAAGATAGCCATAGTTCAAATGTGAAAAGGTTTAGATAAAATCCTATTTTATAGTAGAACGCTCCATTAAAAATCCAGACCTAAATTTAAATGAAAATTTTTGCTAAGAGTTGAAAATTATTTGAATTGATGCTCTTCATTCAATGAGACTGACCAAGTAATTTGTAAAGAGGCTAAACTTTCTGTCTCTGCATGCAAAGAGATCCGACATATTATAAAGACAAGCCCTTAAGACCTAGCATAGTTATTTACAGGGAAAAAAATATGATTCTACCAAGTAATAACTCAGTTGGAGGGTAAACAAACTATATGACTAATTTGTCAACACAATCAAAATGCAATGTAGGCTCCAAAATCAGCCATTGGAGATCTTTATCAAACCACCAGCTGACAAGGACCTGTGTCCACCCAATGCCACCTCTCACAGTAAGATTTGACTCTCAGCCACATCAGCTGTTCTTCCTTGTTCCTTCTAAGCAACAACTTTGATCAGCAGCTGCAGTTTCCTGGATCCGTGCAGTCTGAATGAACGAGCCGAAGCGAGAAGGATATAGAATGATTGCTATCAGCTTTGATTCAACACTAAAGCCGGGTCTCCACTGCACAGCGGCACTTCCTCCTCTTTTGGTTAAAGCGAGATGTCTGCTGCGAATCAACCTTTGATCGGTTTGAACAGTGTCCGGATAAATAGCTGCGCGTGTCTCAAAGGGAATATACACAAGGCAAATCCTTATTTAGATTTGCACGAGAAAAAAACTAAAATTTTGCCGTCAATTTTGCTGATAGATGCATTGTTTTGCGGTCATCGTTGCAACAAATGAGAAAGAGCTGATTGAGGAGGGGAATGTTTGAGCGCCTTGTTATAATATCTTAAGTGACTCAGGGAGACAGGTGGTTACTGCGGTCGGCACAGGTAGTGTAGTAGCCTGCTAACGGGGCGTGATTGAAGCTTTTCCTGTTATTTGTTGTGTTCCTACTCCCTATTTCAGTCAGATGCAGGTTATTACCATTGCGTTTTTGCTGCCCGAGGTGAAATGGCACACACTCGAAGCACTCATTAGAGCGATAGAATCAGTGTCCTCACTTTAATGAAAGCAAACCCAGAGGAGTTCATGTTGAAGCACATTGCTCATCTCTAAGAAGTATATTTGTACAGTCAGTGCTCTCAGATCACAGTGAATCAGATTGAAGCATAAATCATTTAAAACACAGTTTCACAACTTCATGTCTTCGAGTCATTGGACGTGTTCTCCAGCTGAAGCTCCCCTGTAAGCTTGCAGATCAACATGTGTTGGTACAAGCATTATATTTGACAAGCACCATCTTACAACAATGCCAGAGCTCACATTCAGTTGTTAAGTTTAATACTTTAGTTGTGCTCTATAAGATTTTCTCCAAACAAGTGTGTGGTGTACAGTAGAATCAGACTGCTCAGTTAGTGTAAAATATGGTAGTAATAGTAAACTGGCGTCTTGATTTGTGTCATTCTCTTTATTAAAAATTAAGACAGCAATCCTGCAACAGGGAGATGGCCCAACAAATCTCTTTATCCATCCACAGCCCTAAAAATGTTTCCCATTTTCTCCCCATTACAACCAAACAAATAGGTTTTCATTACCCCTGCATTTAAATATATAATCAGCTATTGTTGAGAATACTACCACCATGTTTCTCTGTTGGTGGAGTTTGTTCTGGATGATAAGCATATGAACATGTTTTTAGCAAGAATAAAGTTTTGCATTTCTACCGGTTTGCTGTGTTTTCTACGTGGTTTGTTACAAACGTTCTTTTTGCAACTCTTTTGTGGATTTGTGTTGTCCAACGAATAATGTTTGTCTTTAGAGCAGATTCTGGGATCTCAGCTGCGGATATCCGCAGGTCCTCCTGGGTTAGCGTTGTCTTTTTAGCTCCTTTTCTCTTCTCACCAGGTTTGTCAGTTTACATACATGTCCATGTAATCTAACCATTTTCAGATGATGGGTTTAACACTGATCTGTAACATGTTCGAAGCTTTAAATATTCCTTTATGACGTTACTCGGCCTTAAATTCTCCACAACCTTCTCCCGGAAAAGTCTGCTGCGTTACTTGGTCTTCATTATGATGATTGTCCATTCAGGTGTTCTAACAACCCTCTAAACTATTCCCAAAACTGCTGAATTTACTAATGTACAGGTGGATGCTGTTTACCAGTTTGGTGAAGTGACAGTCTTTTGCACTTTTGTTACTTTTGTTAGTGGCATCCAAGATAAACAAAACTCTATACCACCTTTCAAGTGTCCATTTGTATGTTCTATGTTCTTTACTATTATGCTAGACTTTATATGCGTATGTCACACAAAACCGGTTAAAACAACAATAACTATATGAAACAATTGGAGTTTTTCGACTGTTATGTGCTCCTGCAAATGGATATATATATATATATATATATATATATATATATATATATATATATATATATATATATATATATATATATATATATATATATATATATAT
>JAVLVB010000491.1:1536082-1581638 GCA_032876305.1 Orestias chungarensis | reverse complement strand
ATGTTGCACAACAGCAAGCATTTAAGAGTCCGGGGGCACTCATTTAAATTCAAATCTACAACTCGAGAGGCTCGGAAAAGTGGCTCCACTGGGTAAATAGTAGTTGTGAGTCGCCTATTTGTGTGAATTGTCACATGGAGGTTTCTGCACCTGAGCAAATATGGGGAGAGAAGCTGAGAAAGGCGCGAGTGTTCTTTACGAAGAGCAGCTCCGTCCACCAAGCCGATTTAGAATAACAATGCTTGTTCTTTATTGGGTTTTTTTAATTAAGGATAGATGGGCCCAGGCTTTTAGGTTTTAAAGGCCAAGCCAATACGCATCTGGCATCAAGGAGCCTGTGGGTGCATCAATATGCAAAATGCATACGGGATTGTCAGGACGAGTGGGCTTCTGAAAAAGGAAATTCTGGGGGGGGGGGGAGTAGTTCTTGGTGACTTTTGGACGAAGCCTGTTATCTTCAGATTTTGTCATTGGTCATTTGTCAGACCAATACACATCCGACAAGAATATGCCCCTAGATGTGTGAAAGCTAAAGATTGAATTACCTTGATACATCACAAAAAGTTTAGTATCGTCATAAAAACCTTCAGGTTGTAGACTGAGTCAATACACATCCATAGGAAATGCAGGCGGGAGCAGCAGGATGTGTGGAAAACGAACAAATTTAAGAGAAATAAGTTCTAATGATGGTTACTGTGTTAGATTACGTTTTTTTATTATCTTTTTCATTATGTTTTTATTTACTATTTTTTATTTATCTCCCAACAAAATCTGGTTTTGACTGTGATTATGTAAATGAGTCAGTAAGGCATCAGTAACCAAAATGTGTAAAAACTTTCAATATATATAAAAAAAAAACTTGGGAAATTCATTTCATCCACAGGTTACTTTCCTATTTCAGGTCAACAGAAGACATTAGCCATAAGCCAAACAAAAAGAGCATAGATGTGCAAAAAATGCCTGGAATTTTTTAAGGGAAATTTAGTTGTGGAATATTTGGCTTTATTATTACTTTTTTTTTTTTCATTTTCTAAACTCTAATTGAATCTTTTCTTCCTACAGAAAACTCAGTAGCAGCAAAGTCGGGTGGTTGCTTCCCGGGCTCCTCCACAGTCACCCTGAAGGACGGAACCAAGAAGCCGATCAGAGACCTCAGGACCGGGGACCAGGTTCTGGCTGCGGACGCCGACGGGAGCCCGGTGTACAGCGACTTCCTGCTGTTCCTGGACCGGGACTCCACCACCAGCAGGATCTTCTACGTGATCGAGACCGACTCAGGCCAGCGGCTCGTGCTCACCGCCGCGCACCTCATCTTCGTCGCCGGCGAGAACTCCACGCGCTCGGCGACGTTCGCCAGCGACGTGCGTCCGGGACAGCGCGTGTTCGTGCACGACGCGGCGCGGAGCCAGCTGGCGGCGGCGCGCGTGACACGGATCCACACGCGTCGACACGAGGGCTCCTTCGCGCCCGTTACGGCGCACGGGACCGTGGTGGTGGACGAGGTGCTGGCGTCGTGCTACGCGGCGATCGGGGACCACTGGCTGGCGCACTGGGCGTTGGCGCCCGTCCGGGCGGCGCATAGGCTGTCGCCGTCGCTGTTTGCGTCGCGGGCGGGCAGCGCGCACGGCGAGGGGCTGCACTGGTACTCCAAGCTGCTGTACCAGCTGGGGACGTGGCTGCTGGACGGGAACTCGCTGCATCCTCTGGGGATGTCTGCATATCCGAGCTGAAAACAAACAAATAAACAAACAAACAAAAAGACATACAACAAAAAACACCCCCGTCCCCCTCCCATTCCATCCATCCACTCATCTATCCATCCATCCATCCTACAGGATCAGATCAGACTCAAACAAGATCCACTAGAATGACATATTAAATAATAATAACCCTAAAATACAAAAAATAAATAAGTAAACAAAAAGACACCCCCCCCCCCCAAAAGTGGACATGGGATATTTATTTCAGTGACTTTTTGTTCATTACCCCCCCCCCCCTTCAAAGAATCAATGGAGAAGAAGAAAAAAGAAGAAGAAAAAATGTCCTCTTTGAATAATTTATTCTCATGTGAACTCTGCTGCTGCTGTCACAGAAATGGATTGTGAAACGATGCAAGCAGCAACTTGTGCATAATCTATTTTTGTATATCTCAAATGCAAAAAAAAAAAAAACCAATAAAAAAATAACATAAAAAAATACATAACTATTAAAAAATGGATAAAAAACTGGACTGGACAGAGAAGAGGATCACTATACATGTTGCAACCGACTGTTATATTTTGGCGGTTATAGAACAAACTACGCGGGGTTCCATAAATTATATTTTTATACACAGAAATGTAAATGAGATTTTGCTGAAGAATCACTTTTCGTTATTTGAAATAGTGTAAAATATGAGAATATATTTTAATTTAAAAAAAACAAAACAGCAACAACACCATGGCTTGGAAAGTATTGGACATCTTGTACTGCTATTTGTTTTATTTTATTTTATTATTATTTTTTGGTGTGATGTCTAAATATTCTGTTTTTGTCGTGTTTCTGTTTCTGTTTTGTTTTCTTGTTTTCTGTTTCCTTCAGGAGGATAAGGAAATGTCAACAAAATGCAGATTTGGACCATTCAGTAAACATAGGACTGAAACAGCTTCGTTAAATAAATTAATAAGTAACTCATGTAAATGTACTAAAATTATTATTTTTATTTTTTTTTCATATTTTGTAATAGGGACATAGTTTTCTATGTATAGAAAAAAAACAGATGCACATGTCTGGATAGTCTCTATCATACCAATTAACTTTCATAACGGGGCGATGTGTCAGAAATAAAAACAATGTCTAGAGTTTATTATTTATATGTTTATTACAAAAATGAGATAAAGAAAAACCTTCAAACTTGCAGTTGTTTTTTTGTCTAAATGAGAATCACAAAACTTACTTATATTGTTTTTTTGATATAAGGAAAATGGGTGATAGTAATGAACAAAACAATTAGCATGTTAATTGGATGACATTGGCATGTTTGGACAGCCATATTTGGCGGAACGCTCTCAAAAGCAAGAAGAAAAAAGGAAAAAAAAAACGCTGAATATTTCGCTTTGAACTGCCTTTTGCATGCTTGTGAAATGTTGAGAGCCTATGTCAAATTTAACGAGCTCTGCCCTCTGCAAACAACCTCCCAAACCCCTGCAGACAACGTGTTTGTTGTGCCTGTGCTCTCTGCGTCTTCAGGTCGATTGGCCAGAAATCTCAGTTTCGCTTTAGTCTGATTACAAATCTCTGCAATCCTCTGTTACTTCCATACAGACTTCTAGTGCAGGTCTGCATCTCTATCATGTGGCTTTCAGCGCCAATTTCTGCATGTTGGAGGCTATTAGTCGGTACAACGCTGACACCTTTTGGTAAAATAAAAGTACTACTTCTTGGAGAATTTTTGAAAGTTCACAAAATACACAGATTTGACAGATTTAACAGGAAATGTATGCATGACAGATACAATTTGAGGTCAGGTTGGCAGCATAATTTGTGTTTTTGTTGTTTAATGGTAAAAAAAAAAGGACTACCACCTCTAGTTCTGCGAGTTTGAGTATCTTGGCATCTCCTACATGGCCTATTGTAGGCTGGATATCGGTAGATCAGATTGCAAAGTAGGTGTTTCAGAGAAATCCTTACTGTCCTCTTCTCCTGATATATTCTGTTGGTAGGCATGTTGTTCCTAAACTAGAACGAATGTTTAGATCTTTTGGCTGAACGGTTTTTAAATAAAGGAGGCATCCAGACCAGAGATTGCAACCACCTCCATTAAGCTGTAACTCTACATTTAGCTCCTCACCTTCACTTTTATGGCTGAATTTTCCATATAAGAATATTTCAGCTATTTGATTCAAGTACCTTGTTTTGGGAGCCCTGATCCATATCTAAGGGTCATAAGGACCAGAAAAAAAAATGCCTCCATTGTCGCAGATGAGACCCTCTACCTCTCCCATTCTGTATTCTGCCATCAACTTAAAACAAGAGCGCAACATTTTTAAACTCCTCCACTAGAGGAAAAGACAGCTTCCCTCACACAATGGCAGCAATTCTCTTCTTTCCAATCTAAACATAATTGGAAATGAAAGAAATAA
This sequence comes from Orestias chungarensis, assembly GCA_032876305.1. Taxonomy (NCBI): domain Eukaryota; kingdom Metazoa; phylum Chordata; class Actinopteri; order Cyprinodontiformes; family Cyprinodontidae; genus Orestias; species Orestias chungarensis. Next base: position 1,577,517 of record JAVLVB010000491.1, on the reverse strand, counting down.
AAGGAGCTCAGCAACTGGATCCTTGCTGAATCAATGAGTTGGGATACCCTGAAACAATAAACGTTTGTAAGAGTAAGCTGAATCAGACTTGGAGAGAGTATGAGGAGTTTCTTGTAGGTCTGCTGCACCTCAGCATCAAAAAGAACAAGTTGAGGTTGATTAAGATCCTTTCTGCTGGTTTACCAAACACCTTCCACTGGGAGGAGATCCTGGGTTTGGTCAAAAACCCATGGCAGGCAATATAGTTTTGGGTCCTGGAATTCTGGAAAAAAGGATGGTGTTGGATAGCCAGAAGAATGAATGAATGCTTTTGAGCTATTTGCTTTAACTACTTTAAATAAGTTTGGGGAAATGACAGCCTTTCTTTAGGATAATTCAACTATATAAAATCTCAAAATAATAAAAAAAAAAAAAACAAGGCCTGTGATAATATCAGGTACTTAACCTTATTTTGCCAGGTTGTGCCAGAAATGTTTTGGTGCTTATTATATAGAGGGCATAAAGAGTGTGATGACCCTTAACTTTCTTTTCCTGTTTGAAACAGAACCAGGAGTACGGACGGAGAAACTTCAACAACTCTATCTGATCCCTTAACTATGTTTACTGTAGACATTTCTAATAACTCCGTCATGTTACAATGATTCTGGTAGGGTTGTCAAGGAATGTATATAATACAGGCTAACAATGTTCCACAAATTTATGTGCAATGATTCCTAATTTCATTCAGCAAATGTATAGTTATGTTAGCTACATTCATCTGTCTTAGCCAAACATATGTACATTTTCTTGATAAATAAACTATTCTGTTTGGAAATGTTTAGTTATGTAGCTTCATTGAAACAAAGATTCGGTGAAAAAATCTAACCTAAAATGAAAAAAAAAAAAACAACAACTTGGCTAACCCCAAATCTACAACTAAATATTCTAAGATATTTTCAAAAGACCAATAAATTATCAGACGTGAACCTTAAGCAGTTTTTATGAGTCTTGAATTATATGTAAATAAAGCAGACATTTAGCCTTGAGGAACCTTGTGACCAGATTAAAAAAACGATACACACTAATCTATCAGTGAGCTTTCAAAGGTGAAAAGGGCCAGTGAACTCGAGTTTCTGAGCAATGTTGCAACATGAGCAGGAATTCCCTTTTCTTCTGCTGCATTGTTTTGTCCTGTTGATATTGCAAGGTGGAAACGTCAGGGAGCGGAGGGGGGGGGGCAAAGCTGCACATCTCTGCCGGCGGTGTGACCTTGGTTCCTTGTCAGATACAAAAGCGTCCACGCAGGGCAGCATTCCTTTAGAGCAGGTAAACAGAGCCTCCTCTAATCCCTCGGGGGGCCCACAGTCTGCCGGGGCTCAACAACCGCTTTTACAAATGTTGACATTTGCAAACATGAACAGTCTGGCTTTGCTGGAAAACAAAAACTCCAAGTTTCTAACAGGGAACCTCTGCAAATGGCGTTGGCCGGCTCGGTCCGTCAAGAGCCCGATTTGCTCCTCGGTGGCATCAGAGGAATGGTAAGTTTTGGTGGAAACTATAAGTATCAAAAATCTGATGCCCTTTAACCATAGAAGGATTAAAGGTTCAAGCCAAGCTGATCAGAAATCATAAAGTAAGACCAATGCACAAATATTACATTAAAGGTCTTACAACTTTCCCAGATAAACAATGTCGCGTTATCAAAACAAATGAGTGCGGCTGCACTTACTTTGAAACCAGAACCTGGATGATCCTTCAAGGTGGCATGGCAAGGCCAAACAATGACGCAACACCACCTCAACACAGAGGTGCCCCAAGGCTCAGTGTTGGGGCCCCTCCTCTTTGCCATGTACACTATCTCACTGGGCCCAATCATCCATTGGCATGGCTTCTCCTATCACTGCTATGCTGATGATACCCAGCTCTATCTGTCCTTTCCTCCAGACGACCTCTCAGTACCGATGCGAATCTCAGCCTGGCTTTCTGACATATCTGCATGGATGAAAGATCACCACCTCCAACCGAACCTCTCCAAAACTGAACTGCTTGTCATCCCAGCCAAAGAAACTATTCACCACAACATCAGCATCAGGTTAGACTCCCTATCTGTGGCACCCACTAAAGTTGTAAGAAACATGGGCGTCATGATCGATGATCAGCTGACCTTTGCGGATCAGGATGCCTCTGTCGCTCTATTGTGTCGCTTCTTTCTATTCAACATCAGGAAGATTAGGCCATATCTAACTCAACATGCGACACAGCTCCTAGTTCAGACCTTAGTCATTTCCCACCTTGACTACAGCAACGTCCTCCTAACAGGTCTTCCACCCTGTGCTGTGACACCGCTACAGATGATCCAGAATGCTGCAGCTCGCTTGGTTTTCCACCAGCCAAAGCGAGCGCATGTCACACCCCTTTTCACTGAAGGCTTCCCTTAGGGGCACACATCAAATTCAAATCACTAATGCTGGCATATAGTGTTTGATGGGCCAGCGCCCATCTACCTCAACACCCTCTTAAAGCCTTACCTCACTGCCCGCCCGCTCCGTTCCTCCAAGGTGCGCCAACTAACGTGACCAACGCCCCGTGCAGGTCAATCTAAACTCTTTTCATTTGCGGTTCCACACTGGTGGAACGACCTTACGTGCACTATCAGAGCATCAGATTCTCTTTCCATCTTCAAGCAATCCTTGAAGACCCAGCTCTTCCGAGAGTATCTCTTGCCCTAAAAGATCTAAATGCACTTACTACACCCTGATATTCTTTAGCAATCAATGTATGGTACTTGGGCATTCTGTGTTTACCTAAATGCTGTAAATGAGTGTCATCATTAATGTCAAATCCTCTCCTAGCATATTGCAGGTAACTGAGTAAATTGCGTCGTACTTCAATGTTAAACCCTCTTTTTGTATGTCGCTTTGTATAAAAGCGTCTGCTAAATGCATAAATGTAAATGTAACCCTGGAGAAACTGTGGCCTGGAACGTCGTAAGCTGAAGGCAAACGCTAAGATGAACGTAGTATTAAGAGTAATGTTCTGGGTAACATTCTTCAGGGTAGGCATTGATCAATGAGTCTCACAGTAAGAGAACCATGATCAACACCACAGTCTCAAACCAATAACAAAAACACTCAAAACAATGTATATCAGAATCTACTTCCTTTTTCTTGAGCCAACTTTCCAAATGATGTTTAAAAGATACGTGACGGCATATCTTTACCATCGCAAAGCTTTGTCTTTCTCTAATACAAGACCAGCAAACGACCAAACAAGACTACATATAAATGGAAAAATCCTTATAGTCTGTGGAAACAGGAAAGGTAGTCATCTTTTAATCAGGTGGTTATTGATTTGATTCCCAATACTACCTCTGCCACTTTTCCATGAAATACTGGGCAAAGCTATAAATCACTTCATGTTGATTATTGATCTGTCCCATGAACTTGAGTGAGGTATGGTGAATGCAAGTTAACTCAGTTAAAAACATGAAAAAATACCCTTGCTAAATTTTATGAACCACCAATTAATGCAACGTTATAAATTTATTATAACACCAACTGATATAAAATAAATGTAATTACTGTTTTCCAATTAACTTTCGAACCGGAAAGGACCTCCAGGTAGTGAATAAAACACGTCTCTTTTTGGCATCAGGAAGTTTATTTTCCGACTTTGGTTTACAGTGCAAGAAAAAAACAACTGCATAGTAAACATTTCATCAGTTCAAATGTACATCACTGTAGACTTTCCACATTTATAGCATCAACACAATAATTGCAGACATGATCTCGGTCGTTTCACATTTGAAATGTCAGAGTCAAAGGGTGTGAGCACATAACATGATGCTTTCTCAACATTCTCCATCAAAACTTCGACATGTTGGATTTCTTTTAGTCACTGTTTGATGCAACATACAGTTCGAGATCAGGAGTCCATAGACGTTTCCTTTAAACAGACCAACCCAACAATGATTGTCAAGAGTCTTGGTGGTCGCTTTGGTGCAGAGAAAGTCATAAAGCGATTCGCTTTAGTTACGCGTCTGCTCTGTGAGCCCAGAAGTCGTCACATAAGTGGAAATCTCCATCCCCTGGGCTAACAAACAATGGTAATCCAGGCAGGCCGCCCTGCTGCTACTCACTTAACAACAGAGGTGTGGAAGGAAAGATGAGAAATGGTCAACATTATGTACCGTAAGTAGAAGAGCAAAAGAAAGAAATAGGTGGTAATAGATCAGCTGCAGCTGCTTCAGGGGAAAAAAGGTTAACATTAAACCCGATTCGGAGTCCAGAGGCTGCAAAGCTGAAAGAAAACCTTGAGCGTTAGACATATAAAACAGAAGTAATATAACAGCAGTGGCCCGGCTCCACTAAAATCCTCCAGCATTATTCTGTTGAAGAAAAATGTAAACAGTACAAAATGTAAAAATCATTAAGTGACTACAGCAACAGCACAAGTCGAGAATTAGAAAGGTAAAAACTATCTATGAAACTTGTAGAAATCAAGCCAACTTTCAGCAACGAGAAAAAAAAAATCTTCTAAAACTATTATTTTTTAATATGGTTAACTAAATTGACCTGTTTTCTTCTTTAAAAAAAAAAACCTTTAACAAATGCAAAGTCATTTTGAAATTGATGTAGTTACCCAGACTTGCACCCAAAAGAAAGAAATAAAACAGCGGATCTATAGGATTTTTAGGTTTTATGAGGTTCAGGTTTTGTGCTATTTAGAGTACTTTTTTTAAATTACTGCTAAAGAATTTTATTCTCGACCAATTATCCTTACACACAGATTATCCAAGGGAACGTAGCTCAGAAATAAGAAGAGGACAATTTTAGTGGAACGTGCCAAAACATAAAATAAAAAAAATATTTTCCCAAAGGTTAAAAAAACAAGTTGTGCTAGCAAGAAAACTCTTTGGTGCAAAAGTTGTTACAGACAGAATGCAAAAGTCAAGCTATGGTGAAATCCGCTGCAACAACGAATGCAAAGGAATGTAAGACAATATTTAAAAGTGTAGCGTGCTGACAAACGTCTTGGCTTTATTCAGTCTGCAGGAGTGAGAAAGAGCAGAACGTATTGCAGATAACAGGAAGGGTAAGAGTACAGTGCAAAGTTTGATTATTTCAACTACTGGCCTTTAATGAACTTGATGGATCTGGAAATGTTGGCAGCGTTTTGCGAACAGAGTTTAGGCAGGGACCTCGATTATGAAGGGAATAGATGCAAATACTGTTTTTGTAATGCTAACCACGCTAATGACAAATATCCCATGCTTTAGCTAGCGTAAAATGTGAGCGTTGTAACATTTGTCTATATTCAAATGGCATCATCTTGGATTAAAGATGTGTGATGCCAGTTTTTTTTTAATGTTTGCTCCCTAAGACGTTCTCTCCTAGAACTGAGAATGGCCTAAAGAGGTTGACAGGTGAAAAGCTGGACAAATAACCCAGTATTATAAATCATCCTGATTATTCTTATCCATTTCAAATGATCCATTTTAACTACAACTATGCCAAACCTCCGAGGATGAAAAAAGAAATAAATTCAGTGATTGGAATGATCACTCAGACTTAAACCACACAGACACTTCTGCTGCTGCAAAGGCTGGGACTGATCTGGAAAAACAAATAATAATAAGGAAAGGACCATTAATAGATTAGTAGTCATGAAGAACATCCGAATCCTGGGGCCTAAAAAAAACAAACAAAACAAAAATAACAGCACATAAATAGTTTTGAGAATCCAGCTACATTACAACTTCGACCAAAGCTGGCAAAAACATTCTAAAATCAAATGATTAATAGAAAACACAACAAATAAATATATATTTATATAAAATAATGGATTAAGTGTACTGTAACCACATGATGTGGTCTGATATAAATATTGCTGTTAGTTAAACAGCTCACTTCAATATCTCTATTTCATGCAAAATCATTGCACTCTTTCCAAATATTCACAGTTCAAACAAAAGTAATTATTGACTGCAAAGTACAAGAGATTCAATGTGAATCTGTTTTTGGAATTATAAGAACACAACGTCTTATAATGTTGAGTCTATGAACAGCATTGCTGATACTTGTGCCAAATCCATAGGATTTACTAAAACCTCATGTTTAATCCACAACAGAGTAAATATCAAACATAAAGAAAAAAATCTCTCTAAAAACCAACAAAAGAAAAATAAAAGCTCAACTTAGATCAGAGGGAATGAAACAGATATCAAATATAACTTAAATGTGAAACCTCTTGTTTACAAGGAGTTTGTCAAACATTTGGCTTCATCCCCTCAATTACTGAGAAAAATAGTGTTGTAACTTCTTTTAAAAGTTAATTATTTCAGTTAAAGCCCTTTTAAAAAGGAAACACCACCAAAATAGTCGTTGGGAAATGCAAAATGGTCAGATGTAAACAAGAAGTTGTAAACAACAAGATAGCAGCTTAAGAAACAAAATAAGAATCGGAAATTAGGATGTCATCCAGATAAGCAGCCCGGGAGTTTTATCAAACTATCCGAGATGTTCCTTTCAATTTAACACTTTGTTCATCCCATTTTGATTGAAGTGAAATCAAATCATGAGGCTGCACATCGGAATGTCACCATGGTTAAAATCAGATGCCTGAAATTTCTAAAAAGCTTTCTGACAAATTCAAAAATAGAACAAAGAGGTAGCGGATGTTGTTTGTTTTTTTGTTTTTTTAATCTAGCTCTTAACATATTTTTTTTTTGGTAAGAAATAGTTTGATCCTGAAGTAGGAAATGCTTTCATAAACATGAACGTCACGGCGGCGAACATCCACAAACCTACAGCTTCTGTGAAGTCCAAAAGATTAAAATATAAACACAGATGTAAAGCGACGTCGTTGTAAAAAAAATAAATATCACCAGACACATGAACATCACACAGAACCAAGCACGCGTTGTTTGGCTATGGTTTGACCGGCTTCACATATAACAGCGTGTTTACGGTGGATCGGACATGTTTTTATTAGCATTTTTCTTGTTTTCCTTTAAACGTTTCTTTTTTCTTTTTTTTTTAAAGTCATGAACAGAAATCTGTGTCCAGTCGTGTCTCGTTGTGACTAAAACAGAAACACACAACTCATAAGAAGGATTTCTCTCTGGACAAATCAATTTTTACATAAAAAAAAGGTATTGTTACTACATCCCGACTAACAAAAGCAAACAAACAGTAATGTCTACTTATGTACATGACCCTTAGAAGTATAATGGTTGCCCCCTCAACATTTACTATTAATATTTTTGAAAATGTAGGTTCCAACTTCAGTAATAATCTATTTTGTGTGTGAGAAATAAAATTTAAAATAAAGTGTAGTGGAGGAGAAAAAAAAGAAGTAAAACGAGCTTCAATAATTTAATTGAAACAACATTGCAGGGAATATGCTGAGAATTTTTGGTGTAGCAGATTTTAGTTATAGCTTAATAAAAAATAAAAGACCGAAAAGTTTGGAAATATCCAATGTGTCATAGCGAGTACTGGAGCAACATGGTTCATTTCCTAATGATTTTACCTAAAGTATTTTAGTATGTTCCGACGAGTGTTTGTGGATTATATAAGTGTGAATAAAAGCTTAGTTACATTTCTTCCACTTTTTTTTCCAACTAAATGTTTTAGGCCGTGACAATGATTTCAAATCTGAGTAGATCGCACAGCTTAGTTATAAATGAACTGACCTACCAGACGACTTCAATGTCTTTAGATCGTTTTCCAAGCTTTAAAACGAATAACGAATAAATACAAAATGTTTAGCCACCAAAATTAAAACAATTCAAACATTTCGAATCTAACAAGTATGATACAAACTATATGAAATCCAACCACTCTAATAATAATAATCATCTACTTTTGGGACAGCCCTAAACTTTTAACAGCTACATAATCTGACAAACAACCAAACCAAATCCCAAAGCAAAGATTTATTCCCAATTCTTCACAGTCAACAGCTAAAAGACAGAATTATATTCAGGACGAAAAGCAACAGAAATTATTTGTTTAATCGGAAAAAAATATTTATCCGATTAGAACCAGAAACCATATTTACAAACTCCACAGAGTGCTTGGCTGAAAACTGTGTAAAATTCACTGTCAGTTTATTCTGCCCCTACTATACAAATCTAATCAGCAAATCCTCTATGCCTCAACGCAACATCCCCGCTAGATGGCGCCGTTGGCAAAGAAAAACCAACCTGAGACCAACAAAGCAGCAGAGAGATAAAATACTGCCATCTACAGAGAGGGAGTAAAAAAAACAAAAAAACACCACAAACTCTTGACAACTTCTCCCTGTTTGAAACTAAAGCATAAAACATAATGTAACCATGAGGCGATTAATAATTAAACATCCTGTCGCATTTATTACAGAGGACTAAATGAGGAGGGCAGCAACCATTATCTCATGATAAATTCCACTAGTGTCTTTTTGAGATGGTATAAATGGAGATTCACGGTTTAGTGTCTCTGTAGCACTAATTGAAAACTACAGCCACTTGGCAGGCAATCTCATAGACATGCATGCAACACAGTTACTGTCTTTATGTTCATATGTCCAAGCTGAAGACGAAAGACGAAATCTGCGACGAGACGGCGGGCAACCCGAAGAAATGTTCCTGCACCCATCTGGAGCAGAGCTAACCACGAGAGACTCCCGCGTCACCGGTGGGTCTGTCGTGCTCCTCATCCATCGATCAACGACACATCAATGTGGGACAAATCAATCATGTGCCTGCGTAGCAATGGTGATAATATCGTTATAACCACCGATTGTTAAGAGACACCGCACAGCAGATTTAATGGGAAAACCATCAAAGGCTTTTTTTTTTAAACAAAGTTTTAAAATGAAAGTAAGATTGATTACCTATGAAAGCTCATTTGGAAATTTGCTGCGTGCTGGGAGTTGGAAAATTTTGCAACCGCTTTTCTCTGCTGGGGAATCATTTTGAACATCTGCGGGAGAGACAGCAGGAAATGACAAACTGAATAGAGAGATACTCATCCAATAAACGTGAGGGGAGGGGATATGAACTCAGTTATTCACAAACTACCACATCACACCAAGAGGGGGCGCTAAGAGATCACATTTGAAGCATTTTTACACTGAGGAAGAATTAATTTCACATTTTTCTAACCTTCTTATACTTTTCTACAAAATGAAAAACGATTCATGGTATTATATATTTATTCATTTATTATTGACCAAATAGAAATATAAAGTTTTACATGCATTTCCCAACAAAAATGACATTTTTGGCCCCCTCCCTTCAGATTTGAGGGGGTATTTTTCCATCACTGTCAAAGTCTTGGTAGCGTTTCTAACTTGTTTTTAGGTTCGACTTTGAGCAAAACTCATCAATAAGTATGTCCAAACATTTAATAGGAAAATCATACTCTGCAAAAAGACACAATCTCAAGTATTCCTGTCAAGTTTGTAGTGTAAATATCTAAGGGAAAACTAACAATAAGTCAGTTTTAAGTCAACAATTACAGAATATTGTTTAAAAAGTACTAGTTTCAAAGGCAAACTTTTTAACTTTAAACACGCTTGAAACTCAAAAAATGAAATGAGCTAGTACTTTACATCATTATTCAAGAGTTATTAACTCCATAAAAGCCTTTATTGCTTGCTGAAAAGCTGTAAGATAGTTTTGTCAAATTTCAATTGTAATAATTTATTTGCACTAGAAATTAGAAAAAAAAACAACCTGGTATGATTTAATGGTTTTTCACTTAAATCTTGATTTTATTGCAACGTCTCAATTAGAAAATCTGTTTTAACAATATAACATAGCATATAAGCCAAATCCACACGTCTTACAGGAGTTCCAAAATTTTGCTGATTGATGAGAAATATAGCTAAACATAAAGAAAATCGAACAACTTTAATAAATTATTGTCCAAAACTGTTGAGTTCTGATCAGAATATATAATTTAACTTGATTGATAATTAAACTCACTCTGGTTAAGTGCAATCTTGCGATATCAAAGGTGTTACAATCGTAACCATTGCATGGTTAGAGTGCAGATTTACCTCTTAGATAATATTTTGTTAGTAGTAGTAGTATTGCAGTATTCTTCATTAAATCATCTCACAGTCACATACTTGTATCGTTATTTGGTCTGTTAGGGACTTTTCCAAGTCTGATTCCTGACAAATTAATGTTCCCAGAGTGTACTCCGGTTTGTCTAAGTAAAAGTATGGCAGCACAGAAATCACTCTACAGATCACACCCTATACCGGATCTTCATGCATTGTGCTCCTACATGATCTGATAATCAAATTTCAAATATTAGTTTCCAATCCAATCCAACAAGTGGATATGTTTTAGCTCTAATTAGCCTTGACCAGCTTCCTCTCTCTTGGTAAAAAATAAAAGAATATCTGGACAGCATGATGCTAACACTGCCTTTCAGTGATTGGTTGCACGCCATAAGGTTTGTCAACTTCCACATGACTGGCGTTTCCTTCCACGGCTTTTATCCTTTAAGCTACTCTTCTTTCAAGGTCAGATTTGTAAAAAACACAACCAATGAAAATATTTTTAAAAACGCCAGAATCTAATAAAGTCTGTGCTTGAAATTACATACCGATTGTACATAATAAACATTTCTATAGGTCTGAGGCGTTTTGTATCCTACCTCTATGGGGCCGATGGACATCAGGAGGTTCTTTAGCTGATATTCGGTCGTAGATGTGGAGAGGCCCTCGATGCTCACCGTGCTGTGTCCTTCCTCCGTCTCCTCTTGGCTCTGCCTAGTGGGCAGTGGGTTACCCCGTCCCATCTGAGCGGCACCTCTGCCGCGACCTCTGCCAGATACGACAACCTAAACCAGGCGGCAAGCATGAAGATAAACATCTAAAAATAAATAAAAAGCCAGCTCTTGATGGAAATGTGAAGGTATGTTCAAAAAACATCACACGTTTCTCTCTTGTGCCTCTTCTCAAGACTTTAAACATGATTGATTCATCAAGTTTCTACACAGAACCTGAACGTCAGAAGATGACGCCAGGCTGCGCAACATATCTTCATATGATCCCGTGTGTGAGGGAGAGGTATGTTTCCCCTTGGTACAGAAAAAGGAGGGGAAGGAAAAGAGGCCCGATAAGAGAGGAGGTAGAAGGGAATATGGTTATGAGTGTGTGTCTGGGGGAGTTATGGGGAGCATAAAGGCATAGCAGCCTTCCAGGCGTAATGGTGGCTGCCTTACACTGTCAGCATCTGCGAGTATGGAGCCAGTGACAAGAGCCTGGCGGTGACATGTGTGTGGAGCGGCCATGGGAAGCACTGCTTGTTCTGCTGCTTTCAGCCTGTCAATACGCCTGAACCCGGCATGCAGTCCTGTCCTACTGCAGGATTGGTACATCAACACAGCATGAAGCCCTTTTGTAGCTTAAAGTTGCCACGAAACGAAGAGTTTACACTGGTAATAAATACATTTTGAGGTGAAGGATTATTAGAGTCCTCAAGCAAACGAGAAAGAGAGATGTGTTTCGTGTCATACCCTGCTCTGCTGCGCGTCTCCAAATCCCCCACAGCCAGCCTGCGGTGCTCCACCTGGTCCCGCTTGCTGCTGTCCCGACATGGTCACCTTCCTCTGGTTGGGCGGAGACGCTTGCCAGGTGCCTTGCTCCTGCGCCGGGTTGCTGGTTGCCTCTGGCTCCTTTCCATCCTGGATTGGAATAGCGGAAGAAAAAACTGAGTATGTATGCAAAATTTAGCTCCTGTTTGTTCTGTTTGTAGCGCAAGCTCCCCCCAACATGATGGATTCGAAAAATATTTCAAATGGTAAATAAAAACGGATATCATGTATCCAAAGCTATGTTCCCCTCCGAGCAGTTTTTTGTTCCCAAAAAGCTTATTTTTGATCTGATCTGACCAAAACAGCTTTTCCTAAATGTTTGCAGTGTCCCTATGTATCATCCCCACCCCCCCATTTCAGTATTATGCATGTTTCGGCAGCAGGTCCATCAAATAAAATCCAAATAAATTAGAATGAACTAGGTGACAAAAAGGGGAATAAGACCAAGGCACTGTATTTTTGACTCAGGGCCGCAAAGGGATCCTTGCCACGCACAATGGAAACTTAATATCTGCAATCAATGGAACTGTATTTCTATCAGCCACTCTGCAGAAAATAAAGATCAACCCAACAAGGTGATGGTCTCATTATCAAATAAAGTCACAGCTCGGCTCTTTTGACACGCGGCGAGGAGCTGAAGGTCGTCCCTTCTCTCCGACGCCGCAGAAAGATGTGACAGATCAATACGTGGGAAGAAAAGAGCGCTGCTATCTCTGACCTGTCCCCAGCGGAGAGTAAATAGATTAATCCCTTCTATAGAAATCGCGGCTCCTGATTGCGCCTATCAAATGCTAAGCTGCATTACACTGAAGCGACAGCGGCTCGATGTGCATCACACCCACCCCCCCTCACACAAACCCACCCATTTTCCTGAGCTTTTGTGTTTTTTTTCTGCTGCTTTTGTATTACCCCTGATGAAAATATAATTTGCCTCTTATCTCTGTGCCTAAGCTATACAAATCCAAATCCTCAAAAGTGGCAACTTTCTTACACAGGTATTATGTTATCCTCGACACCCCCCCCACACGCACACCTTCAACCAAGAAAGATTAATTAAAAGGGTCTCCAATTGGCATCTTTTGTCGCCTCACACCTGAGAGATGGGTCGATATCAGAGGCAACCCAGGGATGACAAGAGAGGGAGAAGGCAGAGGAGTACGAGGAGATAACATTGTGAAGCTCTTGTTGGTGACAGCGGAACAATGCAGGGGAGAAAATTCGTCACACTTCAACTTATGAGGGGTTTTGTTTTCAGATATTTTTTATTCTTTTACTTCGGATCCTCCCAAGTTTTTCATCCCATAAGATGCAGATAATCAGAAGCCTCTGTACAGGTTTAAATTAACACAGAGACGCTCCGTAAACTCCCATCTACAGCCAGTCAGCAATGGTAGCGCGTCTGCTTCGTGCTCTGGGATGAGAGGCTGAAAGCTTCTTATTTCAAATATTATCACATCCCGCTGACACGTCTCTTCAGTGATGACTATTAATGCTCAACAACAAATCCCTTTGTCGTTAAAAAAAAAAAAAAAAAAAAGATTAGCGAGTAATTACAAGCAGTATCTCAAAGTAACTCTTGAGTTTTTTTGTTCTGTTTTTTTGTCTTATTACAGACACACTTTTCAATTTAATTGGGATTTTATATCATAAATCAATAAAAAAGTGAATAATTTAGAAAATTTGAAGTGTAGATTTTCTGGTATATCATTAAAATAAAAACAAACTTTTTGACAACTTTTTTTACATCTTTCTGCTGAACTTTGCTATGCTCAATGTGTTTTAAACCACACATGCCGTATACTAAAGCAGGAAGGGTTCTAATACTAGTTCGGCACAGTTTATCTTCAGAACCCCGAAGCGTTTGAGCAAACACAAAAGTACCGCAACCACGTGACCATGCTGGGTACTGTTTACTGTGCAGTCCTTCAACAAACCTCTGACTGAGACAGATTCACCTTTCAGCAAGACAACATAAAGCCAGAGCTATAACTAAATTGTTAGGATCAAAGAACATTTATATGTAAGAAAGGTCCAGCCATGGTCCAGAACTAAATCCAACTGGGAATCTGTGGGAAGACTTCAACAATCATGTTCAAAAGATACTTTTCTTGCAAAATGACAGATTTTTTTTCCAAGAACGCACAAAGTTAACAGATTTATCTCTTAAAATGGAACCAAAATGTGGTTGTAAAAAGCGACTTAGGGGTGCTATATCCAAACGCACACCACTTAATTAGTAAAAACATTTTTTTTACTGGCCTGTGTTACTTATGTTTCCTTAACCATTTCAACTTTTGTTGTTCAATTAAAACATATTGCTATGAAAAACACTAAAGATTTGTACGTTTGAGATTGTAGCAGCAGACTGTGTAAAAAGCTAAAGGGATAATAATAGTTTTGATACTCAGTGTATTAGCAGAGTATAAAATGGGATTCCTGAAAATCTTATTGTCATATTACCTTCGTGTCTTAAGACAGAACGCGTATACATCGTGACAAGAGGATGTAGACCTTTAAAAGCAGCGAGAGGAGTCGCTAACTCCACAGATAAATGTCAAACTGCTCCTTTTTTTTATTAATGTCACCAGACTTTTTAAGTCAGAAGACATAAAATGTGTGTCAAGGCTTTAAATACCAGCTCCTAATGCCTAACGGAAGATTCTGTTACAAGATCAAATTTTACCAAAATGACACAGACATCACCGTGTCATTCCTCATAGGTTACATATCAACTAAGTAACAAAATAGACAGCGAGGAGGAATCACTGGCATTTCCCTTTCCCAGCTATGCAGTTTCCCTTGTGGGTAAATTCTACAGGAAAGAATCAAATAAATGTCAGACACAGAAGGAGGTGTCGAATAAGAACGAAATCCACTGCTCACCTGTCCTGAAAGCTTGACAACTCTGACTTTCTGTGGCACCTGCTGGGCCTCCACGCCAGCATTTTTAACTCGCTGCATCACAGTTCTTTTAGACCCAGGTTTTAGTCCTAGAGTCTGAGCTGGCCCTTGCCTCGTCGGAGGAGGGGTGTTCCTTTGAGGAACTTGTGCGCCGAGTCTGTTTACACTCTGCAAAGAGCTGTTTCTCCTTTGTTCCTGCTGCTGCTGCTGGTGATTCAGTTGGGGCTGCTTCCACTCTTGTTCAAAACTCGATCCGGGGGTCTGCTGCTCCTGTGGGCTCCCTTTTACCATCTGCGGGCGTGATTTGACGTTGGGACGTGGTCCAGGAATTTGAAGGGGAATGTTAGGAGGCATGGTACTGTCCTGGATAGGATTAGTTAATATGTGATTAACCGACTGTTGTGGTCTCTGAGGGATCCGTCTCTGCTGCTGTGCCTGTAGTTGTTGGAGGTGTTGCGCCTGCTGCTGTTGCTGTGGTGATAATGTTTGTTGTGGTACAGGAAGTTGTTTTTGCTGATTGGGTAGTGAAGGCTGAGTCTGTGTAGGAGTCGAGTCTTGGTTTGCCGCAGTCGTGTGAGCATTGAGTCTCTCCAGCAACTCCTTCTTTCTGACGCCAGCCTGCATCTGTCGCCGCATCTCCTTCCTCTTCAGGATCTCCTCTCTCAGACGCTTCTGCTCCTCAATCTTGAGACGGTACTGCCGCGTCTCCTCATCTTCATCAGGGTCCTGCAGCACAAGAGGCTTGTTACAAAATATGATTTAAGTGTAAATGGGGCTTGGGAAGGAAAATGAATTATTATTTTGGTCAAACTGGCTGAAAAATCTATAGAACATTACTACCCATTCACAATTTCCACATAGTATTCCAAAAGTAAGGAATATTGTTTGGATTAAATCATCCAAAATTGAAAGTAGTAACCCCTCTATTGTAGAAAATGAGTCTTCCATTTCACTGAGATAATAAAAATACAGCACTCCATTATAGACAAAAATATATCAGAAATATCTGAAGAGTGATTTTTTTGTTATTGTTTTTTTGCTTTTCCTGCATTTGATTCTGATCCCAAAACACTGACCTGTGGCTTTGAGCTGGACTGTGGGCCCGGAGTCTCCTGTTCTTGAATCACCACTCTGCCCATTTCCCCAACGTGTAGCTCAGCCTTCGCAGCTTGGCCTCTTCCTCTGCCACCGCCATACGCCGCCTGCGTGTCCTGCCCCGGACGCGTCCCCGGCGTTGTCCTGGCGACAGGATTGATGTTGGCGGCGGGGGAGGAACTGTTCATGTTTGTGTTGCCAGGTGCTACAGGGAGCTCCCGCAGGTTGCTGTTACGGTGCGGCATTTGCTTGGAGATGGGCGCGTTCTGAAGACATAATGGGAGACATACGTCTTTATTTTGAAATGGAATGAACATGGGGGTTGTTTTAAATTCAGAAAACATAAAACTAATGAATGATTGCGCAAAACTAAGACAAAGCTGGACACTGTGACTTTAGCTTGTATGTAATATCTTACCATTCTCTGCCTGTTTGACATGTTCCTCAGTGGAGGGTTCAGAGAGCGGGGATTCATGTGCCTGGGGCCACCGTGCCCCTGCTGCTGGTGGAAAGGATTTTGACCATGATGTGTCATTGGGTGAGGCTCATTGAGATTTATCTGTTGGTGCTGCTGATGGGGCATCTCTTGCCTATGGTGATGGTGCTGTTGTTGCTGATGGTGGTGCATGTGATGGGGCGATAAGGGGTCGTGATGCGGTACCTGGGACACGGGGGGGCCCTGGATCAAACCCTGCAATTGTAGTAAAAAGGCAGAAAACCATTTAAACAAGTACTTTTAGAATACAGTTTAGCAGGTAATATCTAGGGATCTTGTGAATAAATAATTAATTATTGTACATTCACATGAATCTTTCTATGTATATTTTAATGGCACAACTTTTAACCGATTTAGCTACTATCTCCTCTATCCCGTGGGGTACCACAAAGGTTTTTTATGGGCTTTTAGGTTTGTTTTGTTGTAGGTACCCAGAAGCCTGGGAAATATGAAGAAAAAGCATATTTCTAAAGCCCATGGCACCCACTTGTGCCTCAATCGAAAATCTACAGATTACCTTCAATCGCACCTTTTATTTTTACAACAAAACCAAATATATCAAAAATACAGTAGGAAAACTAAATTCTAGGAAAACCAAGGTTTAGTACTGTTGGTTCACATCAGCTCCATACCAACTTTCATTTGAACAGCTCCATGTGAAATACCTTTTGTAAAGCTATTTAGATTTTCATCCATACAAATAGGTTATCCCAAATGCTAAAATAGCTAAAACTGACTAATCCAAAATAATAATAATTATTCAAACATTAATTACTTTATAATTACTTAGGAGTCCAAATTATATCACAGTTGCAAGACTGCCTTTTGGTACCAATACAAATAAACTACAGAAACATTTCCACTGCCTTGGCATTTTTTGTTCAGCAAGTTCAATTTAAGACTTTTTAGAATCATTCTGATTTATATTTTCAAGCTTATACAAACTATGAAATAACAAATTGTATAGGTTATTGTCATTAGTTTATGACCTGATCGCTACAGCTTCATCACATTTTTCACTGCATATTGCAACTTTGAATAATAGTGTTTAGGCCAAAAACTGAAATAACATATTTCTCAGTGAATTCGCCTAAATTCAGTGCTTTAAACAGTAAGTTAGACGTTTAAGAAAAATTCTTTCACATTTGCAAAGAATGTTTAAAAACAGCAAATAAAAACCCATCAGGCTTTTCCAAGTCAGAAAGAAATGTGCTGTGGTTTATTTACTTAAGTCATTCGTTTTTTAATCCAGCATGAACTTATTTTGAAAAGAAGTGCATGCTGATGAATTTTATTAGATGGGAATTTGTTTGGGATGCATAGTTTAGATTAATTAATAGAAAAAAAAAAAATTTCAGCAGTTGACCTCCTGATTATAACAACTATAGATCGAAGTTAAGGCAACAGACAACCAATGCAAATAAAATACAAATAATACAGAAGTACAAAAACAACTTGCATGATACATTTAGGGTATAAACATAGTCTATTACAGTCTCGGTTTTGAATGAGGCTGACCCCTTGCAATGCACTTTATGAACAATGAGTCTGCAAGGGGAGCAAAAGGGGAGCAAAGGCTGTTTTAGCCTGTAGTTTAGTTGCATATTCATTTATTAGGCTGTGCATTCGGGGCTTATTATTTGAGCGATTTCATCAACAAATCAAAGACAATGCTAAAACTAACTCCAAAAAACAAAAGCTGCACTGTTCTGATAAAAAACAATACCTGGTAATGCTTAACAAAGACTGCAATTGTGTTGCAGTTGTCCCATATATTATCAAGGAGATTCATATATACACCAAGACCAAATTAATTGTTGCTTATATCATTTATTTGTTGTTGGGTTTAAGTTACTATAAAACAGTGATTCTCTCACTAGGGGGAGCTACGGTCTATTTCTCATGAAAAAAATGCACAGGCTCTTTTTATGATAACAGTTTTTGGGAAAATATTAACCACTAAGAGTTCAGTGAATAAAAAAGGTAAACAAATAGTTAATAGACATTAACATCACTTACTCTTCGTTGTACCTGCATCCCAAACTGAACAGGCGGAGGGGGGAAAATGTTGCCCTGCTGCCCAAACGGCTGACGTGGGTTCATGAAAGGTCGGGGTTGGTTGGGGGGACCACATTGTTGATTCATGTTCGCCATCCCCTGGTGACCTTGGTGAGGAGGGAGGCTGGGTCTTGGCGGTTCCCTCTGAAACAGTCCTAACGGGCCCTGGCCCTGCTGGTTGAAGGGCGGTCCAGGAGGGCCGAAGCCCATGTGGCCCTGGCCGGGCAGCTGGTGGAGGTTGTTGCTGATGTTCAAAGACCCGGGCCCCGGGTGATCAAACATGTGCTGTCTTGGAAACCGTGACGAGTCTCCACACTCTGCGCCCGTGCAGGGAAGACAAAATAACAACATAACTCAGCTTTATGCCTCTCCAGATTGTAGTGTGAAAAACAACACCAGACAACTCTATTAGGGTGAAGGCCTGAACAAGAACATAAGTTATCAATTTTTCATTAGCGATGTGTGAGAAAAAAAAAACAAATCATAAATATGTATGTTTAAAGCCATTTCCAAGGCTCATTCACATGTATATACATACATGCATTTAACATGAGGTCTGCTAATACAGCAGCACCAGACAGGTACAACTGGCAGCATACCCTCTAGGTATAGCGCTAGAGGTGATGAAGAGGGTTCAATGTTGCTCTGAAGGCTTTTTAACACTTATCAAGGCTAGACGTGGAGACTCACCTCCCATAAAGAGAGCCTCTCTGTCCTGGGGGCCCTGAGGTGGCTGGTTCCTAAAGGGCTCCATGTGATGAGGTGGTCGCTGGGGTGGACTGAAATTACCCGACATGTGCTGCTGGAAATCTCCCAGGTCCTGAGAAAAAATATCCCACAAAACTCATGAATCATTCGCCTATCTGGAAATTCAATAAAAAAAACACAAACATTACTAATAAAGGGAATTTGTGGAGAATTACTATGGGCAGAAAGAGAGGGTAATTGAGGTGCTAGGGTCATTAGACAGATGTAAAAAAAAATCTTTAGACGTAAACATCAATATGCATGCCAATATCAAAGGAACCCTTCAGCATGAATTCCTGAGCAAAACCTGCATGAATATTTCTAGGGGCTTTATTGATATAAATGAAGAGCCGGTCTCCAACAAGAAAACTGTGTTTCGGGAGGGAAGGTGATACGTGGCCTCATCTTTGTTTCAACCGCTCTGTCGGGCCAACAGCTCTCTACTCAATCAATTTAACCGAGAAAACCAGACAACCATTTAATCCCTCCTTGGAATTTGAATCTCCCCCTCATAACCATCTCCTTTATTCTTTAAACATCCACCTCTGTTCAAAAATTAACCTTCTATTCAACACGTGCCACTTCCACAAAATGAGCTGCCTTGCCTTCTTTTCCAAGTCTATTGTAAATTACTTAAGATGCTATCAGGTCGTAATCCATCTTTATTCCACCACTCCGTGGAGGTATTTAGAGAGGAGCGGTGTTAAAAAGCAAGGCCAGAGTCCCCAAAACTTGCTTAACATAAAGTTAATCAAAGGAGCTTATGAAGACAGGGGATCAGAATGGGGACACAATCATGCTATTCTGAAAGGTCAGAAGAACGGGTTTGCTCAATGAGGACTCCGGTGTTCATGTAATACCTCTCAAATACCACCGCTCATCCTCTCACTTCTAATCCCTGATAAAACAAGTGTCTGGAAAGCTCAATATTTGAGTGAAGCCGGTAAGGCTCCCAGCTAAAACGGTGTAATATAGGCAAATATATTAGATGAAGGTCAGAAGTTACGGCGCCCAACACATGATGAACTTTTGAATTTAACAGGATGTTTTTTTTTTCTTTATTTCATTTTATTTTAGAAAATGTAAAATAATTTATCAACCAGTGCAAAAAATAAACATAACTTGTGTTTACAGATTTCAATACTATGATAATACCTGTTTTTTGATCCCTTCCAGCTTTAACTTTACACTTGTAAACCTAAATTGCTGCATACTTTAATTTTTCATCATTGTATTGAACTTTAATTAATTATGGAGATAAAACGCTGATAAAAATACTCAAATGTCATGAATAATATACTTTGTAAAACACTTAATTTCCATTGATTTTGATTACAATCCCCATTTAGGAAAGCTGACTGTTAGAAGGTGCAACAGATTGTGAGCCCCGAATTGTGCTAAAATAACTGCTAATAAGTGCTATTCATCATTGCCACGTAATCAAATATACTTACAGCGAGATCACTTTAAATATATACTGCAAGTAAAGCAATAGACCAAGAATTCAATAAAGATTGGAGGAGACAAACAAATGGGCAGGATCATTAAAAAATCCCAAATAGAAAAAACTTACAAATAGTAAACAAAGTTCAAAATTGAATTAAATATGAAATTACTATGAAATAATCTTATGCACATATTATTGGTCAGAGCTTATCTAAAGCTATTGAGGGCGGTTGTTCAAATGTTTCGAAAATGCTATTTTTTGTGTTCTCCATAGATTCACTTGTAGGTAATTGCTAAACGATTTACCTGGTAGATTAAGACTTCAGTTTAATTTCACTGTGTGATAAGAAAACCACAAAACCAAAACAACTATGTATTTCATTTACATTTTAACATAATAAAAGATATTCACAATCTTCTCAATAACCAATTGAAAAAGACTTTACTGCTAATCCAGCACTCAAAGCCTTATTATACAGGCGGATCATTTTTTTTCTGTTTTTATAAGTATTTGACGATTTTTCTTTAGGGATAAACTGCAAGACTGGGAGGTCTCCTTGCCATCACCCTAATCTATAGGTTCTTGCACAGATTCAAGTTGGTATTCCGCCTGGGCTGCTCCAAAGCGTTAATATTACTTCCAGTCAAACATGTTGATAAAACCAGAATATTACTTTAAAACCTAAGCATATCAGCAGTTTATGAAATCATTTTTGGGTGAACTATGTTTAAATGAATCTCGATTCACTGTAGAACAAAAAATGTTCAGGTAATTGTGGATTTAATGGTGGCACAAAGGAATTATTTAAAAAAGTAAACCTTTCTTCAATTGGTTTCTAATATGACGCTTCAAAGCAGATCCCAAGTTTAGCATGCTAATGGCTAAAAATTGCTCAACAAAACCTACTAAATATGCTTTAACCAAAAAAAAAGAATGGGTCTCAGTCTGAATACTGAGACAGCCAGGAGCAAAGTAGGTAGAGCTGAACGATCTACTGTTTTCAACCGAAAATCTAGATTTTGGAATAATCAAAGCAGTGGTTTTGCTCCAACAATTTCGTCAATATTAATAATTTTGGCAATTATTTCACATGTATGCCCAATGCCGGGGAAGAAAGGCTCTGTATCAGCTACCAATCAGAAAGCTGCACCAGGTCATATTCCTCCAATCAATGTGTAGCTCGTCATTGACTTTCAAACAATCAGAAAGCAGCAGGCTGCGAGGGACCAGGTCACTCCAATCAGTGTAGAGCAACTTATTCAATTTCAAACATGGCTGAAGCGAGAGCAGAAGCGGAGCCGACAACAATTAATATCCGAGAAAAACCGCATTTGAAATCTGTTGCCAGCATCGACATTCTTGCATTATCTTAAAGGAATTCATTGAAACTTGATTTAAAGAAAAATAAATCGTGATTGAAATCAAATGTGCAATCTGCCAGAAAAATTGCAATTTTAATTTTAAAAAAACGTTTAGCCCTATTAGTAGGTAGTCTAAACACGATGATGTGTGAGTGGAAATTATAGAGGCATTTCTGAAGACAGATTTAAGATAAGAGAAAGTACGAGTTTCAACCTGCCTCACTCCCAACAACAAACACCCTAATGTGTCACCACTGCAAGATACTGATTCCACAACACCAAGACCAAAGTCCTTTTTATTTTTTAAATGCTAATTGTGTTTCAAACAGTAACGAATAAACAGCAGGGTAGATGAACTGGCTGTCTTTGTTTTCTGGCTCAGCAAACACTGCTGGGACATTAATTCTTCCTCACACACCTCATTAGCAACTCTTTAACAGCCACCAGCATCAGCCGGCATCACGGAAAGATGACTGGTTATGAATGGCAAAAAAAAGCCAAGATCCCCCTATCCAGCAGATTATTGAGTTGAATAACAGGGATTTCCATAATTTAGTATCATTTTCAAAACTAAGCAACTAAATGTCCAAAAAATAACTAATAAATCCAAAAGAAAATTCCAAATGCCCTTTATTTTTTTCCTCAATATGCTGATTTTTAAAATAGATCAATCAGTTTACTGGATAATTTAAAAAAATAAATCAGAAGTTGGAAGTTAGTGGTTTTAACAAAAAAAAAATTCCTAACAACGACTTTAATTGGTGTTAAGATTAATATTTCAAAAGCTGTCTCCACCACAAAAATTTAATGCATGAATACTGGAGGCTATGACCCCCCATTAGTCCAGCCTTTAAACAATTATTCTTGATGGGATGATAATGTATGATAATCACAAGTAATCACTTGTCCACTGATAAATGGGAAAGTTGCCGGCTGGTGTGTCACCTGCATTTCAAATCGTGTCCTTAGCAACACTCGCCTAAATGTGATTGACAGCTGGGCAATCCGAGATTGTGCTGTTTATCCAACAACTTGTCTGAATTCGCTTCAACGATACATCTTTTGCTCTTTAATAAGAGCCAAAACAGTTTTGCAGCAACTCTGCTGTCAATATCCGACATGATGTTCGACATCTGGGAAAAGCAGCAGCATCATTCTGACACTGGAAGTTGAGAAAGAGGTAAATAAAAATACTGCTTTTCATTAAGAGCCTCTCCAGAGAAACAGCCGGCCTCATTTGTAAGTCCACATGAAAGCAATTGGATGTAGTCATTTTCTGATTGCTAATTTGCATAAATCCATATAAAATGCAATTTCCAGAAATATGTCAGTCAGTGGCAGCACCACCTGATGCCTGGGCATCATTATCTAAAAGGATGGTGTTATTGGAGCACTTTGGCTGAGTTAATGGCAAGCAGGCTTCCTCAATGCAATAATAACTTGAAATATATTTCTGTCAGATTTTTTGGGAGGGTTTCTTTGTGCCTTAAATAGGAGAGGTTTTTCCTCCTCCCTCCAAGTCAGATAATATCAGATATGTTTGTATGACTTCCACCACCATGTTTTATTGGCTTAGATATCATTCAGAAAAGCTTTCTGCTTCTATGGGACACAAACATATGTGGAGAGTGACTTTTTAACACGAGTATATCCAATATTCGCAATTCCATTATGTGCCAAGCTGGCTTGTCTGAGCTCAAGAGCATCCGTGAAGAGCTGTTAAGATTTCCCCGTCACTGCGAGCCCTGCCTCCAGAAGCTTGAAGCTCCCGATCATGCAGTCCCAGTCAAAGTCAGGCTCATATCAGTGTTTACGGATTTGCCTCAACGGTATTTGTACTTTGCAGACGGTCTAATTGAAGTAATGATATTTCCTGTAACATAAAGGGACGGCAACCATGTGGCGAGGGAAAGAGAAGTGAGGCAAATGGAAGGTGGAGCAGCTGCTACTTACTGGAAACCTCTGAGGACCAACAGCAGGTCTGGACTGGCTTTGAGCAGGAGGCATCAAGGGCACTGCAATGAGAAGAGAGGGGCAGAAAAGGGAGCAAACGGAGGGGGGAGGGGTAGAAGAAGAAAAGAAGAGGCGGTAGGCCAAAGAGGGAGGATGATTGTAGATTGTGTCCAAACTATTCAGTCTGCCTAACCTCTGATTGAGAGCAAAAAATACGAAAAAGTTTCCTGTACATTAATAACTTTACAATGGATTGTATCACTTTGTTGTAAGAAATCAATTTTGTATCTTCAGTTTGGTTAAAAATATATAACTGTATTTTCTGCACTATAAGGCGCAGACTCAATTACGGGTCTATGTCTAAACTTAACTCATACATATTGGGTGTTTTTTGATATTTTAAATCCCTCATTTTCTTCTCTTACCTACAAAAAAATAAATAATGTAACCTTCAAGGTACACTGATATTATTGGCTTGATTTACCTTGTACAGAAGACTGGGCCGGTCCTCTGAAGTGAGGGTTAATGTGGATGTTTTTGGGCTGAGGAAGCTGTTGCTGGGGATGCTGAGGGAAATTAGGCGGCGGTGAACCCATCATTCGAGGTGGTGGTTGTTGATCCATCTGGGGTCGCAGAGGCGTGGAGCGGTGAGCCATGTGAGATGGGATCAGGGGTTGAAGAGACTGCTGGGGAATGGGGCGCCTGTGCTCCTGGAAGGGCGGCGGTCCTCTTGGACGCAAAGGGTGGTGCTGATGAGACTGCAGATGCTGCTGATGTGGAGACAGCTGTTATATGGGAAAAAGTGAGAAAACAAGACAGGCAGTCAAATCACAGCTCACACTGTACCAATGATATAAATCATTAGGTTTACCTGTTAGTTTATACATTTTCCAGCAGCCATATTAGATCAAAACGTAAGGTACAGTGAATGTGAATTTTAAAAAAAACAGCAATTCTACCTGCAGGTAAAACAACATCCCAACTCACTGATACATGCTGGGAAAACAATCATCCAGCACAGCTCAGTGGTGCTTCAAATTTATCTTTGATAATTGTTCAAGCAGGCAAACAAACAAACAAACAAACATGTCACTGACCAAATTAGTCAAATGGTAAAAACCTGACGACGACAGTATTTGGCATAAAAAGCATGACCTCATTAACTGCAGTCAACAAAATGTTTGTGGCGTTGGTGTGTCATCCGTGTGCTATTAATTTTTCATTCGCTGTGTTGGTATTGTGTTTGGAATTTTACAGCATATTATCATTAATTAATATAAACAAAAAAAAAAGCGGAGTTTAAATGTCATGCAGCCTTGAGAGCTACTTTAACCTTAGGGGTTCTCTTCAGTGCCGTTTGTTTTGCTACATGTAGCCTTGAGCTAAAGTTTAAAAAATGCCACAGATCTATACGGCTTTTGTTTAAAAATGTATTCAAAATATACTAATTTTAGTTTGTTTTAAATGTGAACTACCTACATGAGTTGTTGTTGCACTATAGCAAGCACAGGTTAAAAAAAGATCTGGCATCAACATTATTTTTTCCTTTTTTATTTTCTATAACATCCTAAACATATGCAGTATGAAAAAGTACATGTTTACATATTTTCTTGTTGAGATATGTTTCCCAAATAAGTCACAAAAAATAGAAAACATTAAAACTAGAGATTTTTATTATATTTTATCCTGTGAAGAACCCCACTATCAAAAATGATGGTCATACTGTGGGGATGCTTTCCTTCAGCTGGACCAAGGAAGCAGGTTGGAATAATTTGGAAAATTGGTCTTAAAAATAAGGCAGCCAATAAAAATAATACCACTCTTCCTGCCCAGGTAATTATTAAAAGCCGCAAGTGTGTCAAAAAACCTTTCAAAGTCATTTAAAATAAATACTGTTACATCTGGTTGGACCAGTAACAGAGATATAATTTAAGAGTGACCCATTTTTCAATAGCAAACCTTGGGTTCTTCAGGATAATGCCTGTTATTATTTACTAGGTTACCAACTGCCTATAACAATAATCCAACATCTAAACGTGCAAAGGTATAGACAAAGCTACTTGCAACTTTGCCAAAATGTTTTACTAGAAAATTCGACTCATGGGTTATGAATACTGTAATATTGTAAGTGGTAAACAGTTGAAAGTTCAAGAGGTGTAAATACTTTCACTGTGCACTCGTGGTTTAAGAAAGCTTTCGGCAGATGAGTGTGCCAGTTTACCTGTATGCTTATGTTTCCCATCAGGGGTAGCATTTGGTCATGCATTTTTCTTCTTTGTCCTCCTCTAAAATCTGCCATTCCAAAGCCAGAGAAACCTCCTCTTCCTCTGCCTCCTCGGCCCCCTCCTCCCATTCCCACTCCTCTGCCTCGGCCTCCGTGACGGTTTTGTCGCTTCTGTCGTTCCTGTTCCTCAAACTCCATCAAATCTCTCTTGGCCTTGTCTGAAAGCTCTACACACACACATGGGGAGATTATTTTCAAGTTTATCATTTTTCCAGGGAAGAAAGTTTTCCAAATAAATAACCAAGAAAATTGAAAAAAATAAAAATAAAAAGTATACCCAGAGTTTCAGGAATGTTCCTTCTTTTACTGCCAGAATCCGCCAGTCGCACAACATAGCCTTCCTTCCTCTCAGACTTAAACCGTATTCGGCCAGATTCTTCGCTTTCGTCGTCCTCTTCATCAGATTCCTCCTGTGTTTCTCCTCTGTGAAGAGTGTCGTTTTCATCCTGGGGACAGTGCACAATAATAAAATCATAGGACATCACCTAAAATGTAGCTATGTGGCTATTATTACTCCAATTCTAATCGGATTGACTTGTTTTTTTTAAATCATCACAACTTTTACTAAAGAGACTTCTTTTACCAAGAACTGGTACACTGCAAATACATAAGCAGACATTTTCAACCTGAAGCACACCAAATAAATAGATAAATCATCCATTCCAAGCTTTAACAGGTTTCTATCCAGAACTGCCAGCCTTTTCATTCCTGCTGAAAATAGTATTCCTACAGCACAATACTGCCACCACCTTGTCTCATCCTGGTATGGTACTATGTGGGTAGAGTTTGTTTATACAACATACTGAATTCTTATGTCTTTTAGCAACAAAAAAAACGTTATATTTTATTACGGTCTGTAAAACTTCTTCATGTTTGTGGAAGAAGTTGTTTTCAGTTTTTAAGACATCTGTATGTATTGCTCATCGGTCACGACAATAACATGATTATCTGTTTTGGCCCAAATTTCAATTTCGGTGCATGCCTATTTTAAATAGGAGTAATAAGAAATAAGATTTCTTCTCTCAAGGGTCAACTCTGTTTAACTTTGTAAGAATGAATGTGGGTAAGTGATTGCTCATCTCTGAATAAATGTATTCCACTTTATGTAACTATTTCAATATAAAAAATATAAATCAATTAGTTCAAAATTAAATGAAAAGTAATAAAAAATAAAAAAAAGCAGTCTCTCTACTCAAATCCATACACTCAGTCAAAACCTACCTCCATCTCATAGACTCGATGTTCTGTAGTTTTGTCTTCTTGCTGCATTTCTCCTCTTGCAGCCTGGGTGTTGTCCTCCTGATTAGTTTCTGCTTCATCACCATTGGATCTTTGAAATTCATCAGTCTAGAAGGTTTTACACACAGTACGTGTCAGGTGTCTGACAATTATCAATAACGCAGCAACATATTTTAGAAATTCTAGGTAAATAATCACATCATAATTCTGATAAAGGAAAACTAACACACACAAAAAAATCTAGACAAACTGCAGCAAAACAGGGGAATGAACTGAGAAAACTACAGGTTTGTTGAATTAATGTATGATTTGCATTTTAGATATATAAAATTTGAACATCAGCAGAGACAAAAACACAACAGAGGAGGCAGACCAAAATGTTTTTGGTGAGGATTTGGAAGGCACCAGGGAGCCCCACCCCTTTCCAAAGGCGAATTACCATAACAGTGGGAGCAAGGCTTCATTACTATTCCTGACAGCATTTGAAATTCAATG
The DNA here is from genome assembly GCA_032876305.1 of Orestias chungarensis. NCBI lineage: Eukaryota > Metazoa > Chordata > Actinopteri > Cyprinodontiformes > Cyprinodontidae > Orestias > Orestias chungarensis. Next base: position 1,549,865 of record JAVLVB010000491.1, on the reverse strand, counting down.
AGATGTAAATGTTTGACATGATATACAGAAATGCAGGCACAGATAAAAACACTCCTCCCTGCTTCAGTGATGGTGAAAATATCATTGACTGACTCCCCACAAATCACTCCGTTATTGGCTGAACTGTAGGTTCACGACTCCGTGGCAGAGGAAGCAACAAACATTCCAGGATGACAAATCAGGTTTTTTCCCCCTCTCTCTTTTTATTTCAATAACACATTTTTCATCCTGCTTGTGATTCATTGCAATTTATTATATGTATATAAAAAAAAAATCTAAATAAACAAGTTTGCTGCAGAGGCAAAACCGACAAGCTTTCACGCCTACAACCAGAGCTAGTAAAGCGATTCAGAATAACAAACATTAACTAGTAAGTAAGGTCAGATTGCAGGTCACACAACAGTGTTTTTCCTGTTGTATCCCATTAACCTGCCGACTGGAACGCACGTAAATGCAAAAAAAAAAAACTTGTGGCAAAAGCAGACAAATGGACAGTGTCTCCCGAGGGGAAGAAAACATCTTAATCATTTCAACCATTTGGCATAACCTTGAATAAAACTAGGGTGAGCGAAATGTCAAGGTCAAGCAGTCTTAGTAACCTTGCATAAAGCAAATATGCATCTCTATCTACCCCCAAAATTCAAAACAGACGTCCACTTTGGCTAAGAAGGTCAACATCTTATCTTTGTTTTGAAATGGGAGGTAGGCTAATATATCTCTGTCAGATGTCAAACACAATCACAGCAGTAAATTGAGCATAACAGACATGTGCGCATGGATCCAGCCTTATCTTTGGTCCTCTTAACCCGGCCTAAGAGGAAAGGGAAACAAATGAAAGAGAAACTAACATCAATCATTAGAAGACTGTATGGAGTGTCCTCGCGAAGGTCAATAATCTTTTCACCTGTGTGAGACTTTATCAGATCCAGTGTAAAAGCCAACGGAGGATAGAAAAAAAAGCCTCCCACATTAACCTCGGCCGATTGGCAGCACATCTCCCCGACACAAAGAGGCTTCTCTGCTCTAAAGATACAGAGCCCAAGGTCACAATGGCAGCGGGATTCCAAGACGACAGCATAGCATTGGCTCGTGCCAAACAAGCCGTCAACAAAACTTTGTCAGCAAGATGGAGAAATTTGCTGGCAGGAGGCAATATTGATTTTAATCGTCCTCCGCCCAGAAATGCCAAACAGATGTCTCAGTCCCCTGAATAGTTTTTTCATTCAGACTTCTGCCGAGACGTGACATTATCTCTGAGACACAATGGAGGTAGGGAGAGGGGGGTAAGAAGGTGAGTGGGTGGACGTTTTGGGTGTGACCAGATGCGTGCAAACCCTTTAAAACAGCAGGAATAAGCCAATGCGAGGACTCACTTGGAATTCACTATCAATGGACTCGTTGATTTGAAGGTCTAGCACTTCGTACTGGTAGCCGTCGTCGAGCTCAACTGGCTCTCCGATGTAATCCAGCTGGTTCTCTGACATCTCTGCGTTTTCCCCCTGATGATAGTCCTCTGCATACGCCTCTTCGTCCGCCTGGCGGTAGACCTCCTCCTCCTCGCAGCCCTCTGCACCCAGGTTCATGACATCATCTGTGTAGCCGGCTTCATGCAAGTTGTCCTGCTGGTCATAGGAAGTGCCCATACCATATGCAGCCTCCTGACCACTGAGAGGGGGATAGAAGAAAAAAAAAAGCATTAGAGCTGCTGATACCTGTAAAGACAGCAAATGACCTACAATAATTCAATATGTTTTAATTTGTCTATGATTTGTTGCGAATTTATTTACTTTTTATTCTTAAAAATAGCAATTAAAGGTGAAGAAATCTCTGTAGGTGTGTAGCATTTAAAGTTACAGTAAATGATCAGTCATGTTCATCCAGGCTTCAACTTTCAAGTTTTTAACAGCTGGTGATGTTTCAAGTCCGACTGCAAAAATTTACTTTAGCATGTCGCACTGTGAGAATCCAGTAGGTTTAGAAAGTACGTTTTAGATGTTAATCAATTCTGTGTTTTTTTCTCTTTGAATTCAGCCTTCATATCAGTGCATGCAGCTAATTGGTTAAAAAAACATTCTTGTCAACTTATCGCAATAGCCATCGGTTTTATATCTGCCTGTTTTCAGGACATTTATCTAGATGATTTTCCAAAATATGAAATCATTCTTAATTAGAAAAAGAAACTGATAAACAAGTTAATCAAGATATTATATTGCATATAAATGTGTAAAAAGCCTTAAACGTTTCAAGCAAAAAATATTTTCCCTTCAATCCTATCATTTTTCACATCTAAACATACTGAATATTCTGGCTTTTTTAGGATTAAATTTAAAATAACATTTTTGAAGAACTTCATCTGAGATTTCTTCATCCGTGTTTATACTTTTTTTGCATATTTTTCTTAAATGACTAATAAAAACTAAAAGGAAAATAATTCAGTTTAAATTAGTTGACGTCTTTAAAAAAAAAATACCCAATAGAATAATTAATAAACATTTCAGAAACAAATGAAACATTTTGCAAGCAACTAACATGTATGCTGAACTTGGACAAAAAAATCTATGTTCACCTCATGTTTAGGTCTTCATCGTCACTTTGAAGAAGGTCATCATTCAACTCTTCATCGGACATTTCTGATGGATTCTGAAACAAAATAATATAACGCATTAGGCTAGTATTGCAGTGTTCAAAGTTACATCTAATGCCTTTAATTTTTGTTGTGTGTGTGTGTGTGTGTGTGATGCAGGCGTGGGGGCAGGTCACCTCCAACCCCTGAGGATGCTTTATTCCCATGTGGTGAAGGCAATCTGGGCAGGTCAACACTGGGCTGTTTTGTCCACTACATTTCCTCCTGTTTTAACATCAACAGCTCCCCCTGCGGAGGAGCCACCTGCTATATGCCCAAACCTCACAACTATTCTCAAGGGGTATCAACAGTAATATTCCCTAATGTTTTAAGATGCTGTGTTCTTGCTGTAAGCAGAACATCCCGTGCTTCAAACTAAGTTGTTTTGGCTCTTGTTAGATACAAAGGTTTTTGTTTACTCTTACCTTTTTAGCAGAGAGCCAATCCTCCTCCAACAAATCCTCTTCCAAATCACTGGACGAGAGAAAACAGGAGAGAGTGTGAAAGTGGGGTCAAACAAACAATTACATAGATAATGCGGTAAGAAGAAGTCTCTGCACAACGTTCTTTTTGTGTTTCATATTAAATGTTTTTTATAATAATGGATCCCTTCTTGTGTTTTTTTTCAAAGGATAGAAAATAAAACACAGAAACTATGACCTTTGACCTGTATTTAAGCATTTCAGATAAACTGGAGTTAAAACGCGAAGGCCATGCATTAAATATACTCCAGATGTTTTATAGGAATTTTTACATGACCCCTAAAGAGAAAGAAGTATTTTCTACACTCTTGAGGTCATGCTGTCAATATTATCTCAATTTGTATTAATCAGGATTGATGTGACATCTTTTTCTAACAATTGTCAGGCCTCTCGCTAAATCTGCTTTTTGAGGCTTTTTAACAGATTTTGGACATCAGTTTCTTAGAATAAAAGCAAACTTTCAAGTCACGGCAGAGGAAACGTAGAAATCGTAACAGGAGTCCATTTACTAAACAAAAGGAATGCCATCGAAAAAAAATAACTACAAAGCAGTAATGGCTGGTAAAGAGTATTTCAGAGCAAGTCTACACTCAACACAAACAAATGTCATGTTTGTGTTACCTTGTACTCCCCACCATCTACTACTATTTAAATGCTTCCATGTTTATCTACACTGTCAACAGAATTGTCCCTAACAGAGTCTGACAAGTGATTTGCTTCGAGGTGGCTTTTTATTGGGTTGAGGCTAACTATGATGTTTCATTTGCATGGTAAATAGCTTTGGATTAAAGTGTCCAGTAAATGCATTACCATAAACACCCAAAAATTAGAAAAACGTATCGTTGGATGTTGATATTTTACCTTTCCAGAGCATCACCTCCACCTCTTCTTCTGCGGGAACGCTCAGCACCTGGCTTCTCATACTCATCGAAGTTGAAATCTGCACCAGAAAAACTGTCTCTTAAAGATATATCAACTTAAGTGCCTCAAACATATAATTGATTTTAAAACCATTTTCAATATTTATGCACAATGGTAGTATTTAATAATTTATTATATTGCAGAGTTAGTTGCTGGCCAAAGTGGCCAGCAACTAATACATGATGTATATATACACATATTTGTCTCAATACAACTTTTTAACTTCTGATACGTTAAAAATATTGGATTACACCAGAGTGCAAGTTGATGACGACGGCTACCAATATGAAGGGCTAGACATTGCAATCAATGAGTCCAATGATAGTGAATCTGTAGCGAGATATTAATGTCTTGATTAAATGATATTACTCAAACGTCAACATTTACAACAAAACTGACCTATATTATTATTCAATGGGTTACATAAATATCTAACTTTCTTCAAAGAAAGAAGGTTCTAGAGCCGAATAAAATAAATGACAGCTATTCCAATGTTGTCGTGGATCAAACACTGGAACAGACTGCTTGTGTTTGAGTGCCAATATCTGCCTACCCTAGGGCTGGACGATATTGGATTTTTTCATATCACAATATTGTTTCCATTTCAGGCGATATATATCTATATCTATATATATCTATATCTATATCTATATCTATATATATCTATATATATATATATATCACAATCTAAAACCAATCATCCTATTTGTCAAGTTTAACTGTTCCGTAGCTCATTAGTGAGATGTGAAATCAAGTCAAATTGGTTAAATACATTTTTTTTTTGTTCAACATAACGAACTGAGGGAACTTCCAAAAAACAATATCAAGGAACTTCGCTAAATAAACTAGGAAAAAAAAGGAATTGTTCAATCTCTCCTGATATTGATTTTTCAAAAATAAACAATAATCAAGGGAAACTATAAATCTTAACACTTCCAAATATAACAGGGTAACTGACTAAATGGACATATAACCAATTGCTAAAAAATAAACAGAATAAAACTAAACCCTGCTCATTTAAATCCTTGGTACACAAGCATCTTTCAAGGACAACATAAACTTTCAATAAAATATACAATTTTTATAAAGATTTCAGTGGTTTGAGTGGTTTTGATAGTCTTTCTCTTCTCTCAACAAATGCCAGCCATCATTATCATTGCTGCCGTGATTTACAGTGTGGCTGTGAACCCGACATCCACCACTAGCGGGCTGTGTTTTTCCACGGCTTCTCCCTCGTCTGCCACAAAAACAGCGGTTGTTTTCATCACCACTACATTCACCCATATTTGTGTTGTTATGAGCCCCCCTCAGTATTGTACTGGTACACCCCTATATAAAACAAAACATATATATAGAAAATTTTAAATGTTTTTGGTATACATAATAGACCTATTCATGTCACATACTGGTCACAAACCTGTACAGATCTGCGTTGAATAGATCTGCACAAATCTGCATCTATAACAACTCCTTAGTTAAATGAGTTACTTCAACACCTTATAATTGCCTTTTGGGATAAATGAAGAATTTTTTATTTGATTGATTGATTGTTATTGAGCAGTTCTCTTTTACAAAGATGATCTAACCCACCTCACAGGTATGGCATACCAACATGCTGATTAGATTTGATGATTAATACACAGGACTGCCACAATAAAAGGCCACTTTGAAAATTTGTAGTTTAATCACAAGAGGCATCTGCATGCTGACCACAGTGATGTTCATGAGAGCGGTTGCCCCTTGATTTGAACGTTCATTTCTCTACTATAAGCCATTTCCAAGGAAGGTTTAGAAGCATTGGTGGTACATCCAATCAGCCTCACAACAACAGACCATGTATAACCACGCTAGCACAGGAGAACTTTTGTCTCCGACCCGCCGCCCAGAGAGCTGCTGCAAGTATTGATTCGCATCACCAAAGCATTTCTGCACAAACTGTCAGAAAGCATCTCAGATAAACTCTGCTGCATGCTTGATGCCCTCATCTCGGTTTGAACCTCACCGCTGTTTGTCGTCGTAACCAATTCCAGTGAGCAAAAGTGCACATTCAATGCTGTTTGGCACATTTGAGAGGCGTCGTCTTCGTTTAAGAATCCTGGTTCACTGTTTAGGGAAGATGGCAAACAGCGTGTTTGGGGTAGTGTGTTATGATATGGGCAGGCGTACGTTTTTGACAACAAACACGGGATTTTTTTTAACCGCATGTACAAAATTAAGCTCATCACAAACATCTCATAAAGCCTGATATTGCAGGCTCCATCCTTCAAGGCTTCCTGGAAGCTCCTACAAATACCCAACCAACTTGCTGTAGCCAGTGAAGAGGAGCTGGGAAACCCAGAGCACGGGTAACAATCCACATCGGTATAAAGTCTATGCAAAGACGTGAGGCACACTGGATAATGACTGCCTTACCAAAACATAAGGAGGAACACTAACCTACAGATTTAGAGAGATATGTAAACATTTTCTAAGAGAAATAAATCTTTTTGCTAACAGAAAAAGTTTTAGCTTAGACAAATTGGGAGCAAAAAGAAAAGTGGTGTGCCATTTTCCCATCTGGATGGATAGCAGTTTAGGTTCAAAGACCGTAAACAATTGGGGATTTTAAATGGTTACATTTTTGATGAGCCATACAGGTAATATTCAAGTGAAGGTCATTCAGGTGTTCAGCCTGAAATTTATACAAATGTTGGACTGACACGTTTTTTATTCTATAAGCTCGAAACTGGACGGGGAGTATTAGTCCAAACAAAAAACAGATGTGGACTGTGCCTCGAAGACATAATTCTTCGGGATAATACCTTCCCGAATCCGAAGCCATGTGCTGAAAGTAGGGCTGCAACTAACGACTATTTTAATAGTCGACTAGTCACCGACTATTGAAACGATTAGTCGACTAATTGGATAATTATTCATTTTTTCTTAAATTTAGCACGAAATTGCTTTAGTTATGTGGCAAATCATAATAAACACAATAAAGAAGGGTACTTAAATGAAATATGCATCTTTTATTCAACTTTGCTGCTGATTCATACAAAAAGTTAATAAAAATTTCCTATCTGAAACCAGTTAGGCCCAGTGCTCAGTCAGTATAGATGTAAATCCAAAAATAAATAATTTTTTTAAGGACAGGCAAAGGCGTTTTACAAAAAAAGAATTAAAATCAAGTAAACATTTTTTTCCTGTAAACTAAGCAGCAGCAAAACAGTAAATAAAACAAAGTGCATTTCGTGAAATACGTTAAGTGGTCAACTGCAAAACAACTTTACAATTCTAAACAGTCAAGAAATCTAACGGTTTTAACCACTGACTTTGTAGTTGTAAGCAACCCGGCTGTAAGCAACTGTTTCGAAATGACACTGAAGCACCAAACTGTGTTTATAAGGAAGCGAATCAGTTAACTGGATAAGAATTCTTGATCCTTTTCGAAACAGCGTAAACTATGGAGCAGACTCAAGGCAAACAAAAGATTTCCGCAGTGTGGGACCATTTTGATCTTACATCGGGAAATAAGGAAATTGTTTTCATTTCGTTCTTTCATCCGGTTCTTTTCAGTTTCTACTTGATCTATCTGAATCCAAATTCAGCTGAAATTGACTCTTAATCGAAAAAGCGTAACAGACTAAATTTCAAAATGTTGGAAAAACTGTTTTGTTTTTATAAAAATTTGTGAAGAAAAACCTCAAGCATCCTCATTTCAAACGCATTCACTTAAATTTTTACTTTATGGTACATGTTTACATTATTTATTGACTGTATCTAAGAATATCACAAATTTTCAATTTACCTTAAGATATGAAATAATACAATATATAATATACAATAACATAGAATTAGTTTATTATTGTTTACTGGTTCATCAAATCAGTCCATCTACGTTGCCTGTAGGGATTTTTAATGTCCAGCAGATGTCAGTATTCAGTGACAGTATCAATACAGTTTTGCTATGTGTCGAAACGCTTTGTGACGCCTCATCTACCCATCACTAGTTGCAAGTAATATTTTTATTCGCCGTATCCAGGCAAAAATGCTCCCAAACTTTAGAAGTTTTTGTACACGTTGCGAATGTGTTGGACGCCGCCATTTCTGTGTAGGTAACAGCATGACCCTACTGTGCACCTGACTCTCGGCAGATTGTAATTAAGCGAGATGTCACACTGTTGGAAAAAGACATTTGGCGACAATAGTCGACAATGGAATTCATTATCGATTTTTGTTGACTAAGTTGACGAATCGTTGCAGCCCTAGCTGAAAGTCACTAATTATGGCATCTACTGCATAAATGCCTGACTGACATTGAAGATGGTAAAAAACATACTGGGGGATAAGAAAACTAAATATGGCAAGACATATGGGCTGTGAAAATTATGGATAGCCTCGTCCAAAACTTGTGTTCATTCATAATGAATTTATCAGAGAAAATGTCCATAACAAGGTAACATACTGTTCTTCGAATAATAGATTTTCTTGAATTCAGTGAGTAATAACTTAATGACTGATATTTGAGTATCGACCTTAATGATGATCAAGCACCCCTACAAGATTTTGTGCACGTTTACTATATCGCAACATTCAGTCCACTCTAACTCATCCAAAATCAAAGTCAATAAACTTCTGATGATTGTCAACCCCTTTATCATAAATGGGCAAACAAAATATTTTGTTGTTTATGAAAATAACAAAAAAAAGTTCAGATAGCTTAAAGAAATCTGATGTGAATAAATTGACCAAATTCAGACTGTCAATATTATTATGTTTAAATGTAAACTGTCAGGTAACTATATTTAAAAAAGCCTATATGAGGCCAAATGAAGTCTAACGCCTTTTTTGTCCCACTAGTATCATGGCAAGAGACAAACTTTCTAGATTTATATATTAAATGTAAAATTCAATTGGTACTGGTCACCACAAAATCCTTCTTCATTTTTGAACAGACAACTTTACAGGCACAGTTGATTCTTGTAAATTATAAATTAAGCATTTAAATGTTTTATTTATCCTTACTTCTCTGGGTATTTTTGTTAACTGTAGAGCAGTTTATCCATTATTTTCATTGTTGCTAAAATGTTACATTTAGTCGTTTTTAATTTTACCATCACTATTCTGCAGTTAAAGCAAGAACATCTTCTTGCCAAGACTAATGTGTATAAATACATGCTAAATATAGATGCTGAAAGGCATAAACATGTGTGAAGCATGCACCGATATGAAAATGTTGGGTCAATAATAATAATATCCACAATTTATGTTGATAATTACAGACATTGCACATTAATTTCCTACTCTTTCAACACTCTTTGCATCAGTTAATTACACCACAATCCAGCAATCAATATAAGCATCACATGCCTAGACAAATAAGGCTACCTCTCACGTCAAATGCAAAAAAAAAATGTATACATAGTTATGGACTGTATTTTCTTAAATTATTAGATTTTTAATTAAAAAAAATTATACTGTTGAAAAATGGTCAAACATCGACCAGTAAAGATATTACTAGGGTTATCCCGATGCTGCATAAAAAAAATAATATTGGATCATAACAGCCTGCATATCGGCACAACAACACAAGCGGTCTGTTCAAGCAGCTTTTGTCCAGCATGCAGAACCCAGTCATCACTACAAAAGCCTTAGCTAGTCTGCTATTGCAGTATACTGATTCCAATTTTAATCAGGCCTTTTTCTAACATTTACAACACAAAAATCAATATGTAAGTGTGTATGATTCATGCAAATATCAATATCAAGTAATGTTGAAGGCTGCACTATCGGTATTGAAATGGAAGTGAAAAAGTTGTATCGGGACACCCCTAGTTAGTACCAGAAAATCGTGCATCTCCAGTGTTAGGTAGCATTCAAACAATTGTGTATGTTTGCATAGACAGCTCTTAAACAGAAAGCTAAATACATTAGATCTAGCTCATTCAATGACTTAATTAAAAATATATAGTTTACTCTATACGTGTTTATTAATGCATCTGTGGTTAGACAATATTTTAAGTTCACGCAATATAATTTGACCTAAACTCGCTTTAAAATAAATCTAAAGTGTTTCATGTTTCTGAGGACGTCAAAAATCCCACCAAAAAAAAAAAAAGCCTTAAAAAGTACAATCTGCGTCACAGACGTTGCACTCTTACACTCCTGTAGTTTTAAGCTCAGGAGAGCTTTAGATAAACCAAATGAAATTGATTAAACAAAAGCTCAAAGTATATTTTCTGTCAAAAGTCCGTTAATGTCAACTCTGACTTTGAGCTAGTAAAGCTAGCTAGCTAGCAAGCTACATTACGGGTTACACATTTAACAAAAACGGGCAGCTAGAAAACAACTACGTACAAAAATAAAATAAAAATATAACTTTAAAACCACTGGGCAGTATTAGATTATTGTCGCGAATGTATTCACCACTCTAAAATAGACAAGTCATGCGTACCAGTTGTGCAACAGTTAAGGAGCTAGCTTATCTGCTTACATAATTTATACACATTTCTTTCTCACAGCCACTTTATTATGTTGAGTTTTTTAATCGTGTTTACAGAAATAAATGTTCTATTTTGTCGTGATCTCCGTTAACCTTTTCTTGTTTACATCCTGTCGAGTTGCTCAGGCCTACAACTTCGGCTGCAGCCTTCCGCTTAGCTGCAATTAGCATTAGCTAGCCGCGTTAGCCTAGCGCTAACTTAGCTTTTTTTGTTAGGTCAAGAAAACAAACACTCACCCTGAGCGTCGGCTGCCATTGCGCGGAAAAAAGAGTCTACAGAACGGGTGGGTGTATTTAATGGTCACAACGTCGACATTATGAGTAATATCGTCTATGCAGTAACAGAGTCTTTCCACCGCGAGGGTGAAAACATGGCAGCGAGTCGTTTGCAGCGATGATGCATTGTGGGAGGGGAGGGGAGCAAGCAAGCATCCAGTTTGCTGCATCTGAACTGACAGGCAAGGTAAACCAACTGGATGCACATCTCAGCAAATATCTGCCTAGTTTATTACAGAAGATGCACAGTTCTTTCATTCACTTGAATGCATAAACTGTCTTTAGAATAATCAAAGCCATTGAGAGTTTTTTTTATCATTATCATTAATACGACTGCCATGCCATTTGTATTATTTTTAAGCCCTTTTTAATGCGTTTATGAATAATTTCAATCTCCTGCAGGCTATAATGCATTACGGGATATTATTTGACATAATAGTGAGGTGAAATAATTTATTTCTTTTTTGAATATTTCACCAATAAAAATCTGAAATGTGTGGGGCGCACATGCATGGACGAAATTTTGATTTCAAAGGTGGGGGCGAGTTTTTTTTTTTTACTCTTTGAACTCTCCAATAGGTGGTCACGTGGTTCATGTAGCTCTGAATAGGTCCAATTATCTCAGCCCAGTAAGTCAGTTTGAGCAGCTTCTAGTGCGAAAACGACTTTTTTCACTTTCCCCCACAAGTATGGCCACAGGCTTTATTAAACATACAGTGTAATAAAAACCTTAACAGAAGTAAAAATACCTATTATAAAAAGGAAAATATGTTGCTGTATATGTTTTGATTGAAGACCTGGGATGAATGCTTAACTTTTGTAGAAGACATAATTATTTTAAATTTTTGCTTTCATGCAAACTTAGTTAATTGTGCTTGTAGTCTGAGAACTTGTATTTATAATTCACTGATTAAAATATTCATTTAATTGAAACCGTTTCTCGTTGAAATCAGATTACATGACAAAATAGCTCAATTGTGCAAAAAATAAATGACCAAACAATTTATTGTAAAACATGTAAAATGCAAAAAAAAAGAAAAAAAAGGAAGAAAGTAAAATGAAGAACAAGCTTTAAAATAAATAACCACTTTTACTATTTACTACGATTACTATACTATTTCTATACTGTAACTATTTACATATTTATCATGCGCTCGTACGCACACACACACACTCCCCTGCCAGCACGGCTTCCCACAGCTTCTTCGTGATGCAGTCCGTGTGCCGTTACCTGGTCTCCAGTGCCAGGTAGACCAGGTAACGGCACAGAAGGCACGCCACACTGCTGCCCCTGCAGCGCAGTGGCCACCCGGCAGCCCCAAACACATCCACACGGACCAGCCGGTCCTTTCTATGGAAGTCAACGAGAGTGTCCGAACTCTCTCTCTATGGCGCTGATTGTAACGTTAGCTTCTAATGAGCGACGGTGGAGACAGCCAATCACACAAGAGATCCAAACAACAGAGAGCCAATCAAGTGCAGGTGGGTGGTCTAAACTCAGAGAAGCAGGCTTCAACTTGAGCGGTTGTTTGGTCCGCTTGGTCCTAGTGCTGACAATTTTACTGTTTTTGGATGGTAAAAAGTGGAGGGGACCAAATTGGACATTTGAAAAGACATGTCCCCTGTGCACCCCCCCCCCCCCCACCCCAAAAAAAAAAGTACGTCCGTGCGCACATGTATTCGGTCCCTTTTAACATGAAACCCCTTGAATTTAATCGGCATTCCCCTAACAAGTTGCAGTGTGTTGTTTACTGGTCATCGTCACCCTGCTGGTGTGACAATGCTTGAGAAAGAAAATGTATTGGTGCTAATAATTTGTAATAATTGCAATTTGGTGCTATATGAATAAACACAATTTAAAGAAGCAAATAATTGTTTACCAAATGCCACAAGACATTCTGTTTAGAATGACTCTTGCAACTCCAACCCTCATAGGCAGGTGACCTATTTTAAATGCATTCTGCACACTTGAATAATATAGGTTTACTTCTTCCTCAGCATGCAAGTGTCTTAAAGCAAAAACACATCTGTAATTTGAAGGAAACTTACGCTTCAGGGTGACTTTGAGTCTATTAGTTTAAAGTTTATCACAAAACAAATAATGGACATAACATACATTTCTATTAAGGTGTTCTCACCTGATAACAGTGAAACTGTCCTAAATGTACATCTCTATACTTGGTGGAAAAACTCAAATGTTGCATCAACCCAAAAACATCATCCAGAAAGTGAAATATGGTTATCATTATGCAGGCTGGTTCTCTTTTAGGCACAGGCAGGGAATCTAGTTAAAGTTAATAGGAAGAAGCCAAATACAAGATAATGATATAAGGAAACCTGTTACAGATATGGAAATAGGGAAACAAAAGCTTTTTTACATACTAGAATAAACTATTACTTTCTGGCACATGATGTGCAAAGTTGATGGAGACATAACCATAAGAGACACTAAAGTCACTAAAAAATTATGTTTCACTTTGTGTTTGCCAAAACATTCTTATAAAATCTATAATTTAGATGCGATGTGACAAAATAGATACAAAATTTAAAAAAATGTTTTGCATGAGATGTAGAAAGATAACCAGTTTGCTAGACAACGGCTACATAAAAGTAAGAACCGAAGCATGAAACATGAAAATATGGTTAAAATTTTTTTTTAAGTGTTCCCTTTTAAGAAGCAGTATTGCATATAATATGTTTTTCCTCAGGGCTGCACAGTGGCAGAGCGGGTAGCACTGTGTCCTTGCAAGAAGGCTCTGGGTTTGGTCGCACCTTGGGTCTTTCTGCAAGGAGTTTGCACGTCCTCCCTGTGCCTGCGTGGGTTCTCTCCGGGTACTCTGGCTTCGCCCAAAAACATGACTGTTAGGCTATGACTGTGTGTGTGTGTGTGTGTGTGTGTGTGTGTGTGTGTGTGTGTGTGTGTGTGTGTGTGTGTGTGTGTGTGTGTGTGTGTGTGTGTGTGTGTGTGTGTGTGTGTGTGTGTGTGTGTGTGTGTGTGTG
>JAVLVB010000491.1:1494308-1507134 GCA_032876305.1 Orestias chungarensis | reverse complement strand
TATATATATATATATATATATATATATATATATATATATATATATATATATATATATATATATATATATATATATATATATATATATATATATATATATAATGTATGTGTGTGATATTAGTAAGGCTTCAGTTATGAATGATTAAACTATGACTCTTGCTCAACCACAGTCATTAAATTACTGCCAAAAACATCATTTTTGAAATGATAATAGTAATATAAGTATTAGTTTGCTTAGGGCACAAGATGTCAAAAACTAAATAGTTTTAGGGTTATTTTAAAGTAGCAAATGTAAAAGAAGATGATACGTTTTAGAAAATATGTTTTTCCTTACTTACGTTCCTGTCTTACTGGTGGAGGTGGTGGATTTGATTCTGTTTTGAGACACCATAGTAAGAAAAGTAGCCGATGCCTGATATCAATTTCTGAACATTTCAAATTTCAAGTAGAAAAATAAATAAAAACAAAACATAAAATTATTATTAGAAATTTGAACATTTTGAGCAACCTCAAGCAGATGTTGGTAAATTAGGGAATCGTAATAAGTATGTTATGATAGAAACCTCACGCCACGGGCTCCTGTCCTACATAGGATCTAAGTTGGTGTCTGAACCATTTTAGCAGGATCTGAGCAGGATCTGAGTGATGAAGCTTCTGAAAAGGAGCTGCTGTGGTAATTCCACCATCATGGCCGCCGTCAACACCAGCCACGCCCTCTCGCCTGCCACTCTGGAGTGAGTTAAAATGGCAGCATGGAGCAAAATGACTGAGACGGAATAAAAGGAAAAAAACAAAAAACCGGGGCGCCGCCCACCTCTGTGAGCCTTTCGGCTGCGCCGCAGCTCACCTCCTACGCCAACTGGATGACTATAACGTTATTTTTTGGTTTAGATTGTGTTCATCTTGTTGAAGAGTTCAGCACAAAGGCATGGCATCTACATTTCCGAAAAAGCCAAGTTAGTTTTTGTAAGAATTTATGGAATTTTGCCATATTTGAATCAGTTGGCCAGTCCTAAGTATGTCTATTGCTGCCTAAAACACCAGACCTGTTATGAATCTTTACGATCGAAACACATTATGCTGGTTGGCTGCTGCCTCCCGTTGGGGGTCGTGTTGGGTTCTTTTGAAGCAAATGTTTGTTATTTTAAAGGTGTGGGCTCGGAACTAAATTATTAACATAAATGTTGTTTATTTTTCAACTCAACAATACCATAACATTTATGCGATGGAGATTGCGATCTTAATTTTTACTTTCTTTTTTTTTTATTTCTGGATTTTGGTGCATCAGTACACTTTTGTACACGCCCGTTATGAAATTTCACTGTAATTTAAGGTCTATCATGATATTATTGTAGCCACTATGATTTTTTTTTTTTGTCTTGCACCAGTTTTGGTTCTTAATCATTACAAAATAATAAAAAGCTACTATATTTTCCTGTTAAGCTAACGCAAAACAAAACAAAAAAAGCGAAAATTGAATCCATTAGTTTCAATACAAATAAGTTTAATAATTTCACTGTTGAGTCTTACTGCTTAACGATGCTACTGCTCTTTGTCTAGCTTGTGGCTAGATGGCCATTTGATATCTATCTTCTGCAGCACCTCGACAATGTTTCAGTAAGCTCAACTAAACGTTTTTACACCCGGTCTGTGCAAAAAAAAAAGAAGAAAAAAAGAAGTAAATTAAGAAATATACCCTGTCATATTAAAGCTTTGTAGCACTGGCTGCCACTTCTTTACAGCTCTATTGCTAGACTTGCTACACTGAAAGCACCAGTGTGCAGAATTTAAAGGTAAATGTCTATATTTCATTATTTTTAGCTCTTCTCCGCTCTCGCTGAATGACATTTTATTATTAGCTCCTGGTGTGTGAATGTTGTTTTTTCTTCCTATCTTTCCACAGTGCAGAGAGAGCTGTGCTGGTGGACTACGAGGAGGAAGATGTCACACTAAGGATGGGGTTTTTTGGCGATGATGTTGGTGCTGTTGATGCAGCATCGAGCTCTCACTTTGTGCCTCTGTCAGCTATGATCCGTAACCATAAAGTGAGTGACAGGCCATTCTCCGGGGGGAAAGCAGAGGTCTGAGGTGAGTCAGATGTATCCTTGACCCTGTCTAGCTTTGTGTCAGCAAGCAACATGAACTCAGTAAAAAACAGACCTGAACTGGCATGTCTGTACATTGTACATCTTTATTTAGTATGTGTAAGGGAGAGTGTAACATAAGAAGCAGCCAATCAGCTCAAGAGATCCTGCTTCCTGTTGCCTAGGCTCCCTTGATTTATGAAACACTAATGCACCTCAGGACTTAACATACTGATATTTATAAAGGTTTGTTTGTACCTGTGCCCCTTGTAAGGACTTTGTTTTACATCCCTACCTAAGCAGAGTTTTAGCAGCCGTTACTATTATTTCCTATTATGCATTAAATAGAGAATAGATTCCCTACATTTGGGTTTGGAAAACAGTATAATAGCACTTTTGATGGTTTTATGGTAGATTTGAATCTATTTTATCTTGAAGTTGTTGTTTTGAGATGCGTTTTGAAATTAAACACTAAAAGGATAAAACTCAAATATTGAAAAATTTTTAATTAGGGGGCAAGAACTAGCCAGTAACTTGTATCTTAATAGTACATTGATGTGCTAAATAGTTACAGTTTCAATACCCCAAACATTTTTGGGGCACAATTTATATGTGTTAACTGGTATCCCCCCCTCCCACTACTACACTTTTACCACTGAAAAAAACAACAACAAAAAAACAAAATTTGGCAGTTTTGAAAATTCTTCTACTAATCAAAAACACAAGAAGCAATGAAAATAACTATGTTTCAAATCAATACTTGCTTAATGTGCAAGCGCCTCGTCAGTGAAATACCTCACTGCAAACTTAACCTGAGCTGATAGCCTCACTATTTAATAAACTGACTAATTACAATTATGACTAGATATACTTTTGTTGGTCTATAAAGCAAAAAAAAAAAAAACGCAGAAATTGTATGAAAGATTTTCATCTTAAACTTTCTATTATTAAAGGTTTTATTTGACATTTAAACTTTGGCCATTATAATAAAAACAATAATATAGATAATAGACCTTACTTGTTACATGTAACATTATTATGCATTATTATTCAATGAGCAAAATGGGTATTATTGCAAATGAAGTATAAATGCATGATTTTGCATTTTTTACCGATCAAAAAGCAAAATATTTTTTGTTTTACATTTAGGTGTAACACCTTAAGACTAAATACCCTCAATGATATTTTATTCATATTACTTTTACTTTACTTCAATTGCATGTCCCTTATTCTGGTCCTGCAGGAAATATAAAGAGTAATATTTGTAAACTACTATAAAGGTGGTATAATTTCTCCAAAATTTATGTTTACATGGAGAAAGGTTTTAAAAAAAGAACGATTCTCTCTTGGGGTGTATCTTAGAACAAATTACAAAAAAAAATTGAAAGAGTTATTGATTTGTGTATTGATGTGTATTGACAAAGTCAATATTCATAAAAATGTGTAATATTCTTTAGTTCTTGCTGGACAAAGCTACATTTTTTTTACCTCATCACTCATTCAAATTATTAACCTATCAAAATTTGTGTCAAGTTACAAGGACTGTCAGATATTACAATTAGGAGTAAGTTAGTGTACATAAGGGTGAATTTAACTGGTTATGACTGGATATGAATTGGACATCTTTGTCCAGTAAAGGTGCTTTTAAATGACAATTGTAAATTTAGCTGCAAGAGTCAACTAAACTGAATTTATAAAAAAATTGTTTGAAAGATGGAATGTAAAAGCTTTTATTTTACTGTTTGATTTATATCAGTAGTTCCATGTACAATAGAGCCTGAACTGGCACTACAGTAAAGTTTCAAAATTTAAGTATGCACTGTTTTACCACTCAGTTGAACTGCAGCTTTATTTTGAGAGCAAAATTTGCATTTGTTACACGTTAGTGTATCTGTGTCAAATGTATTGATAAAAAAGTCTGTATTTTGAAATATTTTGGGGACTGTTTAAAAAACTGGTGTGATAATAATTGGTCACCCTTAGGTTAAAATGATGAAATGTTAAAACTCAATTAATTTTACTATTGAATTATTTTTTGGCATTTGGGTCCAAGAAAGTATCGCTTCAAAATTTGCATGTAGTAAACAGCAGCAAAGGGGATATCTTTATTAAAAGTTAAGACAGTTTCATCCTTCTTAGTGTGTATTGGCTTTTTAAAATGTCCAAAATTAATTTTAATAGTGTGTACTTATTTTCTCATGGCTTGTTGGCTTGTATCGCCATTATCAATATTACTATAAAATATCTTTATAGAATTTTAAATCTGTATTTCCCATTTATTATATACTTAAGCTTTGATTTAAATGGTAATCACTGTAAATGCCATCAAACATAAAAAATGTAAAAATATTTGGTTTTTGTAACATTTTTCTAGCTTTACTAAGTACGCAGAATCTCAATAACATTTTAGGTCCATCTCAACCACACCCATATTTGTACTTCTTATGTTGACTTGACATTTATCTTATACACAAAGTATTTATATCAAATAGATTTATCTTGATGTTTGTAACAATCAAACCAACAAAATATCTTGATAAAATGTACAAACAATTGTGCTTTTCCTTGTTTGTATGTGTTTTACAGTGTATTTTAATGGAAATGCTATAAATATATAAAATATTTGTAACTACATATTTGATATACTTTGAGTTTTTACATAACTTATATTATAATTGCCACTGATGACGTAATGAAGTTTAACCCATCCCCCGTAATTATACTGATCATAAATATCACAACTCATTAATATTTTAACTCTACATGCTGATCTTTAGGTATGTATTATTGTTGTTTTTGAAGCCATCACATATTTTGCTATTTACTATTTATTTACTAGATATCGTTATAAAATTTTATGTTTTTTTTGCCCGTCTCAAAGTTCAACATTTTTTCATTACTTCCATCATCCTAATCTTCAAACAATATCATCCATTGCTAGTTGATTTCATTTCTGTTGCAACTTATGTTGTATTGTATTGCTACTAATTCTACATTGTGTGTTGATATACTTCATTATCACCAACATAAATAACAAACATTTTAAATACTAACAGTTTAACTATGTTGACCATCCAAGGTTTGACCTATATATTCCTATATAATGTAAGATCCCCAAAATATCTTAGTGCAACTATAACTCTATGTTTCTAATCAGCATTTTCATTTATTAGATTGTTTTATGAAGTCATAACAACAAATATCACAAGACATCTTTGGTAAATTAGGAAAAAATCGACACACCTCTACTATTAATTACATTGATTGCAACTGCTCCAGCATTAGAAAATGTTTTTGTGTGTGTTCTCTAACACTTAAATCAGGAAGGAAGTGTTTAGATAATCTGAAAACCTTGCCTACCCATTAGGGGTCATAAGGGGGTTTGGTGTCTAACTCCTATGGGGTAGGGGAAAAAAATTGTAAGATTGAGTGTAAGCTGTATAATTATCCTGCAAAATCTGACTTGAATATTTTCTTCTGACTCTTGATTTGGTTAAAAATGGGTAAAAAAACAATCCCCCAATATAAATCAGATGTTTATTTCAAACAACTCCGTGCAAATAATTACTTTTTATTACTTCCTAAATGTATTTTCCTCATAGATCAAATCTCTTGTTACCCAAAAAAAAAAAAAAAAACAGTCCACAGGTGTGTTTTCTAAAAGACCAAAAAAGAGTTTGGGCTTAAAAGTTCTGCATCCCTCTTCAAGGGTCACTCAAACCCGGTGTGTGAAATGAAAGTTGCCTGGGTGTGACTTGTACCAGAATGCAGCCACTTCCCATTGTCTGCCCAGTCAACTTTTGCAGGCCCCACTGCCCTGACCTCCATAGATGAGAGATCAAGGGTTACCAAGGTGCTTTTGAGAAAGGAGGGCTCAGTGTGAGAGGGGACAAACTGGTCCACAAAATACTTATTTCCTTTGCATGTTAGCTGCCCTAGTGGGGATTCAAGTAGGGTCACTGGCACTATTTTTCCCCCCTCCCATCGTTGTTCTTAATGAAACTGTTGCTTGCCTTTTCAGTGGCTTGGGACATCTACAATATCCGCCGTCTGTACAGTATGCAGCTTGATAATACGCCCAAAAGAAAGTTTGTTCAAACTCCGACTGTTTATGCGCCAGTACCAGACAGAGGCGCCTCATGTAGAAAAGGTAAAAGTAGTTCTGTCCACCTCTCATTCTTGCAAAAAAAAAAAAAAACTTCAGCCACTGAGCCATGGCATTAACTTGTATTCTAACAAGATTAAAATATATTCGTCCTGGGGATTAGCATAGTTAGGTGTCCTTTTGCCTCTTTTTTTCCCCCTGCACTGGTGCGTTGACAGTGGGCTTTGATCTGTGTTGCGAGGCAAGAGTCCTGGCTTGGACCTAGCCGTTCGAGTGCCAAGTGTGAAATTGGCCTGATGTCATCCCTATTCTTCACCTTTTACATCTTTCACCACTTTAATTATGTTTCCGCCACAAAGCCCGGGCACCTCTGAGCAGATTCCACTCTGGCCGTAGGAAGCATTCAGAAACTGTGGGTAAATGACTCAGTAGGGGAGGGGGAGGATGGTATGAGAGGTCATAGCAGGATGGGGCCCTTTTGTGCTCAGAGATATATACACTGATACTTTACTTGATGCATCCTTCAGCAAGTTTGGGTTCCAGCAGTCCTTCCTAGCTCGACTAGTCTCGTGGCGGTTACATATATTAACGTATGCTAAAGTAAAAACAAAAACAAACTTACAATTTCAAAATCACCCCGTTATTATTGTTTAAGTTTTATTGAGAGACCAAAATGAACTAGTAATCCCTTTTTTTTATGGATCATAGAGTAAAGCAGCACTGCGGCTCACTCACTTGACGTTGAGCACTTCTGGCCAGCCAGCTGAAAGGCGCCTACTACATGTTTCCTGTATAGGCAAAAAGCGAAATTCAAGTATAAAGATAGAGTTTAGAAATTCAAGAAACTAGAAGCTGGTTCAAAACTAGGGTCTGTTAAGCAACAGTTCAGGCTGGCCCCAGAAACAGGTAGTCTAACCAAAAAAAAACCAGCAGAGATCGCCTTGTTAAACGTTAAAGAACAGAATTACAATAAGGGACATTATTATTATTATTACTAGTATTATTGTTATTATTATTATTAGCACTAACCACTTTAAAACTACTAAAGCTGTTGCTTTTCTGCTTTAATAAAAAGCCTATAAGGTTGTGATTTAAAAAAATAAATAATTGGTTGTTTTTAATATTTATGCTAAACCGCATATTTGTAACATAGTGATATTTGTACTGATGGTTATCAGACCAGTTTCGTACTTTATTTATTTTTATTTCCATTGCACTGAGAAAGCAGGAACTGGTTTAGCTCACGGGTGCCTTTAACAGGTCAAGATTTTGAAAGGAATGTTCTATCAGCCGCATATAAGCTAATTGGGTTTTCAAACAACTCCAGTCAAAAATATTATAGTAGTTTGTGGGTATGCCATTTTATAAACATTTATACTGTAATCAAGGGTGCCATTGATTTTGTAACATTGGTATTGTTGCACAACCTTGGATCTTTTGTAGGTGTTGCATGTTTTCCCTCCCAGGGCAACGTGTGCTTGTTTCTCCTGACTGAAAATGTTTACCTACAGCCTGATTTCCCTTTGTTGTAATCAAGGAGAAGGTGTAGTAGCATGGTGTCTGTTACTGGAAAGCAACAAGTGGAGGAAGAAAGGAACCGAAACGGACAAAGAAAAATACAAAAAAACAGGACCTACTTTGTATTTTTTTAACATTACACTCGCCGGTACCAACAATAAACCTATCACTAATCTTTACATGTGAAATAGCTTTTTTTTTCTTTTTTTTTACTGTATAACTGTATAACATTTAGTAATGAGAAAGAATGGCAGTGTAAAAAATCAGTTAAATAATGTTGAGGATTTAAACTAGACTGCATAAAATGCCAAAGCTGCTTGAAGGCTGGAGTTGTTGGTACGTCGGCGTAAGGCGTCTGCTTCCTTCAAAGTCTCGTTTTGAAATCTTCGTTAGCTTAAACTTCTGATATTACACTAAATAATGATGCCAGAATGTTTTTTTTCTAAAGCTGCAGGTAAAATATAACAGCCTTTATATTTTGACAGAAGCTCACAATTTTTAATCTCCTATCCCAACTATGCACAGATAATACATTTGCTCTTCGTTTCCAGGAGAATGCACCCATGTCGCTTTAACACTGTTCATTCATTGGTGTCCCTATCTGAACTTCCCGCAGCTCCTCTTCCTGTGAACAGGAACAGATGATGATTCCTATTGGTTGAATGAGCGATCAAAACAACACTGGAGAGTGAACGTATTGGTGTGTGTGTGTGTGTGTGTGTGTGTGTGTGTGTGTGTGTGTGTGTGTGTGTGTGTGTGTGTGTGTGTGTGTGTGTGTGTGTGTGTGTGTGTGTGTGTGTGTGTGTGTGTGTGAGAGAGAGAGAGAGAGAGAGAGAGAGAGAGAGAGAGAGGAGTAACAGAAATGAATGGAGTCTGGGGAATGTGTGGGAGAATAAAATGAAATGCAGTGATAAATGTGTGTGTATGTGCAGACATAGTGTTTGAGTTTGGAGAGTAGGAAAGCCGTGTGTGGAGAATGGGTTACTAAGAGAGGCAGAGGTGGGGTAGGGTGGAGGAAGGAAGGGGGGGTGGGGGGGTAGCCACCTGCAGCCATGACGGGCTTTGACCTTCATTGCTCTCTTTACCCATCCCCACCCCCTTCCCTCTCTTCCTCTCTCTGCTCCCCATTTCTGCCTCGCGATAGAAGCTCAGGTTCCTTTCAGACGCTGCGAAGAAGACTGACCGTCTCGAAGACAGCGCTGGGAGCAGCCCCCTCCACTCCCCACCCCGCCCCCCAATCTGCTCTAACGCTAGTCGGTGGCCGTTAGACATGGCGTTGAAAGACTAGCGGTGCGAGCATGGAAATGCAGATAAGGCATTGTTGGCGATACATTCAAGGCTCTCTCACTTGCATAATGTTTGGATGATTTTTTGTGCAAATGTTTTAATCTGGAAACCAATAAATGTGATCTTGCATTGATTTCATTGATATATATTTCATTTCATGTTTACACACGAATTTCTGAGCCTGTAATGTGTTTGTTTTTAAGCAAGTAACTCAACTGAATAAAGGTTTAATGTACACATATTACTAAATAAACAAAAAAAGGAGCCAGAAACTAACTCATGTATAATCTCCAAGGTTTTATTTACTCTTCTTTTGCTGCTTTTTCGGGAGGCAGTTAATTACACAATTAATACATGATACAAACTATCTACATTTATACCAAAGAATACTTCCAACATAAAATAAAAAATAGCATTGTATTCTACAACTCTGTGTTGTAATTTCATTTAAACATGTTCATATATAGATAGATATACGCTGATGAGTAAATTCATAAAGTCGTACCAGCAGTTCTCATAAAGGCATTAAAACTTGAGTAAGTCTGCATTTGAAGTAATACTGCTTCTCTGATTCGGCACAGTTCTGTTTCAGGGAGAGAGAGAAAAAAAGTTCCCACTTGAACTTTTTAAGGCAAAGTGTTTTTCTGTTTGGTGGATTTTTCTTTCTGTTGTTTTTTCTTCTTTTTTAAATTCACACACACTTTTTGCAGATACACAACAAAAATAAAAATACGTTAAAAAAAGGAGAAAAAAAATAAAACAATTTGGTATGGATACAGTCTGAAACTCGATCATACTTTTTTTTTGTCCATAAAGACCAAAGTTAATAAACGTTGATGTTTTTGCCCAAAGTACAACAAATTGCAGCTTTCATGCAAAAAAGGCCCCATAAACATTTTTTTCTTTTTTCATTCACAAAGAAAAACAACCAAAAGAGAAACAAAAAGAAGTTATTGCAAGATAAACAAGCAGTGTAAACACCTCAGATATCTACTCTAAAGCAACACTGGTCATTGGATAGATTTTTTTTCTCAATATAATCTATATAAATACACATATGAAGTCCTTTCAACGACGATAAGAGATTTCCAACATTTGAAATACAGTCACTGACGGAGTTCCCTTATTTTATGATATATGGATATGCAATAAAAATGTAAATAGAGAAAGATTTACCAACAGCATCCAACAACCTGCATGTAAAAGTCTTAACGAGTGCGCAGAAATGGTTGTCATCATTGTCTTTATGCTACAGAGTTGTTCCTGTGACTCAAAAGGCAGCATCATAGCCTTCGTTCAGCTACAAAAATGATTCATATTGCTATTTTCAAATATAGTAGCTGCACTGATGCATTGGCATATAACGAAGAGAACTCGCACATTTGCTCAAAAGGCTGTGAGACGACCAACATCTTAAAAGCAAGGCCTACTTTTGTGTGTTATTTTAAAAAAAAAAAAAGAAAAGAGAAAACCTATTTTCCCTCTGTCACTTCCAGTGGCGGTTTTTGAGATATGGCTATCTCCTCAGGGTGGCATTGCCTGGGGGAGGGTGCCATGACACGAAAAAACAACTTAAACCGAGACATTGATAAGCACAAAATTATTAGTGGTCAATATTGATTTAGTCAGCAAATGATTACATATATTTTATGTTACATATTCTTAGTAGAAGTGCACCAATTTTCCCCTAGCCAATATCTGGTTAACTGAGAGGTCTGAGCTGCTGATTCTAAATTGATGAATTCCTATTTTTTATGTTAATGACTAAAACATTGACATAGAAAAAAACGTTTCTTTCATCTAAATGGGATTAATTAAAACAAAAAAATGTAGAGAGCACAGTATAAGTTTGCCATTTACGCATCAAAGAATATGTGCTTCATATTAACCAATGTTAGAAACTCTGCATCAGAGTATGTGATTTTGTGTTTTATAGACACAGATATTCTACATAGATCAGTCCACAATCGTATTTCTCTGCATCCCAATATTATCCTCTGCATGCCTAACTCTTTGTTTTCTAAGCAAATGCTGCAAATAAAAAATAATCCGTTATTATAGATTTAAAATTGTTTAGATCTCGATGCATCATATGAGATATATCATAAAAGAGATTCTCTGCAGAAAAGGGTGTGTATTATTTATTTTTTTTAAAGTTGTTTTACATGCATTTGCCGAAGGAGAATCTCACCTGGGGGTACCATTTGTGCAAGAACCGCCACTGGTCACTTCCAACAAACTGCATTATAACAATATAGTGTGTGTGTGGGGGGGGAATTAAAAAATAATACTGTGCCCAAATAGTCCTAACAAATTTCGCTGTTCAACAAACAACTAAGAAAACAAAGCGAGCATGGAATTAGAAAGAAAAAAAACTTTTTTTCCTTTTTTTTTAAGCATATTTAAATTCACAGTAGCCTGGATGCAGCAGAAAAATATTCTTTGGACTTCAGTTTTTACATTTTTGTTTTCTGTTTTTTTTTTGTTTTCTTCTTTTTTTTATTGTTTCCCACTTTACTGACAAGTAAAAACGTCCAGTGCCAGTTAGTTCAAATGTAACACGATGACAATCATGGATTGAATCCTTAAACTGCTTATAAAAATGAAGAGTAAGCATTTTTTTTTCTTTTTCTTTTTTTTGCCCCCAGGAAGAAGAAAAGAGGGAGGGGACGACAAAAAATAAAGAAAAACGTACCTTTATACACCTTTTGTAGACGTGATATTGCAGAAATATCTGTTTTATTTTCCTCTTTTAAACAATTTATGCTGGTAAAGGCTACACACTGGCCCTTTAATCGATCATTTTATTGCATTGTAGGCTTGATCACACCTCCAATATAACGAAAAGAACCCAACTATAATATTCCAATAGAACCTATAGAGGTCTATTGTTGGGGTAAGAAATCATTGTAGGGACTCTATTTATCTGTTGGAGCCATTGTGTACATCCATGGTGAGTGATAGTTAAAGTATCTGCAGTGATAACGTTAAATATTCCTGTGAGTACAGTTTTTTTGTTTTTGTTTTGTTTTGTAATATAAATCTATCATAGGAATACTATAGGTCGTTTTTTCGTCAGGAGGCTGCAGAGCCGAGTCAGTCGCTGTCTGATTTCTCGTCCTTGGAGGTGACGGTGGCGTGGTTGTACAGTCCCTGCGCCATCAGGTGCAAGGCCAGCGTGTTCTTGGTGCCGGTGGCCTTCTTGATCTTAGCCCTCTTGTTCTGGAACCAGATCTT
Organism: Orestias chungarensis; assembly: GCA_032876305.1. Lineage (NCBI taxonomy): Eukaryota > Metazoa > Chordata > Actinopteri > Cyprinodontiformes > Cyprinodontidae > Orestias > Orestias chungarensis. Next base: position 1,494,904 of record JAVLVB010000491.1, on the reverse strand, counting down.
GATCTGGGATTCGTTCAGGCCGAGCTCCTGCGCCAGGTTCTGCCGCCTCTGCTCCGTGAGGTACCGGTTGGTCTGGAACTCCGTCTTTAGTCTCTGCAGCTGCTCCGCTGTGAAGGCCGTCCGTGGTCGCTTGTCCTCTTTAATGGTCGTTTTCTTCTTTGGTTTGCGTGATCTTGGCCCTGCTTGGCGGGGAGGGAGGGATGTTTAGAGACACGTGCAGTTGTTTTGTCAGTATATATATAGAAACCATTGGTGACAGAATTATGGAGTGCTGATAATTGTGCCGTTTCGTTCATTTGGTTGTTTCGTAGGCAATAAAATAATAACTTGTGCGTGGTCAAACTACACTTTAGAGGATAGTTAACTGCGAGGAAATGTGTTATAATGCTTTTCCTTGCACTATTCCCACCAAAACGGAAGAAACCGTTTATTTGATTCAATCAGGTGCAAAAATCTTTCACCTCAAACGAGAATCAACGTGCGCAAAAAAAAGAAAAAAAACAGGAACCAAAATTAAAAGAAATGGCAATCCGGCGTAATATTTTGGTTCGAGATAATCTTTGACTAATAAATGGCATTTTTAAGTCCTCCATTGA
>JAVLVB010000491.1:1415788-1479584 GCA_032876305.1 Orestias chungarensis | reverse complement strand
AACGAAACCATTGTTTGTCCATTTGTCACATAAAAAAAAGAAAGAAGTAAAACAAGGCAAAGTCTATCCTCCGGTTGAGAGTGAAGGGTGCCTCAATGCTCACGGAGAAAAAACAAGAATCACGAATCGGCTTCAGGAAGGTTCGACGGGCATGGCACATTAGATGATGGGGGTTAATTGACCTGCGCTTTGCTATTAGAACAAAAGGATGGAGTCAAAACGAGGAGTCCGTTTCCTCAGGTCGTCCTTCTCGTTCCTCGTGTTCCGCTTCTGCACAAAAAAAACTGTCCTTCGCTTCATGTCGTCCTCCCAAGCAGTCGTTTAGTTCATCTTTCAGTCGATGTGGGGTTTCTCAACGCCACCCTGAGGAAAAAGAAAGGAGACCGCAATCAGCTGAATATAGTGAGGGAAACAAAATGGACAAATAAATAAAGAAATATAATGATATAAGGTAAGATGAGATCAGTTTTGGCCTCTCGACCAATCAGCTTTTACATCAGTTTTTCAAACTGGACTTAAAGTAGAACTTTATGGACAAATATCACACTGTAAAAGTGCATCTTATAATATAATTGGTGTGTTACTAAAGGAGAACTGCTTTGAAAATTAAGGGGTTAACATGCTAGCGTTAGCGTAGCAGCTTATTGAACAGCTAAGCACCAGAACTGTGTTCATGGAGTTCATTTAGAAAAGACCCACAAGGCTATGTGGGTTTTAGGTGAAAGGTCAGAACGTTAACGCTGCATAATTAGCTAGTTTTAACCCTCTTGGAGCTGCAGATTAAGCTGTGCTCCAGAAACTCATCACAAAGCCACATTTTTTTAGATTATTCAAGATCTTAAACAATAACTGGTGTTGGGCAACGTTCAGCTAAGCTGACTCAACTTGGTCATGCTAAGAAGACTCCGGTGTAAAAGTCACTACTGAAGGAAGACGGTTCTGTTCTTGCCAAAGGCGGGGCAGGTCAGAGGAAGATTTTTAACCAGCGCTGGTCATTTCACACCGTGGCAAATATGTTTCTATTGCAGTTTGGTTCCGTCCGGATATGAAAATCTGTTTTTTTTAGCCTCTGAAAGCTTTTAAGATGTGTTGCGAAGTTTCTGAGGAAGCCAGTTGTCGCTGAGCTGATCCCGAAAAAGGCCAAGCGTTTTATAGCAGCGCCAGTAAATAGCAATTAGCGGTTTCTGCTGCTCAGCAGAGCTGGTAATTGCTGTTAAAATAAAATTATGTTAATTGGTATTAGGCACTAAAGTCAATTGAAAATGTCATCTCTACTTATTTAGTCTGTGCTATAAATACACAAAACTCTGCTTTGTAGCAGCTGCTGCCTCTTAACTGCGTGATGTCCCTTTAATGTTAAGTGAAAGCCTAGGGTAGAAGGCCAGATAAAAAGCTTTAGGGAAAAAAAAACGTTTAGACGGTCGCATGTTTGGAAAAAGTGTTTGTGACAAACAGATCCTTTGTACCCAGAACATAATTGATATAGTTACATTACCTGACACACGTTCTTCCATCTAAAGCTGCCGTATATTTAATTACCTTTAATGGGACGTAGTTTTGTAACACATCAAATGTTATATCAGTTTAAGGCAGTTGATGATTTTTTCTGTCCTTTTTTTCAGAAGTAAAACATGAACCTTAACTTCGGGAAAATTTGTGGCTGTTTTTTTAACTGAAGCTATTGTTAAAAATAGCAGCCATTCATAAAATCAGTGAAAAAAAATTCTGCTAAACAATTTGTTGCTGGTGCAAAAAACAAAAAAACAAGTTAATTCTGCCCCTCATCCTTCTCATAAATTAGCCGCAGGTCTACACAAATGGGAATAAGAAACACAAACAAAGCCCCCCCCCTCTCGAGTTGAGACTTGTGCCAGCATTCCACAGGCCTCATCGTAAACAAAAACAACAAGCGGCGAATGACCCTCTGGTCAGCCCAGTCCTGACTCGCTCTCGGCGCCTCACGGCGACTGGGAAACACAAGCGCTTCTAATCTGCTTTCACGCTCTCGCTGAGTCAAACCGAGGCAGTGACGGGACGCTTTACTTTACAGACAGAATGAGGTGATGCTTCCAGGCACAGGCTTAATGAAGACATCAAAGCTGACTTGATGGGATAATTATGACAGAAAAGCAGGGGTGGGTGTGCTCCTTGCAGAAATTTAAACCATTTTTCAATCTTATCTGCGAGCTCAGTGGGTCTGCTACACATTTGCTAATGAAAAAGCATGTGTGGGAATCGAGGAAATCCACAGATTTTTAACAAATTAACTTGGTAGTCAATATCAAGGCAATGATGTGACACATTCCACTAAAACTTGTTATAGCTAATAACTAGCTTGACAAATAAGTGGCTTCTGATCGGCCAATAAGACCTAACAGGTAAGCAATAGCAGAATTAAAAAGTTAATGCTAATCTAAAAACCACCAACGTTCTAAAAAACTGTGATGTAGATGTTATTTTAGGAATTACCATGGCCAGTTGGCGTCCAATGTTACCCACGGTAACGCCGCCCGAGAAGAATATGCAGGGCAGCCAGGAGCGCACGTACAAGAAATCTGGAGATGTATACCTGAAAAAAGACGAAATGCGTTGTTATTACATGACTGGTAGGGAGTGATTATTGGCTTTGTTCTGGGTTTAAAATGCGTCTAAATCGCAGTAAACGTGTCTACAAATAAATGTAGCGAGAACACGGAAGCGCAATTACCAGTTTCAGAGTCACTTAAGGGAGATCTTAAAAGTTATTTTCAAAACCTCATTTACTCAAACACACTTCCTTCCCACAGTGAATGTTATTTGGTTAACTACTGTTAATTATTATCCCTGTTAGGGGCCAAGCTTTTTTAAATGTTTAAACCAAATAAAATAAAGAATGTGCTGGAGGATACTTAAGATGTAAATTTTGATTTTCATGGCCTGAACGTATAATTTTAAGTTTGTTAAATGTGCAGGAATTATTTAAATATCAGGTGATAATTTCCTTTTCGTAATTTATTGCTTCCCTTTATTATGGGCTTTTTAGTTTCATCACTGCACACCACCGACAAATTAAGGAAAAACTCAGTCTACCAGCACATTTGTCAAACAAAACAAAAACTAAATACATTAGGGCTGCAACGATTCGTCGACAAAAATCTATAATAGAAATAGTCGAAAATGAATTCCATTGTCGACTACTGTCGCCAGACGTGTTTTTCCAACAGAGTGAGGCATCTCACTTAATTAAAATCTGCAGAAAGTCACGCACACAATAGCGTTGAGCGGTTACCTACACAGAAATAGCGGCGTCTGGGAGCATTTTTGCCTGGATATGGCAAATAAAAAGATACTTGCAAGGTTTGCAAAGCAGACCTTGCGTATCGAACATTTAAAAACAACACATGTCGGGCACTTTAAACGGAGTCTGACTCGCTTCGGTAAGATTCAAGCAACGTTCACACAAATACGTTTTGTTTTTGGTGTACAATATACATTTTCTAAGCGTTTTTTGGCTTTAAAAGAGAGCTTTAGTGTTATGTCTGACTGTGCCTGACAACCACTGGGCCTAACTGGTTTCAGATAGGACATTTTTATTTACTTTTTGTATGAATCAGCAATAAAGTTGAATAAAAGATGCATATTTCATTGAAGTACCCATCTTTCTTGTGTTTATTATAATTTGCCACATAACTAAAGCAATTTCATGTTAAATTTAAGAAAAAATGGATAATTATCCGATTAATCGACTAATCGTTTCAATAGTCGGTGACTATTCGACTATTAAAATAGTCGTTAGTTGCAGCCCTAAAATACATATTTAAGAACTGCTTTAATGTATATAAAGACCTAAGATGACAATCAGGGTGTATTCCAAATGTTTTTGATTGTAATTATATAAAGACCCAACAGAAACCCAGTCTATAAATACAGTTAATCAACTGCTTTAGTCAGTCAGAAAATAAAGAAGTCATAAATCATTTGGACTGAATGTCTGGCATGAACTCTATATGTGGCCTGAGACAAAGTGTGAGAGCATTTAGAGCTAAGACTGAATGTGACCAAAATGTTGCTACTCATCACTAATGGATGGGTCAGATCAGACTGGGTGTAAAAAACACACCTCACCAGGTACCAAGCTTATTTTATATGCAACAAGTGAAAAAAGTATTGTAATTATTATTGGCAACTTTCAATCAACTGTTTTCAGCTTAACCCCCCCCGAAAAACAAATCTGGGTTAGACTCACTGATAAACTCCGTTATAGACAAGGAGCTGTGTGATGACAGTGGCCAGGAAGGCTGTGGTGATACCCAGGCCAAAGCCACTCCTGGAGCGGTCGAACGTCCACCACAGGCCCAGAGACAAGGCGGCAAGGGTCAGCGAGAGCTGCACGTTGTTTGCGAAGTCGAGTTTCTGGGTTACAACAAGTTAAGGTCAAACGGATTGACGTCAGAGCGCGACTGTGGTCCCCTGCAAATATTTGTCTGAGTCGGTTGCCGTGTCACGGCTTGTCTGAAGGCAGAACTCAGTTTGGCAATCTATAGAATGAGTCTGTTGTGAAAGGATACAACACTCGCATGGTTGATGCCCACAAACACGGCGATGCATCTCATTACGCTGGCCCACTCCCTCTTAAATTTGTGCGGCTCTCCCAAATGGCTGTCAAGGCAGGGATACAGGAGGCCGATAACAGCTGCAGCAACAAAAAAAGAAACAAACAAGCTGGAATTAGACAAGCAGAACATTGTGTGACCCGCAGTGGCCCAATCCTGACAAAGCTGTGAAACATTTTTTGCTTACAATGTGTTTTTGTGCTTAGTGACTCATTTACACTCATACAACAGCTTGTGACAGAATTCAAAGTCCTGGACCTTTTTTTTTTTTGGGAGGTTATGAGCTCCAACTTTAATGTATTTGGTTACAATTTTAGGTCAAATATCAATGTAAATTAGGGCATAATTATGAAATATAGTACAGGAAATTGAGACCCAGAGAGCTTCTTTATGCAACATTGGTGCATCAATCACGGGATAACCTGTTTAACGAGATTCATTACGATTTTAACTATGCATAAGCGGTGAAATGCATGCTGACACCAACCCAATATCCCCTTAAATGGCATCTTAAGCTTTTTTACATTTGCATAATTTATATGTTACATTAGAAACAAACTAAGTAATACTGTTAAAGAACTATTGTTTTTATGGTGATTTTAAAAGAACGAACAACACAGCAAGAATGAGGGAAGGACACAAGAAATGAAGCAAAGGACTAAAAGACAGAGAAGGGGAGAAAAAGGTGAGGGAAAGAAGGAACAGCACAAGAAAGGACCCAAGAAAGGAAAGAAAAACAAATGAATGAACATCGGAAGTAAAGTCACTAAGAAGAAAGTTAGGAAAGAAGATTAAAAATATCTGAAGGCGGAAAAAATGAAAGACAAAAGGAAAAAAGAAGCGAAAATGACACAATGAAGAAAAAGGAAAAGAAAACAAGGAAGTGGGAAAGGTAAAGATGAAAGTTAGGAGGGAAGGACACAATGAAGGAGGGAAGTAGACAACAACATAGGGACTAAAGTGTGGACATTTCTGTTTATTCGTTACACAAATTCACTCACATGAATTGCAAAGTGACTGAAACGTTTTTAACATTTTAGCTGCTTGTTTAGGAATTATGTTCACAAACATGTTGCTGGGCACTGTCTGTTAGCTGACTGAAAGAAGTCTACGAGATTTGTTGCACGCCTAAAATAGAAAATTATTTTTCGGAAGAGCTTGTAAGTGGCTGAGAGCTCAACAAATTAACAAGCTAATATCCAGTTTTTAATGTGTGCACGTTTATATAGAAAATAACACAATTTTATCCACATAACTGGAATTTAGCTGCAAAATAGCTCAGTATTATATGTTATCAGTTCACACTAAGTTAAAAACTTGTTTTTATCTATATCCATACTGATTGTTATCTACAAAATTTGAAGTTCTTTTTAAATTTATAAGAGAAACAAAAAATAAAAGTCCGAGTTCAGTAAAAAATACACTTTCTGGCTCCTGGTCAAAACACTTCAAATTATTGTATTTTTACTTTTTTCTTATCATTATTAATCTTTTTTGTCTTATCATATATGTTTTAGTCTTTTAATCACTTTTTGCTAGATAAAGTTTTGAGTTTAATTAAATTAAAATACAACAAATCAACATGTTTTCCCTCCCCATTTGTTTGTTTCAGTTTCCTGCAGCACATGGAAGGGGGAGGAGCCAAACACGGATGTGTGTCTGATGTTATGTTTTTTTAATTTAGGGCGGGCCTTAAACTCACCCGTTATGACATCAACCAATAGACGTACGTCTCACGTAGTGCGCAGCCAATCAGAAGACAGGCTTTTCTATTATGCCATTAAACTGTTTTTTCCTTTGATAACAAGCTGGCAGACGTTCCTAATTTAGATGGTAGCTTGAAAATATAAATAAATACATACACACAAATGTATAAAACAGAGGGATGGAACTTATGTAGAACATACAATATGGTTTGCAATGCATTTCCTTTAATAAATGCATATATTGGGTGAATTTGCAGGAAAAGCCTCCACTCACCAGCTCCCGTCCCGCAGCACGGCGGGATCCACCAGGCAGACGAGAACAGAGTTGTCATGACTTCCTCCGGGAACAGGGTGACGTTCCTCTGGATCTGCAGCAGGTTGAGCACCAGCGCCAGAAACACGCCGACCGTGAAGAGCACCAGGCCCCTCCGGATGAGATTGGCGGTGCGGACGTCGTGCAGGGAGCCGTAGGCGCTGACGAGAACCGCCGTGATGATGGACATCATCTCCTCGGCTCGGGACGCGAACCGCTTCGCTCCGGACGAGTGTTTGTTTTTGGCCGTTGGTGAACAAGAGGAGCTCCAGCAGTGCTCCTCTAGTCTGGGCATTTGGTACTTTAGCGCTGTCTAAAACAATAGAGGAGCTTTCAATAGCATTAATGCTACAGGAAAAAAGGGGATTAGAGCGAGAAAAGTCAGGACTTTTGATCTCCTTACCTTGGTTTAAACGCCAACCTCCACTCTTGCTCATTCAGCCTTGCTTTCTTCCCGCTTGCTTTCTATAAAAACGACACGAATGACGTTGCTTTGTTCATATTTTCTTGGGTAAACACACCGTGTTGCTTCATTCATCGGGTAATGACGGCCAGACGCACCGACAGGAACAGCAGCTTTCTCTGGAGAAAACTATCTCAACTGAGTCGGGTGAGAACCGACAGCCAATCAGAGCGCGGCGGCTGATATGACGTGACGCCCTCAGACACGCCCACACACCTCATGCACAGATCATGTGGTTCTGGAGCAGAAGTGAAAGTAGAAACTGAGCAATAATTTGAATTTAATCTTGATACATACACGGGCCTTCCAAGGGAGATGATAATATATATATACATATTTATATATTTTTTTTAAATAATTTATATATTTTTTTCTCTCATCCTAAAATCCTGATTTTGACTACATTTTCCATGGGAGCACATCCATTGTGGCTTTAATATTTCTGGAAAGTAAGTAAAAGTACACCAGTTATCATCATCGTCTTTCATCAAGATCCGATTCTTAAAATAGTGGACAAACAATATGACTGCAGGATGTACCCAATCCAATACCATTTTTATAATTAAAGGTTAAAGGTTCTCAGATCAAAAGCTCTCAAAATGACAGTGCGAACACTAAGTATAAGGTAATGTTTACTATTTGCAACTGTAACCATTAAAGAACATTCAGGGAGCTTCCCTTAATCTACCTCAAAGTTAAGTGCAAATTTCACAATTTATCATTCAGTTAGTAAAAACGACACAAGAAAATAAGTTTACCAGGCAGCCAATGTTTCCAGTGGAGTTGTGGCGAAGAAATCTCACTTTAAACACAGCTTGTCGGTTTAGCAACAATCTCATTCAAAAGTACTTTCATATATAGGCAGGTGCCTAAAAATTGGGTTAGTGGCACAGCTTTTTTTCCCCTCTGTTTTTCAAATGCTGCTGTTGAACTTTGAGTCTGTCTACTCAGGGGTGTGTGTGTGTGGAGTCCTATCACGTCTAGCTAAGGTTGTGCAACTGGTGTGAGGGTCAGTGACCATCAGCCGAGGATCAACAACATGGTTACGTGTTTTTATGGTAATGTTCCTGCCCTACTCAAGAGGTGGCCAAACAACACGCATCAACCAGACGACAAGTACAGTCCGCCATATCTGTGTGCCTGCAGATATTTGTAAGATATATATGATGAAGTCTTATAAATTGTCTATCCAGATCAGGCCCGGACTGGCCATAGGGAAAACCGGGATTATTCCCGAAGTGCCGGCCTAATATTGGCCTGCTGGCCTGCGTCTCTTTAAAAAAAAAAAATTTAAATAAAGTCTGCCGGCGGCTCGACTATCAGATAGACAGGCCAGCGCCTGATCGAGTGTGTCTTGCAAGTAAGTTATAAAAATAAAAACAAAACGCACACAGAAAATGCTGGTACAAATATTATTTTAAGGGTAAATACATTTCCTTTAAGTTTAATAATATATTTGTACCATCATTTTATGTTTAAAGTTTAAACGGGTGATAATGTGCCACTAAGGCAATTGATTTTTTACATGACTTAACTATGTAAAACACTAACTTAGACACTTATATTTGGTATAAAATCTTTATTACCTTAGTACTATTACATTAACAGCAGTAAAGTTACCGCATATTACAACCTCAGAAATTACAGTAGGTCCAATGAGTGGCCTTTTATTTTTAATTTGCAATAGGTGTGTGTGCGCACACACCAAATGCGTTTTGCTTGTGCCCATGCATTTAGGTGTGGGTGTGAACATTTATGTTTGGGAACATGCATGCGTGGCAAGCCCAGGGCTGCCTGGTTACATAACTGACACCTGGCCTGAAAAAAATCTCCCGCCCTGATCCAGATAGATGTTTCCACAAAACTAATCCAAATTTGTTAATATTAGCTATTGGCACTTTGTGAAAAGCAGTTACAAGTTTAAGTCTATTTTTATGCTAATAAACAAAGTTGCAAGTCAGTTTTTTATGACCTGCAGCAAATTAAGCAAACAAAATTAGAGCATTTCATTTTGGGTTGCTGGTAAATTTTCAATTGCTAATTTCCTTACATTTGAATCCGCTGAGTTCCTGATTTATGGTAACAGTGTTGTTATCTTTGAAGTCAATCATACACCAACATTTTAAAGCTTATACACATCTTTTGGTAAATTGTGATAAGATTTTTCTACTTTCGATTCAAAAGGTTGGATGCAACAAAAGTTTTTGTCCTTAATTGTTTAGATAAAGTATTCCTTCCCTTATCAAAAAAGGACCAGAGTGTTGCTTTCACTCATTTACGGATGTTTGAATAATCCTTGAATCTCTCGCTTGCTTCTATTTACCCATAACTTCGCCTTTGAGCTTCGGTCCAACTCAGCTTCACCAGATCAGCAGCAATTAGCAAACACCTTAAATAGGCACAGCATCCCTATATTCTATTCTATTCATGTCCTGCCGTTTTCCAAAAACAGTGCTATATAGTGTTGCTCCTTTATGAAACAACAAACAGCAGTCCTAAGAATGGAATGAAGTAGCAATGTTATGATGACTGCTGAAGGGGGATTATTGGAAACCTTCTTAAAATGACAGAAGACATTTTTATGGCGTCAGCTATGGCTATGAAGTTGTTTTTGATACATACAGCATTTTCATAACTGAAGGTTAGTTACTTTATTGTGCTTTAAAATTGCATTAAGTGCCTGGAAAATACACAATACTTGAAATATTTGAACAGGTGTACCTGTCAATGTGTACAGTACATCTGAATGTCTTTTGAATCTCTTTATTTTCTCTGCAAAGACCACATACTGGGAAAATGTACAGGAACACAATATGAATGAGAAAATCTGTTTAGGGTCAAATATTTGAGATGTATAGGCCGATATTTAAAAGCCTCAGTGTCCTACTTTGTGTTCCAACCGTGATATTATACATTTTGAAAGATAAAGCGGCTTCAGAAGGAGTTTTTTGAAAGCCTCACAGCTCCCCCACAACACATTCAAACTGACTGACTTTAAATTGGATTTACTTGAACAGAATAAGTAAAACTCTTCGCTAAAAAGGCACCGATAACTGAGTGGTTAAATATAAATGTCGCAGTTGCACTGTGCCTGAGCCGTTTTGCTGAACTGAAGCAAATAGGTCAAGCATGGAAATGTGTTGAGGCTGAAAAGTTACCATTTGTCTCCCCGGTTTCATTTGCGATTGCTTAGAGATGTCCTGAAGTAGGCGAAAAAGATTGAATAAATAAACCGTGCAATGAAGGATCAAAGAAAAAAAAAAGTTTCTTTAACTAGAACAGTTTTTCAGCTTTAAACGATTCCTGGACATAACATCAACAGTACGAAGTGTTTTTGCAGGCACTGAAATAGCACAGCTGCAGTCCATATATAATAAATTCAGCCGTTTTAAAAAGTCCTAATTGAATTTCATGAAAAAGGGAACCAAAAAAGGGAAAAGGTGCAAAAAAGTTCCACACGGTCATTGAAGGGCAACCAACAAAGTTTTCTAACAATAATCATTCTCTACGCTGCAGGGCTAAAGGCTTGTCTCAGGGAAGCGCTGTATGTCTGTTACCGAAATGAATACGTTTGTTTCTATTTCATTCTTTGCTATCCAGCTGCCTCGGGATAAAAGCCTACAGCAGCGAGTTTGTTTGGGTTTAAAATTGTGCGAAGGTTTCCTCTTCTGCAATGGGAATACGCTGAACCAGAGAAGGAATGCAACAAACGAAAGGCGAACACTTTGACATTCTTCATTTAAAGAAGGTTTGAATAACTTCCAATGTTTTGGTCCTTGTAAAAAACTTCTAACATCTGTCATGTCAGTATCATTAATTCAAGGAATTGTATCTGATATACCAACACAAAACAAGAGGGCATATTTTGTTGGGGAAAAAAACGTGCCTTGTTGTTTTTGCAAAACTTTCTAAAATATGTGCTGTGCAAATGCATGCAGCAACTTTTCTCCTGTAACCCATATATAAATCCACTACATATCAAGAATCAAGAATCAAGAATCAGTTTATTTAAATAGCGCCGATTTAAAACAGATGTTGTCTCAAGGCAATTTACAAGAAAATCAATTAAAATCAATGATATATCATAACACATCAATTTGAAAAAGTTTCCAGTCTAAGGAACCCCAGCAGATTGCATCGAGTCATTGACCTGCAGCATTCACTCCTCTGGAATCAGCAGACCAAAACAATGGCTTTTGTTGTCGTTGATTTTACAGCAATCCCTCATACTGAGCACGCATGCAGCGACAGTGGAGAGGAAAAACTCCCCTTTAACAGGAAGAAACCTCCAGCAGAACCAGGCTCAGTACAAGCAGCCATCTGCCATGACCGACTGGGGGTTTGAAAGATAGAAAACTAAATTAGATGCACAGGATACTGAAATAATAGAGTTTATAGCAGCAGTTGTAGAGTGTCACTGGAAGCATCTCAGCCCATATGATTTCTTTCATATGATATTGTAGAAATAAACAAAATCTGCTTATGTGGAATGTTTACAAGAGGCTATTTAGAGAATATTAATGATAAAAAAGCTTTGTAAAGACCAAGAAAGAAAGCATTCTCAATTGAAAAGTTGTGAAAAAATAATCAAAAACAGGTTTAGTTTAATATCACAGCATTAGATCATCTCATGAAGCTCTTTTCAACCCATCATCTAAGAATGGCCAGTAGTGCACAAATGCATACAAAACACAGTTGTCAACCTAAACTGACAGACAACTACACTAATAATCATGGAAGCAGGCAAGAAATCTGTGTAACTCTGGAGAAATTTCATGGCCCTAGTGAAAGAATCTGCTAAAAAGAAAGTATGCCCTTGGTGTATTGTACAGGAAAGTCATAAGAAGTCCCTTTTAAAATACACCACACATGAATAAAACCTTGAAAAACGGGAAATAACGCTGTGTATTAAACAATCATTCCAGTGCAAGAATGTTAATGTGTTCGTCTGAGGTCACAGGGAAGCTTAGCAGAGTTAAGGGAGAGATAGGTTTAGGTAAGTAAGTACCACAAAACACAAAACACTGGTGAAAGAAGTGTAATGTGTTTTTATAATCAATTAAGACCCCTAAAAATAGGTCTTGAAAGTAGTAATAGTGCTAACGTTGCTGTTTTCTATAAAATCACAGAGTTTAATATAGTTCAACTCATTTTAATCCCGTTCTTTTGATTAAAGGATGCTCTCAATTCAGTATGATTGAGCCTGGACCTTAAAAGAATGGGAACATATTTTAGTTTTTAGATATTAGTGGGTTCGACTGAATGCGTTTATATTAAAACCATGTGGCACACTCCTTAAAACATAGGGAACATTAATATGTACATATCTGTCACACGCATTTAAAGTCCTTGTGAACTTTGACTCGGAAGCTAAATAGAAAAGAATAAAAAATATTTTGTTGTCTGGTTCTAATGTGGTTAAAACAGAAAAACTCAAGGGATGTAAATACTTTCCCAAGGCCCTGTAGATTATGGCTAGTGGTGTCACAGATTACAAACGTGCAATACTGACCAGGCTGTGCCAAAAAAAAAAAAAAACATGAAAATGACTCAGCACATGGCTAATAGCTCCCAGAAACCAGCGGTGTTGGCATTGCAGAGAGGTCTTCTCCCCATCAGGAGATAAAACAGGATGCTGCATGACACTTCAAATGAAGAGCAGATCAAGCATGTCACAGATTACGCAGTCAGACGGATTTATTTATTTATTTTTACAATAAGAAAGACGATGAAAAAATCTGACTGAAAGAGTTGACAAATTAATCTATCAAACTCAAGCTTGACAATTTCCCCCCCTCAATCCTCTGTAAAAATATGAAAGGAAACATCCTAATCCACCCTCTCCAAGAGTTGATTAAGAGGGAAGCGGTTACGATTTCATCCCGTTTATTCCCTTTACACCATGTGTCAGAGAACATGGCGTTTAGTCCACTCCTAACACATTTTCCTGAACCCTAAGTCAGTATTAAAAAAAAAAATCTCCCAGTCCCGCCCTGATCCAGATAGATGTTTCCACAATACTAATCCAAATTTGTTAATATTAGCTATTGGCACTTTTGTGAAAAGCAGTTACAACTTTAAGTCTATTTTTATACTAATAAACAAAGTTGCAAGTCAGTTTTTTATGACTTTCAGCAAATTAAGCAAACAAAATTAGAGCATTTCATTTTGGGTTGCTGGTAAATTTTCAGTTGCTAATTTCCTTACATTTGAATCCGCTGAGTTCCTGATTTATGGTAACAGTGTTGTTATCTTTGAAGTCAATCATACACCAACATTTTAAAGCTTATACACATCTTTTGGTAAATTGTGATAAAATTTTTCTACTTTCGTCTACTAAATCAGTATTAAACCTTAGGTGATGATACTTTCATGTAAACATGACACATAGGACTGCAGCATCCATTTATTTCTAAATTAACAATCCACACTTTTCCCAAATGTGGGCCAGCTTTATTTTAATGTTTACCTGTAACAACATTTACCTCCACGGAGAGTTTTCTGAATCTTCAGCTTTTTCAGGTCACACTCTGTCTTTTCCTGTGAGATAGAAAATAAAAGAGTTCTTGGGTATGGAGTGCATCAACCACTCTAACAATGGTTGCAGTAGAGGCCCTGCCTTCGAAGCTGGTGGGTGTGGCACCACATCTCTATCTCCATATCCCTTTGTTCTCCCATTGTTATATAGCAGCCGAAATGCAGATCCCATACACTTCCCTCTACAGTGGGATTTCTGTCTGTGAGCCCAAACAGACAGAGGAAGTTGGGAAAACAATAAAATTGCTCATTCAGGAAATCTTCCCACATACAATTTTTTGGGTAGATCTTGTTGGCCATACTGTACTGATGCTACCTGTAATGTGAGAGGAGAATCACAACATCGACAAGAGCTTTTCTGCATCCTTTGGTAAACTGCCCAATATAGTAATTTTATCTAAAAGTACACATTCAAGTAAGATCTGTAATATGTATTTACTAAAAGTTTCAGTTTGTAATTGTTTGTGTTTGCTTTGTTTCTGAAACTGCAAAGAGATTACTTTTCCATCTAGGACTCTGATTTGGCATTGTATTTTCTTGGTTCATTACGCTTACGTTTCTGTCTTCAGTGTTATGCTATGTTTTCTTTGAGGATAGCTTAAGTTATTACTGTATGTATTCATTATTTAAACACATGATTTAAACACCATGATTCAGGGGGTCATAGTTTACAGGATGGAAATGTGGTTTATACGACTTCAAATAATCAGATTATCAGCAGTAGTTCGCTCGAAGTCATACTGGTTTGGTATGGATTGTTTCATGTAAGTGTTAATCGCATGGGCGTGCTATCTATGTGTTCAAACGCACCTTTTTGGCTGACCATGCATGTAAATTAAACCAGTTTACATGTACAACACTTATGTGTGGGCTGAATATTACAGTACACCACACAACCTTTTAAACCAAAACAGAGCAGAACTTGAGGACTCTCTAAAATGAATAAGATTAGTCAGCTACAGTGACGACTAAAGAACACTGAAAAACAACGTTCAACTGAATGCAAACATTACTGGTATGCTGGTAATAAAACTAAAGTTCAAATTGAACTCCCCGTGTCAATCAACCTGCTCTAAATATTGTGCTGTCCTTCACATCAGTTGAAATATTCTTATATGGTGTCTAGGCTGCTGCCAAGGTTCCTCACAATTGGTTTGTTGTACAGGGCGGAAGTTAACTCCTCACTGTTCAATTTAAGTGTTTCTATAGAGCCGTTTTTCCTAAGGCATCAGGAAAAATTCACCACTCATCGCACCTGTCAATATCCAGTATAGGATGGAGCTGTAAGGAGAATAACAAAAGAGTACAAAACACTAACATTCTTCTCCGACTGTACTTTTTTAAATACAATTTCCACTAATTTAAAGTCTCTTTTGTGTGTTTTTATAGATTTGTGAATTGTTGAATTTTGTGCCTCTTTATGAATCAATTTTTCTTTTAAAATTTTACTGAACTCTCTTTGTTTGGCTCATGTTTTTGGGGCAGCTTTAAAAAAACATTGCTTTAAAAAAAAAAAAAAATTGTTTCCGGCTTGTCAATGTTTCCTTTTTTCTGTATTTATGAATAAAAACAAGTACATCGTCATGCTGGAGCCGGTGGCTGCATTACTTCGTGATGTTACTAATCAAATAAACAGATGACTCAACAGCAAAATGAACATGTCACCGTGTGCTTTTGCTTTGGACCGCCGCAGATAAAGTGTTTGTGATAGTTTTACAGAGTGTGTGTCATGTTTGCACAAAAGCTCTATTCAGGCCACTTATGCTGGAAGGGCTCAAAAACACCACATAATCAGCAGCCAATCAGCATCCGGAATGATCCCAGCTGTCTACTCAGATGTCATTCTCATCCAATCACGGCGGGAACCTCAATGGGTGTATTCAGTTAGCAGGTTTAACGAGAGGAGGAGAGGTAGTACCTGCATCTGAGTGAGGCAGCTGGATGTTGCACAACCAGCCCAAAATATTCCTTACATGTTTGACCTCAAGCAAAGCTGCACAGAGACACAAATTAGCCACGATGCTGACGAGAGGCAGATCTTGTAGCTGCTCCAAACACCCTTCACAGGGAGTTATATGCGGATGGGTACATGACTAACAACTTAAAAAAAGTTACTTGGTTAAACTGGCTTTGTGAAACTGATCCCTCGACCTTGTTAATGTTTGGTAGCATCAGCACCATCACTCTTTGATTTAAGGATACTTTATACATGGTGCAGGTTTTAAGTGCTGGCAGTTGACGAAACCTTTGAGCTCTGACCAGATTACCAGAAAAGCTAAGTTGTGTTTTAGACTGTTTATTTCTAGCGGATCTATTCTGATCCTAAGAGCAGCTCTGATTGGTTCTGAATGATGGCTTTACAGCAGACAGCCAATCTCCCCTCTTCCTGGTACTAACACCATGATACCACCGCAGTACCTTTTGGTCCCCCTAAGGCCTATCTGCCTCCAAAAAACAACTGATCATACAATAATTGGTTCTAGTTAGATAACAAAACAATTGCACATATATACACAAAACTGGATTGTTAACAGAGACTGTTGGACATTTTAATACCTGGGGGCAACTGACCAACAGTCCCTTGAACAAAAATAATAAATGTATTGCAAACTTTCATGCCAAAGCTGCAATTCAACTGGTCCTTTCATAAAACCACAGCACATCTCTGAAGTGGACAGTGTTTCTTGCTACAGTTTAATATTTAACTTATCAGGGGAAGTGCCAAACATTGAGTGTGAGTAAAAGTTAAAAAGTTAACTGTCCCTGTTTACTGTTCCCAAAAGGGTTTCCACTTGACCTGCACATTACATAAAAAGTACCACTAGTACACAAATGCCAGGAAAAACAGTGACATACTTTAAATTTTAATAAAACAGAAGTTGTTGCCTAGACTGATTTGATATAAATTAATGAAAAGCGCTAATGTAGTTATATGCTACAATGTTTGGGATTAAATTTACTGGTCTCAGTGAATAGTTAAAACAGAATATATATATATATATATATATATATATATATATATATATATATATATATATATATATATATATATATATATATATATATATTTGGATAGTCTAGTAATCCAGTATATCAGAGTTCAAGACCTTGATGTCACTATTTGACTTTATGACTTATTAACACCGCCACCACTTGCTGACATCATGTGACTGGTAAGACGGTTTGAGCAGTTTGTCTCGTACAGTATGACTGCCCTACTAATGTCCTTGTTGGCCCGCTGTGCACTTGACACGCCTGAATCCACGATGCACTGTGTGGGCTTTCTCTTTGGTTTTAAATTGAATGTTCAGCCTTGAATCAGAGCTTTACTTTTCAACTGTAAGGCCACAGAGGCTACTGATATTTTAAAGTGGACGTGTTTCATGGGGTTTTCATGAGGCTTTGCAAGTTAGATCAACAACAATGGACACTTGGCATGTCCAAAAGCACTACAAGTTTTTTAAATAATTCCTACACTGAAAAAAACAAAACATTACTGACAAATGAGTTTGAATTGATTATATTTTTAGAAATAAAATATTTTACAACTGTAATTAAACTTTTCCAAATTTTGCTTTTGCTCTGCCAAACAACCAAAAAAAAGCAACATCAAGAAGAACAAGGAACACAGCAGACAGGTCCGGATTTAAATTGTGGAACAATTATACTATAACAGGCTATAAAGCCAACCTGTTTCAAAAATAATGGATCTCTCTACAGTCAATCATCTGAAAGTAAAAAAAAATAAAAATAAATAAAAGCACAACTAAAATCTACTAATACATGGTTTTCCACCTAAACCAAGGAGAGCAATGATTAGAGAAGCTTTCAAAAGATCTATGGTACTAACTTTGAAAGAGCCACAGAAATCCTAACCTCAGAGAGGAGGATTGGTTAAATAAATCACGATTAGTCATATTAATACGAAATCAGAGATTCAGGGAGAGTCCCCCCCCCCCCCAAAAAAAAACAACAACTCTTTTTCAAGGAAACCATAATTAGCCTGATTAAACTTTACCACAAGGCATGAAGGGGGTGCACCAAACATTGAATAATGTTTCTGGTCACATGGGACCAAAAATGTTGGTTTAGCAGTTTGAGTGGGTCTGCCACAGTCCAAATGTATATCTACTTAGTGGCCGGAGATTGCATATACATATCTTTCTTAGTTTAGACAGTGATAATATAATGTAACTGAGCTTTGGAAACTAAACAAACAAACAACAAAAGAACAACTGTCATTTTCAGTTCAGTTCAGAATTATGCACAACTTTTTCTACCATAAATTGCCCATCAAGTACATGGAAGTGTTTGGTGGTGGAAAAATGTAAATCAGTTACAAGGATATACATACTTTAACCATCAGTGTACTAGATTCATTCATATATAGTTTTGTAAATAATCAACCCACTCATCAGAGCATAAATGTACTTGCACCTATACAATAAGCCCATGCTATCACCCAGGTTAACTAGTCATATCCGTTCGATGTTATTGTACTCTTTGTCTCAGATAAAGAGCGGGACTTAATGCAGGGTCAGTGTGGGAAAGGGTTTGTTCATCCTGATAAGCTTAAATTGTCTCAGTGCCAGGAACAGATGAGTTTATCTATAAGCAATCACAGAAAACATGCCTCATGAAAAACATGCACCTCCTTTGTGCCAGTTTTTGTGTGACAAATCCATGATGCATTGCTGTGCTGCAGTGTCCTCCTGTGGTAGTTTGAGGTTACACACAGTAGTGTGTTTCTATACATAATTAACCAGCAGGTGGCACCCACATCACAATCTATGAAAACTGTAACTGTTCTTATCTTCTCAATATTTGTTCGAGTCCCCATGCATCCAGAACTCTAATCTTATGATTGCATTTGTTTTTCTGTGAAATCAAAGTATGGTTTTAATCTATATTTGGGTGAAAACTGAGACATCACAGCTCCTACTTAGCAGCTTATGAGCAGGTTATTAAACTCTTATCATTTACAGTGCAGGCATGTGCCACATGTCCCTAAGTTCATATAAGATATCCAGGAAAGAGAATTTAAAACCTTGATTCTAATTTGACTCTCAGTAACAAATCTCATGTGGCTCACAGGTAGCTGGTCAGGGATTTTGTTGGCTGTCTGAAGCTCTGCTATAAATTAGAAATCAGCCTGACTCAAAGCCAGTGGTTATTTGAGCTTTACATAAGCATTTTCATGTTGTGCTTTTTTTTTTTTGTATTTGAAAAACGCAACAATTGAACTGAAAACAATGCGTACAATTTTTGTAAATTAGAACGTCGTTGACAAGTTCATTGATTTCGGTAATTCGGTTAAATTGTGAAATTCAAATACTAGCCAAACTAATCACAAACAGAGTTATATATAATATAATTAATGTTAATTTCTTTTGATTACAGCTCACAGGCAATGAAAATATAAAACAAATTCTCGTGGAAATTTCTCATCTACTTGATTGCGGTCCTGTCTGCATTAATTACAGCAATAGTTTGTTGTGGCAGCTGGCTTGTGCCTTTGCTAAGATTTTTAGGAATCCCATTTGGTTAATCAACACCTCTCAACTTGTCTGCAAATATATAGATTTACTACAAAGTTTAGGGAGTTTAGTTTGCTAGAACAAAGTCACACCATGGTCATTCAAGCATGTACTGTTTTGGGCAGTCTGCCATTTCCAAATCAAACTGAAAAAGGATAAGAACATCAGACAGAAACAGAAAGTCCACATATATTTCCAACTAGGGGGCTGTACTGACTTTGGTATCACAATAATACCCAGTGGACCAATCCAGGCAGATAAAATGACTCCACAAATCATCATTGACTGTTAAAGCTTTGTTCAGGACCTAAAGCCAGTTGGATTCTCTGTCTCTCCACTCTTTCTTCAGAATCTAGGACTGTCAGTCATGAAAATGCCCAAGAAATACTTTACGGTAATTCATGAAGAGAACTTAAGCCATTGTGACCCTGTATGGACAAGACAATAGACGATGAATGGAAGGGTCTGTGTCAGTTTTTTCTTTTTCTTTTTTCTTTTCCCAGTGGTAATCGTAGTTTAAGCACATTTCAGAGTTTAAATTGTATTTGTTTTATCAACTCTTTTTGTCACTAACAAGACATGCCATTTCGCTTGGAAACCACAAAGCTCCAGTTTGTGTTAGATAATTACAGCTGAATGGTTTTCCATTCAGTCGGTAATTATCTAACCCTTTGAACACCATTGTTTCTAATAGATCTATAACAAGTGTTTCTAGGGCAATTTAAACCATAGAACAAGCAGAATGCTAATTGCCCCCCCCCCCACCCACCCATTAATTATAGGCAATTATAACAAAAGTTCTCTTGTCATTTATTTGCAGACACTGAAAGGATGATAATTTCAATGAATATAAAAACTCTAATTTATCATAAAGTACACTTTATTGCCCTTTCTATGTTGATTAAGGTCAGCAGAGGCGGTAACGTGGTTTTCTTAGATAAATCCCTGCATGACATTTTTAAAAAGTTCACTTACAGCAGCCACTGGGGGAAGAAGGGGTGAGAAGAGTGTTTCAATAATCTGAAAACTGAGAATATTTAGTTTTTTTCTTTAGGGTCCATTGATAACTTAGTTTTAGACCTGCTTCAAGCTGAAAGGTCAGGGCTTTGGTCTACGGCTGAATGCCTGTGAGTTCAGCCATGCAGAATCTGAAAGGCCTTAAAGGTGAATTCGAAGAGTCGAGTGGGGCCTCAGTGGTGATACTCTGAGGACCTGAATGCATTAGGAGAACTGTATGTACCACTCTCAATATTCCAGTGTATAAGTGCATGTGCAGTCAGTCCTCAATCAGCCAAAGAAAATGTTGAAAAAAAAAAAAAGAGACTGAGCTGTGAATGTTCATCCACCAGGAAGCAAATTTCATTAAACTCATTTTGACAGACAGAAGTTCAAGAAAATTAGTGACAAGATTAAAAATTCGAAGAGATGATTATTTTCCTTAGTCAAGTTAGAAGTTATTAACAGATTCAGGAGATTAAATGTATTATGAACAATCATTGGAAAATTGAAAATAAAATCCCATGGGAGTCCCGCTCTGTGCTAATTAAATTTACGCTCTTCCAGTAGGGGTCTATTAATATTAATTCACAGTTGGCTTGGATATTTCTCCTTGTGTTTCGCCTGTTAGTTGTTTTTCCAAGTGCAGAGAAGGTTAGTCCCAGCAGGTTGTCGACAGAAATCCTGTGCCAAACTTTAATGAGCGCAAACTGAAGATTGCTTGTATTCTGCAGGATTATGTGATTATGTTCAAATAAGACAGAGACAAATTGTTCTGCAGAGATGAGTCCATCTGTTCATTGTCACCCAACCCTGACATTCACACTGGCCTGACGCCCACATTTTCGCACCAATTTTAATATTTGACATCAATACATCATGCCACCATTATAAATATGAATAGGTATTAGCACTGTTTTGATAGGAGATATGTATTTATATGGATTTGTATAAAGAATATATTATATTAAGTCACTTATAATATTTTGTTTATTGCTGAGAGGGACCAACCCAATCAAGCATGAGGACACACTAATAGTTTTGGAAAAATGTGTTTTATTCACAATAATAACAAAATTCAAACAATTGATATGGGACCTTTAAAAGACATCATATAAAGAAACTAAATTCAAGAAAAAAGTATTCCGATTTAATATATCAAAACCTCAAACTACCTGCTCAAACCCACAAACAAACTGAACTGACACGCAACAGACAAGGGGTAATTAAATACTGGCTTATACAACCAGGTTAATACGTAGAAAGAGGGAAAGTGGAAGATCTTTTCAGAAATGTAACTGGTATAAATGACTAAACAAAGTTAGATTAGAAATACCAGAAATGCTTATAACCAAAACAAAATGAACTATAGGCAAACATAGTAATTTTATGTAAAAATTAGAATAAAAATTCAAATGCTAACCCCCCATGGAGAAACTAGAGATCATTCAATCAGTCAATCTTGGATTATAGTGTGCTAGTCAGAGTACATTGCTTCAGCTCAGTTCAAGGTACTCCCCAACAGAACTCAAAGTTAATGATTGTGTGGCATTTCTAGCCGAATATTAGTATAAAGCATTTACAAAATCCCAGGCTTTATGTAAATTATATTTTGCAGTATTTTCTAAGTACTTTTCCCATGACTTGCTGTTCCCCTTAGGTTATTTGCATTAGAAAAAGGCCATTTTGTCTTGATGCCATGATGCTGTCAACTCGATACATCACACTTAGAATATGTTTTAAGGTTTACAAGCTTCCCCTGTGTCCTTTAAATCTTACACTGGTCATTATGTCCATAGGCCTAGGTTTTGGGTTAATCAAACTACAGGATTGGTTTCCAACACTGAGAATACTTTCATCTAATTGTACTCTGTTCTTTCTCAGATTTTAGGAATAAGGGCTTTCTCTTAACTTGGAAGTGGAATTTCAGCAAACACTATTAAAGAACTTATTTTCTGTGAATTGTTGTAGTTAAAGCTTATTTTCAAATTTTTCACCAAAATATTCTCATTTAATATAGACACAGAACACAGATCTTCTTTTTTAAACTGTATAATTGCTTGTGCAGTCTTGCTTGAACATATAATCGTGCAACATCAGGGCGTTTGAAAATGTACGAATGGAAGAAATCAGCGTTGTGGAAGTGCAAAAATCAATTTTGGACATATTGCTTGCTTTATTTACTTCCCTATGCTGTCAACCAAATAAGCAGTATGACGTGCATCCAGTCAACCTGAAATATTGAAGCTGAATGTCAGTAGGTTGCAAAGACATAACATCATTACCTGGGCTTACCCAAATGTATTAATGAATAATAGTCCTTTTAATTTGAAACAAGTTTTATCTCTCAGCATGTTTGCATTTTACAGATCTAAATAATTAATCCTAATGAAATAATTGCTTTTCTTAGACATTTTATTTACATAATATAATTTCAACCACACATAAAAATATATGGTTTAAAAACTATCAACATCATCTTGCTGTTTCCCCCTTTGCTAAACAGTGGCCCACAGAAGTAAACACATCAGACAACAATATAAAAATGCAGTGAGGTAGCCAACAGCTTTTACAATAGCTTATTTTTTCTTTCCACCACAAAACTGATTTTGTAGGACACGACATTTAGCATCAAGGCCTGGGGTTGTAATACAGAAAAACTATAATAAAGGTTCTAAACACCCAGACTCCTCCAGTGCTTGTTTTTTATTTAAAATACCAAACAAGACCTTGAGTGATCTTTGTGTGCTGTGACCCCCCTCAGACATTATAGACTTAATTTCCACTAATACTGGAGGACATTTTTCATGTGATTCAATAAGGTTCCAGCACACCAGAAATCTAATCACTGAGAGAAAACTAAAGTTAAGAGTAGCACCGAAGACAGAACACACATGTTTGCAGATATTTAGTCCTGAAGGCGTGCACCCACCATACTTTTATTGTGTCGTGTACAGAGACAAACTGTTCTATTGCTATTCTTTTTTTCTCCTCCAAATGAAATAAGGGACTTGTTCTTAAGGCCGAATGATTCAGACGCAACTCAAGAGAGACTTGAGCCAAAAGTGTATGAAGTTGACTTAGTATACAATCCCCATTCGATCCCTGACTTACCATCTTGAACAATAAGCATGCCCAGAATGCATATTCCAGAGTTAGTTTCAGATACCCCAGCTATCCACGTCTCATCAGTTTCCTTCCTCTTGGTCTTTCCTTTTTGATCTCCAGTTTACATGAGCGCATTCTCTAAATGTGTAATTTTGAGTTCTGCACATTAGAAACATATCGTGATCTTCTTGATCTTGGGGGTGTATAGTAGCGATCTTTAAATCAGGCTTTGAATCCTTAAAGTGGTTAACCCAAAAAAATACCTGATTAAATACATGTACACTTCAGAAAAAAAGCATATAAAAAACTATTTTAAAGGCAGTACTGTAACAACAAATAGAAACTACAAGGTCATTTTTTTTCACATATTGATCTTGACATGTAGAAGACCTTGGACATTGTGAAATATCCTGGAGGAATATTGTTTTCTTTTCTTACAACAAAGGATGTTTAATAATTCATGATCAAATGTTTCTCTATCTTGAAATGGTGATACCTGAAGCCTCCTATAAAAGGACAGAAAACCAAAATTTAAACTTTTTTTCTGTTGCGAGCAGTGACTCACAAAATAAATTAATAAATAAATTAATAAAATGTTTATGTCTGATTTGAAGTGAAAAACACATATATATTTATATAACATCTCTGCAGTTAATCATTCTTGGCTGGTTTTACGTTTACAGTTTAAAACTGAAAGGCTCTAAATACGTTTTGCCCCTGATTATACAGAGTTTGAACATTTTAACAAGTGTGCTGGATATATAAAAAAGCTTCTAATATTGTTTTGGTTCACACAGTTATTGTTTGAATTCATGCTTTGTAAAAAAAAAATTTAAGTCTTACCTGCTGGATAATAAGAGCCTTTGCAGGATTGGTGAAATTCCTGCTTTTAGAAATTGACATCTTTTTCCCATTGTTATACGCCATATATAGATTGGAAGTTTAATATATTTTATTCGGGGCTTTACAAATAATAAAAACATATTTTTTAAAAGCATTACTATATCAGAAAAGTAAAAGAAAGATCATATATGAAGTACAGGACACCAGTTAGCTTCCAGAATCACCTAGATGACAAATAAATTCAGCCTCTGTTTAAGTTGATATCTGTGTTAAAACAGCTCTTTTTTCCAGGCCTCAGGGGTTTCTTAGCGAACATTGGTGAAGATAAAAAAACACAGCAGAAATGTCAAGGACAAAGGCGTGGAGATAAAACGACATTCTGAGCTTTGAACGTTTTACTTTTCGATTCATTAATAAATGCGATGTATGTGGGGCAAAGAACTGAAACTGCTCAAAATTATGAAAACACTAAATTTTCTGTGAACTATGGCGGTGACAGTTTCAGGTAAGGGAAAGATAGATGGAGCTGAACAGGCTCTAGATCTGTAGAGCTAGATAAAGGGTTTCTGATTCATTTAGGTAGGCTGAAATAAAGGAAAACATAGTTTACAGATTTTAATTTGTAAAAAAAGTCATGTGTTATATTTATTCTAGTTTTCAAATATAGAGTTATGTCTTGAAGTCTATAATTATGTCTTACGTGGGCGATGTGAAAAAAATGTCTCCATCTTTATCACAGCTAGTAACAGGCTGAAAGACACGACGAACGAAACATTTCCCCTCGTAGTTGTGTCACAAATTGTGGGTGTGACTTGTGTTTTTTCATCTGTCTTTGTACTTTGCCGTAACATGATTGTGTGTTGAGAATTTAGGACAACTCCATACATCACCCTCTGCAAGTAATCCCTGTCTCCTTTCCCACTAGTTGATATTGCATTATAAATATTAAAGCACGCTTTAAATGACAAAAATAGTTCTTATGTGTGCAAAGACGCATTGTAATTGTAGCCTATGTATTACGCCACCTTTATGACTGCGGTCCATTTTCCCCTAGTGAGCTGGCAAACCCATGAACTCATCACACAGTCCCAGACAGGTGCAGACCTCCTCTACTTTTGATCTATCAATGAAGTGCCTTTTCTGAGAGTCTCAAACTCACTCCCTTTGATTGATTTGCTGTTGCTCAGTGGAATCCATCTTTTGAAGGACTTCTGTGTTTTTTTCGATCATTCTTCTTAAAAGCCAACAAGAACCGCAAGAGGGCTACACCTATACTCCATTTAAAGAAATGCACAGTGAGCTTAAAATAACTATTTGTCTGGGCATTTTTTTGAACAGTTCTGTTTATCAATGAAAACAGAAAACAACCCTTGAATGGGGCCAAGGATTTTTTTTTAGGGTCCTGATTGTCTCATTTGCTTTGTAGACCTATTAACGTGGACATTAACGTGTTTTGCATCTCATATTCTGTGAAAATGTAATCGTATCAGTCCACCTCCCATGTTGTATCAAGGCTCCATGTGGTCTAAACTTGGTGTCTGCCGATGTATTGTCAGTCTCAGAATCAGTGCCTGTCCTTTCTAATCAGGAGCCTGTATGTTTCCTGCCATCAGTTATAACTTCAATCTTCCAGGTTTCCTTTCAATCCAGGTTCCATTCTAAGTGATTCTTGTTAGGTCTGTCTTCTTTTTGTGGCTGACTTGTGATATAGCTTCAGTCTAATTTTTCAATGCGAATTTTGTGAGTTCACTGGTTTATCCAACTCAAGAATAAAAAAAAAACAAGAAAAAAAACAATGTGATCCCTGGCAGTTTGTTGTTAGCAATTAGTATTTTTTTTTAGCATTGCGCATGAGAGAGACTTAAATATTAAGAT
Source organism: Orestias chungarensis (assembly GCA_032876305.1). Lineage (NCBI taxonomy): Eukaryota > Metazoa > Chordata > Actinopteri > Cyprinodontiformes > Cyprinodontidae > Orestias > Orestias chungarensis. The sequence goes on along the minus strand of JAVLVB010000491.1, from coordinate 1,453,614 downwards.
GATTATGATCAGCACACAAACACCCAAGATTGTATTTTTAACCCATATTTGTTGACTTTCGTTTCAGTAACTGCATTTATACGTAACATTTACCCTAACCCTACCCATTACACGTAAACGGACTTTGGCAACCGTTAGGCACATCAGTCGTCGGACGTTTAGTGAATATGCCAAAGAAGGTCCAACATAATAACCAAAAAAGTACAGCAACAACCACAAACACACAGAACAGTTTTACAGATCTTTATTTTTAAAAGTCGGACAATAGCGGAGCGCATGAGATCGTGTCGTAATTCAGGGGTTATTTCCAAACCAGAATTTACTGGTGGAGGGGTGGTTGACACAGGTAAGTGCGAAAAGTTGGATTCTGACAGTTTGCCAGGAGCTCGATAAGTAAGGAGGGTTGTGGGGGTCAGAGGTAGTCTTGTAGAGAGCGGTTCCTCTTGGTAGACAGGAAGGATATCCAGGGTGCTGCAGCAGCCATAATGATTCCTATCCAGCAGCAGTGAGGAGACTTTAAAGAGACTTCAGCTGTAATCAACCAACAGCGTCTTGGTTAGGAACCCAGTATTTGTAGAGGACAAAGAACATGAATGCGCGGCAGAATGCTCAGCAGCAGAGCTAGAGGTTAAAAGATACCATGGAGGATGTGGAACCAACCGGCATCAGTCTTAAGAAAACTGCTCATCTTAAATCCTCACTGATTGGTGGATAATGAACACCAGCTGGACCTCATAAACCTGTCACCCTGAGGAAGGTAAGCAGAGATTACAGGTCGAAATGGGAGAAATGCCTCTTAAACTTAGAAGGGATTCATTATCTTTAAACTACTGGTCAAATTTACAGGGACAAAGAAATGATCATCCAACATTGGAGGTGCTTAAACCTGGATGGGAAAAGGAAAATAAAATTTAAAGAGCTTTGGATGGGTAGTAAACTCTAAAGTTAGTGAAATTCATTTAAATCAGTTAGATATATGTCAGACATTTCCATTACCTGCAGTACCACCTTGGATACTTCCTGATGCTGAAGTTGATTTTTCATTACTAGAAAAGAAGAACAAAGATACATTTTACATTATTAATAAATACATAGTACAAAACTACTTAAATAAATATAATAACTATATACAAATATACACAGATGCATCAAAAAATACAGCTAATAGGGTGGGGATAGCATTTATTGTGCCACAGTTTCAAATTAAGGTGAAGAAAAGGATTAGTGTTGGAGTCTCGGTGTATGCAGGTGAAATGCTTGCCTTGCTTTTAGCAGTTCAATGGGTGGAAGACGTCAGACCATTAAGATATATCATTTGCTCAGATTGTAGTTCTTCATTAGTCAGTTTGCAAAATAATCAGTCAGAAAGTCGAACATATTAATTGAAATACAACAACCACTTTACAGAATCAATATGATGGGGCTAACAGTAAATTTTGTATGGGTTCCAGCACATCACGGGATTAAGGGGAATGAATTGGCTGACAAGATGGCTAAGGAGACTAGCAATCAGGTAAGGATAGATATGTTAGTTTTAGTATAACAGAAATAAAGGGTATAATTAAACAGAAAACAAAAGAGAGGTGGCAAAAATTATGGGTAGAAAATCAGACTCATGTGACTGTGGGGAAGATGAGACTTTGGAACATGTTATTTTAAATTGTAGGAATTATCTGTCTCAGAGAAACAAGTTATTAAGAAACCTTAGTAATACGAAAATGATATTTGATACTGTTCATTTACTGCAAAAGGACTCGGGAAGCAGATGATATCAGGCCATATTTGATTTTTTGGAAACAGAGTAGGTTATATAATAGGATATAGTTTTTATTGATTGATTTATTTGTCATGTGGGCCATTCTCCTTACCAGTTGGTGGCGGTAATGGGCACCTAATGCTTTTTGCCAACCGCCAGAAAATTTCAAGAAGAAGAAGAAGATAAGCACAGGGAAATCAAACCACTCTCATGCACACAGACACGCAGAACCCAACAGCATGTTTGGTCTCAACCATTCTCATCCTGATATCCAGAATATATCCTAAATCTAAGTAAGTCTTTCAATTCTACACTGTAAATGGAAATAAGTTAGTAAAAACAAAAGCGTATCTACTTTACTTTGTGTTGCTAAATAATTGGATCCTTGCAGTATAATGTTGAGACGTTAACTGCCATTTACCTGAAACTAAACCAATACAAGTTTTGGATGGAGGGAAAGTAAGTCCTGGTCATTCCCTGAAGACCTAAATGTTCTTTACAATCTTTCCTGTTTTTTGGATGAACCAACTCTACAGCCAGAGTAAGAGTAAGCTAAATAAACATGTTTTGTCACTGCCAAGAGATATAACATTTCTATTAAATCTACCCCATTCAGGGGAGATTTACCTTCAATAACTTTTGCAGCAGTCTGAAATAATCTAGGGTGGTAAAGTAACTGAAAAAACCCATTGGGATTGCTTTTAGGATATTTGTTGACATGTCTAACACAAAGAAGGCATTTGGGTAGACAGTCGGGTCCTACAAGATAACCTAATAATTTGATCCAGCTGTGTTGAATCAGAATCAGGATTTATTGGCCGAGTATGCTCACACATACAAGGAATTTGTTTTTGGTTACATAGATGCTTGCAGTGCACGAAAAATACAGTAAAGGCACGAAAAATACAGTAAAGAAACATTTGTAACATGTAGCATGGATAATTTATATATTTTATATATAGAACTACTATAGAAGTAATAAAAATATATAAATGAATTGTTCAATTGTTCATGAGAATAATGGAAGTTGGAAAAAAGCTTCTCTGTAGCCTGGTCTTAGGGGTCTTCATGTGGCTGAAGCGTCAGCCTGATGGAAGGCACCGAAACAGGTGACGGCCAGGGTGAAACGGGTCGGTGATGATTTTTTCTGCACGCTTCCTGGTTCTGCAGGCATGCAGGTCCAGCAGTGCGGGCAGCTTTAAAACGATGGTCCTCTCTGCAGACTTGATATTGCGCTGAAGTCTCTTGGTGTCGTGTTTTGTGATAGCACTGCCCCACACTGTGATGGATGTGGTGATGATGGACTCTATGATGGCTGTGTAGAACTGCACCATCAGCTCATGGGCTAGGTTGAACTTGAGCCCTCTTGATGATGGAGTTGATGTTGCTGTCCCACTTCAGGTCATTGGAGATCGTTGTGCCCTGGAACTTGTAGGACTCCACAGGCATCACAGTCCTGTCTAGGATGGTGAGTGCTGGCAGGGTTGGGGGGCCCCTCCTGAAGTCCACGGTCATCTCCACTGTTTTTGCTGTGTTCAGCTCCAGATTGTTCTGACTGCTCCAGAGGACAACCTGTTCAACCACCCGTCTGTAAGCAGACTCATCACTGTCCTTGATGAGACCAATGACTGTTGTTTCATCTGCAAACTTCAGGATTTTAACAGAGGCTCCACGGAGGTACAGTCATTTGTGTACAGCAAGAAGAGCAGTGGGGAGAGTACACAACCCTGTGGGGCGCCCGTGCTGATGGTTCGGGTCACTGAAGTACTCTTTCCCAGCCTCACCTGCTGTTTTCTGCCAGTAAGAAAGTCAGTTATCCACTGGCAGGTGGAGGCTGGTACGCTGAGTCCCGTCAGTTTGCTGTGTAATTGTCCTGGAATAATTGTGTTGAAGGCTGAGCTGAAATCCAGGAACAGAATTCTTGCATAAGTTCCTGGGTGTTCAAGGTGTTGGAGGATGATGTGGAGACCCATGTTCACTGCATCGTCCACCAAACGGTTGGCCCGATAGGCAAATTGCAAGGGGTCTAGCAGGGGGTCCGTGATTTCCTTAATGTGGTTGAGAACCAGTCTTTCAAAGGACTTCATGACCACATAGGTCAGGGCAACAGGTCTGTAGTCATTTAGTCCTGTGGTAGTTGTCTTTTTAGGAAAAGGTATTATTGTGGAGCTTTTAAAACAGGACCGAACAACACACAGCTCCAGTGATCTGTTGAAGATCTTAGTAAAGACAGGTGCAAGCTGGTCTGCACAGGTCCTCAGGCGGGAAGAGATTCCATCAGGACCAGGGGCCTTCTTGACTTTCTGTTTTTTTAAAAGTCTCAGCACGTCTTCCTCGCAGAGTGACTCAAGCAGTGACTCATCTCTAAGAAGGAAGCTTAAAAATATTTAACTTAGAAAATCTGGGTGTAAAGATATCAGCAGAGCTTAATGGATTCACAAATGGATAGATTGTTTGGCTTTGTTCATTCACTGAATCAATGCAATCATAAATTAATGGATTTACAAGTAGACTCAGAAAGGATTCATGGAAGTATGGGTAAATTTATGACTTCAATAAAAGTAAGAGTTTATAAAGGAATGGACTCTTAGATGTTGTCATGGTCCGTGCTGTTTTGGTCTCTGTTAAGTTTGATGTAGTTGGTTATTTCACTTTGTTGTGATTAAGTTATTGTTTTCCTTGTATTTCCTTGTTGAGCCTTCTTTTATGTTACTATTTTGTGTTATTTGCCTTTCTTGTGTTCTCCAGTTCCCCCTGCTCTCTCTCTTCCCCAGCCTACTTCCCCTAAACCATGCTCACCTGTAATCACTCAATCACACAATCTAATCATTCGTTTCGTTCCACCTTTCACCCTCCAACCATTTAAGTCAGGCATTTCTCTCCACTCACCGCTGGATTCTCCTATTATGGTCTATCCCTTCATTGTATTCATTGTATTCCTTGTCTTCCTGTGTTCCCTCAAAGTTCTTTCTGAGTTCCCTTTGTCCCACGTCATCTTCTGCCTGTTGGTATCTGTCTGCTGCACCTGTCCACACCTTCCCATTTCTCAATACTCTGTTCTCCTGGGATCTGTATTCATCATTTAAACTTACAATCCATCATCTATTTATCCAACTACATCTCTGCCATTTGCATTTAGATCCACAACTTACCCGTTCTGTGACAGATGGACCCTTGATGGATTCATGGATTCAGTTGAAAGATGAATGAATACACAAAAAGATTTATCGATTAATTAATTAACTGGATTGATTGTTTTATGCACTCAGTTAACAGATTTAGGGTTGATTCATTGACCTAATGAATGGAAGGATCTGATCTGGGATTCATGAATTCGTTCAATGGACGGATTAGTTCAGATTCATGGAACAATGAATATATGATTTGTTTATTTGATTTTAGGGTGGCTTGATGAATGTATTAATTGATTTATGGATATTTCAATCAATTGCTTAGATTAATGGACTAATGGATTCATTGGTTTGTGAACTGATTTTTGTGTGGCACATGGATAGGAAAGTGACATACATGGATTATGAACATGTGCAGCTTTGCACAGGAACTGCAATGTAAGTTTATCTCATAAAACACTCTACTTTAAAAACAAAGTTAGTCATGACGTGACTACTCAGAAGTGAAAATAACACTTTCTCTTTGTGAACTTCCCTCTAAAACTGCACTCCATTTCAGTAATCTTTAATAGTGCCTGAGATCGACATTCTAAGAAGCTAATTATTATGTCTTCAAATGAATTTAATTTGCACATCAAGAATCAATTTATTTATATAGCGCCCATTAACAACAGATGTCGTCTCAAGGCAGTTTACAAGAAAATGAATTCAGTTTGAAAAAGTTTCTAATCTAAGGAACTTTAGCAGATTGCATCGAGTCATTGACTTGCAGCATTCACTCCTCTGAAATCAGCAGACCCAAACAATGTATTTTGTTGTTGTTGACTTAACAGCAAACCCTCATACTGAGCATGCATGTAGCGACAGTGGGGAGGAAAAGCTCCCCTTAAACAGGAAGAAACCTCCAGCAGAACCTGGCTCAGTAGTTTAGAGCAGTAGTTGTAGAGCGTTGCTGGGAGCATCTCAACCCATTTTGTGTGGCTACTATGGAGAGAAGAACACTAAGAGAAAACAAAAGGTTAACAAGGTTAAAATAACGGTAACTAAAGCAGATTGGACAAAGAAAAAATAACTTAAATATCATAACCCTGAAGAGTGAGACACGAAGAAGGTAGAGTAAAGGAAAACCGTCTGTCCACACTGAGTTCTTCCCCCAACCAGATTAGGCTGTTTTATCTAGTTCTTCATAACTACAAGCAACAGGAATTTTTTAAGCCTAGCTTTGAAAGTAGACAGGGTTTAAGCCTCACGGACTAAAGCTGGAAGCTGGTACCCCAGGAGAGGAGCCTACTACGAGATTCTGTTTTTTGGGGAGTCTAGGAACCACTAGTAAACCTGCCGTCTGAGAACGAAGTGCTATGTTAGGGACATAAGGAGTAATCAGATTTCTAATGTACGATGGAGCTTGATTAGTGAGCGTTTTATATGTCAAAAGGAGAATCTTAAAATCTATTCTGAATTTGACAGGGAGCCAATTAAGGGAAGCTAAAATAAGGGAGATGTAATTACCTTTTTTAGGTTTCGTCAGAACTTTTAACTGCATTTTGTGAACTTCCTGCTAATAAAGAGATTTACAAGAGTCCAGCCTTAGTGCAATGGACTAGTTTTCTTCGTAAGTCTTAGATAGAATATTTTAAATTTTGGCTATATTTCTAAGGGGAAAGAAGGAAATTTTAGATACCTGTTTTACATGGGTCTGAAACGTGAAAATTGAAGAAAAATCCCTTTAGAATTTCCTTCGCATTTTTATAAACAAGATTCCTATTAAAATAGTGTACATTTGTTTATTTCAAATACTATTTTATCTTTTTCCATCATTGACTATATTTTCTGTAATTAACTCATAGCTATAAAGATTAAAGCAGCTATTCATGATTTACAATATACATTTGCATATATATTAAATGGATGAAATCCATGCCTTAGAAAATATTTTTTCGTCAAACACTGTGAGATGTAACGGATCAGGCGGGGCACTTGGCTAGAATATAGGAAGATTAGGACATTATTTACGATTGCTGGAAACAGAGAAGGCTGCAGTGTGGGAGCAATCATCTATTCGCTAAGTGAAGTGGAACAACCAATTCAAACAAATAGTCTCATTACCTATTTATATCCTGTCGGTGTTTCCGTTCATCCACCCGTCCATTTGCACTTGTCCCACAGTGACATCACAGGCACAGGCGCACAGAGCTTTAGCTGATTGATCTGCATCCTCCAGAGACACACATGAATCTGCACACGCTGCTTTAATTTCTTCCATGAATCTCCATTAAAGCACACAAAAAGCCTTTTTTCCCCCCACTCTTTTACCAATACACGGCACCCTGCTGGGACTTTGGGAACTTTTCAGTGTGTGTGGTTGAGCTCTTGATCCAGGAAGAGTAAGAAATGTAGAATTTTTTTTTTTTTTTTTTTAGAGGTTGGATCTTTTCCAGTAGGTAGGTAGCTGTAAAGATTGCCAAGGGAGTGTGTGAAGCATTTGAAGATTCTTGCTTTTATATCATCCTGCGAGGATAGTTGTCTTTTTTACCACCAGTTTAAGAGCATGTATCATTTGGCATTTTTTTATTTTGTTTTTAACAAACTTTTTATCTTTAAAATTAAAGGGAGGAAACTGTGTCATATCTAATTATTTTTAACAGCTACCTTTAGTTGCCACCATCGAACAAGACTTAAATTCCAAAACACATAAAGACAAAGGTACCATTTTTAAAGTTCATGGCATATAAATGGTTTATCAGTAATGAATAATGTTCGAGAGTGCTTCACTTCCATCTCCTTTGAGTCAGTGCATATAGCAATGTCTCACTACTCTTTGTTAATGCACACACAGTAGTTGATGGTGACCTCTGTGCTTTGATGATCTTTATCTTCTTGTACCCGCTTTGTTGCCTTGTGCATATACATTTCTTTGGCATTGGAGAGCTGTGATGAAGCCTGGAATTGCTTCTGTCTGGCAGCCCCTTCCTTTCCAAATGATGACAAATGTCTGTTTTCATGCAAACCGGACACTGGAACACAGAGACAAAGAGTAAAACAGCTGAAAGGAAACCGTAAAGAACTAGTTAATTGGGTTAAAATCTATCAGCTTTCTTTCTTCTGAACGTTTTTATTTTTGGAGCTATGGTGGTAAAGATCCATAGTGAGTATCTGGAAATCTTTTCCTGTTTTGATCATAGTAGTATTCTGTCAGTTCAGATCCCTCTTTGTTTAGGCAATGTAGAAAACCACCAGTGCATTGGATGGTTGATGGAATACTCTTTAAGAAGCTCCATGATCCATTGATTTATATATAATAATATGTATTATGGTCAATTTACTGAAGCAAATTTTTGTCAACTGTGTTCTAAGTATATTCCACTGTATTTATTTTCTGTCCATGCAGAGTATGGATTGTGTCTTTTTACTGCCCTCTAACCTCCTTCAACCACTCAGGACAGATGGTTCATGCTGATCCTGATTCCTTCTGTAAATAGGTAAAATCAAAAACGTAATGCAACTGGCTGACAACAATCAATGTATGATTAGCAGATTTTGATATTAGTGTATCAGGACAAAACTGAACTTTTTAATAAATACAATATCATTTGATGCATGTCTGTTCTTCACTCTGCCACACCATAATCCTCAGGTTCACTAACGACAATGTGTACCAAATCAAGCCTAACCTGGACTCCATTTCTATGTTACCTGCTGTGCCATTATCACCTGCAGTTGCTCAATTTCTTTCTAAAGGAAGGAAGAGTAACTTCAAATCATACATGCTGAGGAGGATATGTTTAGAGATGGAAACAGTCACATCCTTATGGATCCCATACACATTTCTGGAGGAGCATTCAGTAAACTGTCCACTTCTTCTATAAAGTTTTCAGTGTGTTCCTGCAGAGGTTTTGTCAGGAACTTATTAGTGTGTAACCAAATGCGATTGGTGGAACTGGCGTTGGATGAGAAGATGATTTATTTCAGGTTAGGATAATAGAACATAGTAACCACAACAAACAACAGAGCATAGGGATTGCAGATGGCGAGGTGTGGTGAGGTAAAACAGACATAGACTGGCAGGCAGTAGAGGTGACTAGGAACAGAGGGACTTGGAAGGAACACTGGAGAACAATGAGGAGACAGACACGGAGCAGGGAGTAACATAATGGGAGAATTGAGCGGGGAGTAGAGTGAAGAACAAGTTTTATATACTGGGAGTGTGAAAGGTAGAACAAGGGAAATTTCTTGATTACACAACAGATAGCAGGTGTGAGTGATGAGGAGGGAAGTAGACAGAGGTACTGTAGAGAAAGAGAAAGCACAGAAGGAACTTGAGAACACAGGGAGGAAGAATGACAGAACAATAACATTTGATGGAAAAACACACAATAAACAATGAGGCCATTACTGTGTTCTGATTTACACCATTTCCAGAATTAAAAATAATGTTTTTTTCAGGTCCCATGTCTTATTTCCTTAAAATTTTACTTGATTTAAATCTGGCTATATGTTTATAATCGATAGGATTAATTAAATAATTAATAAATAATTCTATCCCTTAGATCGAAAAGTTACAACTTTTAGAAAAAAAACCCCAACAACAACCCACATAATCACAGCAGTTTGTAGGATAAAAGCATAAAATAGTGAAACCACTAATTGTGTGATATCTTCAGTGGATGCTCAAGCGGGCCTCACTTAATTTGCTTTGTGTGCTTGAAAGACATAATCTAATCCATTAAGTACTGGCACATTGCAATGTTTTAATAATGGCACTATCTCTAATTTGAGCTAATATTGAACCCTGGGAGTAGACTCACTTGTTTGAGTAAGCAATTGCAATAAATTAACTTTAATTGAGGATCTCTCGGTGAACATTTTCTTTGATATGTCGGTCTAATAAGTTTGATGTCATAAAGAACTAGGCAACATATTTAAGTGATTTTGACTGGTCTGGTAAAGTTTGTTGTAACAGAAGACTACTGCTGAACAGTTAGCTGTAACCGACACTTCCTACCCAGTTAATCGCTCTGAGCTGAAAAGGCTGATCTCAGGCTGATTTTCAACTTGTAACTTTACCTTTCTTAAGGTTAATATTAAGGAGCATTTTTGATGAAGCTAAGACAGATAAGTAGGGTGACTACTTATCTGTCTTGCACTTCAAATGACTTGCACTTCAATAAAATGCAAAACTTAATTTCCTTTTGAAAATAAATTAATGATATAAACAGGTGTCATTGAATGTGGGTTTTTAAGGCCGTTTTATCCTACAGATGTTCATTGCTTTATGGAAAAAAAAAGCATTAGATTTTATTTCAGAATCCTCTCTTGCTCACTCAGCACATCATGATCCAAAATCAATAGGGACTAATAAAGAGAGGCTTCCTTTAGAAATTGCTAAAACAATATGTACATAAATCATCAGTTATTGAATGATCTATGGATAGTGACTGCCTTAAGCCATTAGAGATAACAGGATCTTGATTATATTACATAGAGAGTCATTTAACTCACAATTTTGCCTTGCTTAGTTGTTATAACAAATTGTTCAAATTTTATTGGCCCTGTGGATATGAGCCCATCAGAAGCTTTTATATTGACTGTTTGAACATAACAGGAGAGCACGAACTGAATAACTCCTGGGCTGAATGTGCAATTCATTTTAAGCGTAGCTTTTTTGGTTTAAGTGATACTGAACCTGCCTAAGCTGGCTGTGAGAACATGCTGCGGAGCATTGCAGTCCAGCAGCCCATTTCAAGTGAGAAGTGGGCTAAGTAGTGTGGGATTGGAAGGGGCCAACTGTGGTTATAAAAAGCCCTGTGCGGGAGATACAGATACACAGTACAGATGGCTTTCTGGCAAACTAGGAATTACAGTCTCTTGCAAAGTTAACGATAATAACCAGTTTGCCTGATGAAAAACAGATTTACATGTATTTATTGGTATTTTGTTTACTAAACTTATGCAAACAAATATATAATATTTTAAGTTACAGCCAGTACAGTTGTTCTTTTCGGGCCATGAGAAATGTTGTTGAATAGATGTAAAGGGAAATGTCCCTTTATTCTGGCTCATCCTTTATTACACCGTTTTTGTTTATACTTCTATGGCTGTGTCTGGTGGGACCGTAGCTGAACATTTATAAGGGTGTATCTATTTGTGACAAACATAATGCTATGGTTCTGCCTTGTCTCCCTGTTTTCCTGTTCTGCAGGAAGGCTCATCTGATAACCCAGTGAGCTGCTGCTTTGCAATAAGCTATTACCATGCACTTTCTCACCTGCTTTTAAAGCAACCCTAAAGAAGTATCAGTTTTTGTCGATTTTGGCAGCTAGTGGACAAAATAGGTAGTGTTTCCCCTAAAGAAAGAATGCATTTCCCACGAGGACTAGCGCATACCGTCGTAAAATCCTGATCTCCCGGTCGTGTACATTTGGATTGAAGTGCTTGTGTGGAGGATGAATAAGGATGTGGTAATGAGTCTAATTGTGACAAAACATTGTCCTATGATGATGTTGAAAATAACAAACGGGGGAAGTGACGTATGCCGTAAAACAGTCAGCACATTTGTAGTTGTTTTGTGTGGCAGAATTCCTGCCACCCTCCTCAAAGTTGCTTTATGTCAGTTAAAGTGATACGGACCCCCTTGGGCCATGACAATGGCGTCATTCAACGAGCTGTAAGTTGACGTATAATCACAAAAGTAATGCAAATGTTTTATAAAGGTTGAAAAGTTACTTAGTGTTGCTTTAAATACAGCTCTCCTGCAGACAGACAGTGCCAGAGTTTTCAAAGCCCTCCTTACCTTCTGACCAAATTTTTGTCTCTTGTGTTTTCCCTGCCTTGCCATACCTAGCCTTCGGTTGTGTATGACCCTGTTTCTGTCTCTCGACCAACAATCACTGTCAAGTCCACAGATTTGTAAGCCTGCTTCTGCTACACTTTGTACGACTCTCACATGGCCCACAGACCTGATTCAGTATAGTGTTAAATGAATTCATCTCAGCGCTTCCGCAACCCACAGTGACAGTTCAGTTTCCCGCCAGTCAGCTCTCCAAATACTTAGAAACAAAAATTCAGGCTTTCCTGCTCTGTTTGGATTCTGAAAAGACATGTGAATTTCTAAGTTTTCCTACATCAACTGCATTCCCAGAAGGCACTAACCTGTTTATTTCCCCACACTTGTTCCTGATCCTCCTGCTGGGATTTCACCGTTATCAACCAAAGTGTCGTTCAATAAATATTTTAATTTACCCAGTCTGTATTGTTAAAATTTATGGCCCTCATTTTGAACCATTACAACAGAGATATGTCAGCCCCATTCTTGTTAACACAAGGACAACAACAAAAATGATATTACCTGGCAAATTACTCTTTTGAGTAGAGATCTAGTTTAAATGAACAGACACAGCAGGACTAGGTTTTGTATCTTGAAGTTGTTTCATAGATTCACATAGTGAACATTACATTTATTTTAGTGTACCAAGTAATTTACTGTATGTTTCTGATGGTAGACTACCCTCCCAGTTGGCATAATTAGATGGAGCTATTTGACTAAAAAACGTAGAAGTAGCAGCATGTTCTGTTTCCAGCCTGAATCTATAATTTAATTCTGAAAATAATTGGATAAGGTACATTTATTGAGGGGGGTTTCAAAGTAAGTTTTTAAAAATTGATATGTGTTTGGTTTGTGAGTGTAACATAATCAAATTTCTTTCCAAGGTAATGTACATTTTACCACTGTCAAAAATAAATTATGTGCATGATGTAAAAGGATAAAATATAGATTTTTGATGAATGTATCATTAAATATGTATGCTTCATTATAGCTAATTAAATTGATCTTAAAGCTCTCAAAACAAATCTAATGCTCATAAAAAATACAATCTCAAGAATTTCCAAATTAAGTAGCAAATGCTTTGAATGTTTTTTTTGTTCCATCTGGCCCTCAAAGACAGCAGGAGTCACACAGTTGGCTGTCCTTTAAAGGTTGCCATTTAAGACATTCAACAATTTTTCTAAGGCCTTGAAATTGAAATGTCATAATGGCTTGGATACTGAAGGGTTCCGGTTTGGCACTGGTTAGAAGAGGTAAGTAGTTATTGTTTTGAAGCAAAATATGAGGAATTTAAATGAGATATTAAGGTGTAATGGTTGCTATTGTTTGTGGTGAAAAAGGAGGTTTTTCTGAGGTTTTTACGTGGTGGTGAATTGCTTTTTGATAATGTTTTTATGAACATGAAACCAGGCCTGAACAAAGTACTCCACTTTAGTTCTTCATTCAAAGTATTGATACTCTACTATGTAGATACTGTTAATGGTAAAAATCTTACTACAAACTAAAAACTACAAACACAAGTAAAAGTCGCTATGTCAAGATTTTACTGCACTTAAAGTACTGCATTACATACTTTTAGAAAGTCATGTATTCAAAATTCCCAAAAATATTTTCTGATGCCATTACTCTGCTTTAATGTTTTCTGAGATCTTTTACAAAAATGTACAACTCTCAAACATCGAGCCGAGATCTGGCCCTGGTTGGCTTCTCCGCTTGAGTTTCTCTTACTGTTTCCATTGTCAAGTTCAGTTTAAATAAAGTTGGGATTGCTTGCAACTCCGAAGGATCTGATTAAATATTTCCAAATCCATCCCAGGTTTAAGACGCAACTTTAAATAGTTCCCTTTTAATGACGAGCAACGCTGGTTGCAGATCACATGTGAGGCAAGAAAAACAACAACTATGCATTACAAAGCTATTGAGCCTGAATAGAATCAGTAATCACATGCCATATGTTTCCTAAAAACAAATACTGAAGTAACAATGTGCTCACATACAGTGCTCCGTAAATGTAAAATATACTTAATTACTATCAACCACTACACAGGACGAGTCTCCAAAAAGGAAAGGGACAGGAATGAGCATCATACACGAAGAAGAAAAGTACAAAGCCGAAAGTAGGACTGATTACCATGCATGAGAGCAAAACAATCTGGCATCTGCCTCAGGGGATCTGATCCTCTTTAGGCTCCTCCTTATTGGTCATGATGAGTGGCAGGTGTGGCAGGACAATCTGAAGGAAGACGTGAAGAGGGACACACACCAACCTACACACAACTCTGTGGATCTGACATTAAATGCTACGGTGCCACTTTGAGGTTTTCTTTTCTGACACCCTGTATTGTGAAATCTATAAGTTATTATCTGCAAACAGAAACAATACATTGACTAAATAGTAATTACTTTGCTTAGTACAAAACATGTCAAAATCCCGAGTTTTACTTGTGTTAAATTCTGCATGCTTAATTCACGCATATGAAGACTTTCAAGGCCATGCTCAGGATTTTCTGTGTGGCTGTGCCAGAGGCGTCTCCCGAGAACGAATTCAATCAAATAATGGAATGCAAAGTAAGACTTGCTTTCCTTGTGGTGCTTGTTGTGTTGGTAACATACTGTATGAACTGTACTCCTGGTCCTTGCTGCAGATTGCTCATACGGTTTCTAACGCAGCTTTATTACTCTACGTTAACAAACATACCAGAGGGAGTTGGTCTTCTCTGCACAAACCTGCACGTGCAAGAGAGTCTCACACGCTGTTATCGTCTTGTGTTTTAGGGTGATCTTAAATAATGAGCCACATCTGTTTCTGCACAACAGGTCTCTGTCATATTTTAATATTTCTTCAAGGGAATTCAAAGCAGAGACTCTCACACTGCATTAAATGTGAGTCATGGTGATAACACAGCACTGACATTCGTGTCGTCACACTTCAAAGTGGGGGCATGCAAACAAGCTCCTCTGAGCTGATTGAGGTGGAGAGCAGAAGCACTGACAATGCACGCGCCCATCCACATGAACATGCTTGTGATAAAAAATGAGACCCCTTCTCTACGCTAGTTTCAGAGACTATTACATTGCAAGAAGTACCATCTTCATGCCTATCATTGCAGTTTTTTTAGGGTCTTTCATTCAGATTCAGAGTGTCCTGCAAAACAAAATGTTTTCAAGTGCTCATATTCAATCAAAGCACGGCAAAGAGTACTTATGCTCACCCCTTTTCTCTTTCATCTGAACTGACACCGGTTGTAATCTTTGGCTTAATGCTAGTATGTAACCTGGATTCTCAGAAATCTTTAACATGAGAATCATGCTTGCATCAAATATCTTGGTGCCATAGCAACTGAGCTTTGTGTGTTTGTAACTCCCATCACATCTGAATTAGTTGAAGACTTGAATCCCATGTTTCAGAAGGTTTTGTTTTGAGTGTTTGTTTTTTGTACGACTCAATCGGTAATTCACTCTGATTTCATATCTCTGTCTGTATATCCCATGAATACATATTAAAACTTACTACATCTAAATCATCCACATATTTCTTGACAGATACCAAATAACAGAAAATTCTGCTTAATCTCAGCAGGAGGGTGTCTGTTAACAGTATTTACAAGTTAACTTTTCTGAAGTGTTTCTTTGCTGTTTTCAGCAAGTTAACATCCCTTTTATTGTCTTTCATGTTTTCAACTGGAATTACAAAGGATGAATACATTTATTTGACGATGACTGGAAATTACTGTTTTTATTTAAACTTGTTCATGTTATTGCAATAAAGAAAATAATGGTTTGAATACTTTATGAAAACAGTGTTTCATAGATTTTATCAAATTCAATACCAGATACAGTTTTTAATTCCAACCTTAATTCCAACCGTAAAATTATTTGACTCCCTAAATAAAATTATTTGCAAGGGAATAGTCACAAACCAGGTGATGGAGATGAAATGAAGCAGCATAAATAACATAATCTTTTATTGCGTTTAATATTGCTAAGTCAAAGGAGTAGTCCAAAATATTGTAAAAAATGATCATTACCAACAAAGAACAAACAGGAAAATAGCAAATAAGTGAATGATGAAGGTTAAAGCGTAATTAAGATTAATAAGTAGTGTTTAATTTGGAGATGCTGCTTGTAGTATTAATTATGTTGAGTTATTTAATTTCTTCTTTCTTGATTAGTTCATAGCCAACCACTGCTAGTTTGTGCATGTTTCAGCATACCTAATTTGCAGTGGGGATTTTTATAATTTCAAAAATGTACTTATTTTTATCACATGTAAATATTAAAAAAGATTAGTATAATTATGTTAAAGGGTAGGCAATTCTAGGCCTGGATGGAGTGTCTCTTACGAGTTGCCTTGCTTTGACACATCTTTTTTAAATTAAGGGGTAGAACATTCATGCAAACATTGGTAACATGCTGAAGAAATAAATAAACTATTGAAATCAGATTAGCTCGAGCAAAATTCATCTAAATAAGATAGAAACTGCACTTGAAGGACAATACTGCCCATGTAAGAGAGGTAGCTTATATTCAGTTAGAGTTAACATTTTTAGTTTTGACATGTTATCCTGGACCTGAGTCTCATAGACAAGCTTATAATATTTTGCAGTCAGGGTTGAAAATAACCGTAGTAAGTGTAAAATGTTTTAACATGAATGCACACTCACGAATGTTATCTTAGTCATTGTAACTTGGCTTGGAGTTGCTGTTGTGATAGAACTACACTAGAATTTGCCCTTTAAAGATTACAGACTTGGTCTTAATGTGCCTCACATGTCTTTACTTGGAGTTGTTTCCTATAACAAGATTTCCGACTTGACTTAGACTTTCCACTAACAGACCTGACTTAGACGTGTAATTTAGAAACATGAGACTTGACTGGGACTTCAGATTTGACAAAAACAAGAATTTGAGAGCCTGGAGATTTGACTTCAACTTTCCAATCAAAGATCTGAGACATTATTTGTACTTGAAACCCCCAAAAGACATTGACCTCAACTTGTCAACTTGTTTACATCTCTGACATCTTCGACATCTTGCAGAACACTAATGCTTAAATCTTTTTAAAATCACAGAAACATTGGTCTGTGTAACACTATTTTATTTACGTTTTCCGTTATTTATTTATTTATTTATATTTCCACTAAATCTAAATAATTATTTTCCCTCTTGAAAGAATTTATTATTAAATGATGCTCAGTCATGCCCATTTTCCCAAAGGATTGAATGTACTCTAATGCAGAGGAAATTATTTCTCGAAGAAGTAAAGAAAATAATGTAACTTGTCAAATGATACAATTTTCTGTGGATCAAAATTTTTTTTAAATGCCACAAAAAATTGTATTATATTGCATCCCAATTTTGGTCTTTAAAGTATGACGGGCATCTACGTGCCCCTCCACTTGTCAGAGGCAAATTATGATTCATCACTGCCTCTTCAGCACAGCAGCATCTACTGAGACTGTTTAAGAAGCTTCCCACATATATATCATATTACCCATTTTTTGCTGTGGTGGGACAGATTTGTTACAGTTGATAATTTCAGAGAGCAAAATATGATCAAGGTTATTGAAAGAGATGACGGCGATTAATCCGTTTTTAATATTAACAGTTTCAAACAAAGGATTAATTTATTGGTGCAAAACAAAGATGATATAATATAAACCTTTTCATCAAACTTTATTTCTGAACAAAATGTAACAGACTAATAGTTTTATTGTTGCATTTAAGAAATGTTAGTGTGTTTGACAGGTCTTTTGATCACTTCCACCATGTGAAGCTAATATACTGAAAATCTGCGTACATAAATAATGAATTATTTCTTTGAACTTATGATTCATTTACATTTTATCTTCATCTTATTCATGAAATTATCCATGTGTAATCTCCCTGGACTAATTCCCTGTATCTTTCCTTAGCAGCATGCATTATTATATTTTTATTTTAATGGAATCAGTGTGGTATAATAAAGACATCAGAAACTGCATTAATATTTTGTGAGGTCTTCACATTACATAGCCCTTTTCATTTCTATGTCTCATTCAATTTCATGTACCAAGAATGTATGAGTTTCTGGAGCCAAGCGTGATGAAATTCAATACCACTCTATTTGATGTTGAAAGAACAGCAAATAGACTAGTGTTGTATACCAGCTCCCAATTATTTGATTAAACATATACTTTATTTGTGCTACTCTATGCCATCTGCCATTCAACACTTGGTGGATCACTTACAGGCATAAAACCAACGTTTCACATCACACGTTTTCAAATGGGAATTTTTAAAGGAAACTATAATTGAGCTTGATTTGTTCCTTGTTGATTTCGGTTATCTTACAAGCAACCAACACTGAAAAAAAAAGTTATTTATCATAACATTTAAATAAAATACTTTAGTTTTTCAAAGCATTTAAAGCAATGTTCAATATCAGTTTTAAATGGGATCTTTTTTACTTACTGTATCATCTAGCTATGCTGCGTATGAAAATCGCTAATCAGTAATAATTTGATTTGTCATGGTTTCACTTCTGAGTTCCTGTTCTACATTATGAGATTGTGTTTTCAGTTTTTAGAGTTATGCTTCTTAGCATAATGCTTAACTCAACCTTTCAGAATCTAATCCAACAATTTTTTTGTCAAAGATAATGTAAAACAAGGGTGCCCAAGTCCAGTAATCAAGAGCTACCATCCGGCTTTTCAATGTATTCCTGTTTTAGCACACCTTAACCAGTTAACTGAATTTCCTCAGCAGCAGCCATTAAATTCTAAAGGCCTGGTTCCTTTGATCCAGCAGTGTTGGAGAGGGGATACATCTAAAAGCTGCAGAACGGTGCACTTAATTACCCCTGATGTAAAACGTCACAAAGACGTTTCCAGCCTCCCTGACTCAACCAAGGGTTATGGGGAAGATAATAAATGGATTGGTAAGATTTTGGCCCGTCTGTCTGGTTTTGTTAACATCTTTCTTTGCCCCTATGTTCCTCTGCATGTTGATTAGATTATTTGCTCCCCCTGCCTGCTCCAAATCAACCTCGTTCCTTCAACACGCTCCTCCGAAGTGCGGCAGATTATCAAAAACCATTATGTGAATAAATGTCCAGTGTTGCTTCGCTACCCAATTCCCTGATCCTGATATCATTTTTAATTCTCCCTGTTCTGCCTCACCCTCGTCGGATACCTCACTGACTTCTTTGTTCTGGACATCAACCTGGACATCGACCCTGTTTCTGCCTCGCTCCGGGATCTGTCATCCTGAATCTGTCACCCAACGCAACCTCTGTCCCCCTAGAACCGATTGACACCTGTCCCACAGATCCTATCGCCTAAGTCTGTCTTAAAAGTTCTGACCCAAGCTCTACCCTCTGAATGCTAGGATCTGTCAAGCCCTTGGATATGTAACACTGACGATCTTCCACTTTGTGTCTCTCTGTGATTGTGCCAGAGCTCATCCTAACGCTACACAGAGGATTCTCGTTGACAGCCTCACAGACCAACAGTGATGTCAATCCCCCACCAACAAAAAAACATCAACTAAGGAACTAATTTCAGCTTTTCCATCTACACAGCCTGAAAAGGTTACTGGCTTTCTTTTTGAGCTCATCAGCCACTAACCCTGTTCTTTGCCTTTTGAGATTCCTGGTCTTCTAACCAGAATTTGACAGTTTTCATAGAACTTTTGTGCCTGGCTAAAAGCTCGGAACATCCTAGTTATTAATTACATTTTTTGGTTGGTTGGATGGATAGACACTATTTATCAGCATAATTATCAGTTATATAAATACAAGATTGCTTAAAAGGCAGAGAACACAAAAGGGAATTTATGTTTAAATGCACTAGTTTAAAATGCTTTTAACTATCTAGGAAAGGAATCAAACCTGATTGGCAGCAAGAAAATGTTTTAAATTACCCCAGTCCTTGAATCACTTTGCTCACTCCCTGCCTATAAAAGGGTATATTTGATACTATTTTTGATGGTCTATAAGCCAAGCTCAACACTTGTGGGAGTAAGGTAGGTTTTAGAGTTGTTTGTCAGGTACGATACCACATAGACCCCTCAGGTTATCTGGAGATCCGGTTACTTACTGTTCTCAGATGCAGAACTAAATAAGAGCAGGCAGTTCTAGTTTGTAGGTAAGCCTTAGATATGCAGGAACTCTTAGATCCTGCGAACTGCGGTTAAAAATATTTCAGCTGTCTGTAGCCAACCATGAAGGTCGAACTTTAGTTTCTATGATTAGTTTTATTATGTTTTAGCATTTTTTTTCTTATCCTTTTTAAGTCCTTTTAGTCATTCCTTCTGTTGTGTGAAGTTTTTAATTTACTATTATTATTATTATTATTATTATTATTATTCAGCAACCATGTAAGAAAAAGTAGATATTTTAAGTATTAGATGGATACATGGATTTAGATGATTTTTGAATTTGAAACATATAAATATATATTTTTATTTTCACCTTACTTTAATCAATAGCACAAATGTTTATGCTTTACAAACTAAATTTCTTTGGTTTGTTTACCAGTCTAATGTTTTGTAACTACTTTAACAAGCAGACACCAAGCATAGTTGGTTAAACAGGACAATTTTTGTTTTTATTAAATTTTTTTTTTGTCTTTGGCCAACATGTCAAGTTGAAGAAGTAAAGTACAAAAAAAACAAGGCACGCCTCTGGAGTATATATATATTTTTTGTAGCTTTAATTTTTTTCTACAATCACATTGAGTTTTGCCCCCAAGAACCTGGATGGAAAGCCGCCAGAGACTGGAGACAAAGATGAGAGAGAGAGAGAGAGCGCGTGATAAATGCATTCACATCACACATACATACACATTTTCAGCAGGTGCCCTTTTATTTCTCCATCCTTATACGAAGCTATATCTATCCGGATCTATTTTGATAAAAATGGGCCGTCACAGAATAGCAAGTGGCACAGCACCAGACTGGGGAAGTCGTTATCACCTCCAATTGTAAGAGACTGAGTCCGCTTTCTTGTAGAGTTACTGTACAGATATGATTCTCTGCAAGATATGTC
The DNA here is from genome assembly GCA_032876305.1 of Orestias chungarensis. Classification (NCBI taxonomy): domain Eukaryota; kingdom Metazoa; phylum Chordata; class Actinopteri; order Cyprinodontiformes; family Cyprinodontidae; genus Orestias; species Orestias chungarensis. Next base: position 1,432,876 of record JAVLVB010000491.1, on the reverse strand, counting down.
AACAAACACTCTTAGCAATACATATACAAGATATCCAGTTTTTTATTATTATTTTTGTAGTTGATCATATTGGATATAAAGAGGAAAATCTAGATTCAAAAACAACTTTCCTTTCTGTGCTTTTTTTATGTGTTTATTTACCGTTTTCTGTGTGCAGAGGAAATACATTGCATCTCCATGCATTTGTCATGTTGAAGGTTGCTTGAATCCTTTCTGAAATATTCAGTAACTGAAGCACAGGTTTGTGTGCCAGAGGCGCACTGTTCTAATCCTCAGTCATTTTAGCCAAGCCACGTCCTCATGCATGCTGTCTTTCCCTAAGGACATGAATGGATGTGATCCTTTGAACAGTAGCACACTCGCTCCTGGCCCTGAAATGTACATCCTGGCTAAGGCAGCAGAGAGAGATTTAGGACATGCCACGAACTTTTTATATTTTTAAAACCAGCCCCCAATGGCTAACTAATCATTATTCCAATAGTCTGCAGAGAAATGTATAGAGTCTTTGTTCATCAAAACCACATATTGTATTGAATCATTTTTACAGTACATGTCCCCCATGTGAATTTATTTTAAGTATTTAATTTAAAATGTGAAAAGTGAAGGATTTATTTTTAAGTCATTAGCATTATAATTGTGGAATTAAACAATAAACAATTTGTATTAATTGTTTACAGCTAGTAAAAATCCAAGATTTAGCCTTTTCAGAAAATCCAAACATAACATGAATATTAGCCAAGTGAAAAGTATATACATGTACTAAAGAGTATAAGCCTTCAGTACTTGGTTGGGTATCTTGTTGCATAAGAGCTGTATCGATGTGACATGACATGCAGGCCTGTGGTATACGTGCAGTAATGGTTTGTCTGCCTTATTGGGTCTAGCTTCTCTCTTCTTTCATTTTCATCTTCAGCCCCTCTTTGATGCCCACTACAGTAAAGTAATACCAAGTACAATAAACCATTTATTGGGCTTTATTTACAAAGTGGGCCGGTGTCAAGTACTTGGGAGATGAATTCAGCATTTCCATAAAGCTTGTCAGCAGTCCTTCTCAGCCTTCGTTTTATACACATTGACCTTCTCTAAACAACCAGCTTCTTCAGGAACAACAATTTTGTGGGTTTGCCTTGTTGTGGAGGCAACAGTGGCTGTTTGCCTGACAATTTTCAGGTTAATTGTTTTAATGTGTAGAGGCACAGCACAATTTTCATTGTTCACCAAATGCACCTGTTATCTAAAACTAATTTCACAGTTAGCATCACATCTTGGAATTTTTCACATTGTGGTTTCAGTTTGGTAGAATCTGCAAAAAAAATAATGTCTTAAGTCTTGGTGTTGTAGACTTCAACTTTTTACATGTTTCCTTTTTGAGAAATATATATATATATTTTGTAAAATCTTTGAAAAGTGTAAATAGAAAGAACAGGGAGGAGAAAAAAACATTTTGGTCACGTTTGTACTTCCTTCCTTTTCCAGATTAACTGTCAGACACAGAAAAAGGTGAAAATGAATCAGACAAAGGAAAGAAAGAGGTTTGATGGTTCGTGACTTGGCCCTATTCTATAAAGCTGATCCATTAAACTTCTATACAAAAATCATCTGTTTGATGAAGACTACTTCCTTTCATTATTTTTTAATATGAGACATTAACAAAGTGTGAAAAAGTGCAACAAACCTTTAATGTGGTTAACTTTGATCAATAATTGTTTTTATAAACCTTTTGTACCTGCATATGTTTTCCTCTACTTGTTTCGAAACAGCCAACGGCTATAATTTTTAAAGATTATCCAACCCAGACTGTCTTCAATCAGGAACACAAACTATTTACAAGAAACTTTCTGTTCGAAGGGATTTCTGTGATATGTTTTGGGTTAGTCTTATTTTAATATCACAATTTTTGTTTTACAGTATCTTGATTTCATCAAGCATTGCCTAAAGGCCAGTTACAAACCAGTACACATTTGAACAAATACCAGTGTTGTCACTTAAAGGCATCCTTAGGCTCTGTGTCAAATAGTGACTGCACTATGAATCCCCTGACCCCAATTTTTGACAGACATTTCAGATAACAAAGTAAATTAACTAGACAGTTTTCTGGGGTTTTTACTTTATTTTATAACAGTATAACAGTACTGAATGACCTTGGTTATGTCAGCAATACAGTATTTGAATACCTGTAACAAAGGATTACAACGATGTTAGTGTTGCAGAGGTGTCAACATGATAGTAAGCTAAAACGATTAATTTAAACCCTGGTTAAACACAGATTAGCTATAACATCCGTCTTCCCTGCTTGCTTACATGGATTTTGGAATGTGTTTTCATTGTGTGTATTTCAAAAATAATAACGAGATGTCAAATAAGTTGGTAGTGTTGTAGTAGTGTCAACAAGACCAGCATGTTTCCAAAAATATGCCACTGCTACTTTCTATTAAAACAATCCACAACGGCAGGTGGTGTGGTGAGGCTGTTAGGCATGGGATCCTACAATCCAAATCTTTTCCATTTGGGAGCGTTGAATCTCCTGAATGGTTGATTAAGCTAAAAAATCAGACTAAAAATTCACATAATTATTTGACTTGTTTTGTCAAAGTTTTACAATGCAAAAAAACAAACAAAACACACCCTGTTAATCGGTTTCTCATAAAATTTTCTATGCCTGTGAGACAGCGGGTCAGGAGGTAGGGATTCGTCCTGTAACCACCATTCAAACCACTGCTCCATCCATGTAAGACGTCCTTGGGACGCTGAATCTCACCCGCCTAACCCACTGACAAAGTGGGTGATATTCTGATTTTTTGTCTGCCTTGCTTTTGTCCGTCTTTCCCAGAAAATCTGTGCAATCCTGCTTACCATTGTCAATGTTTGTATGGATGGAATTAGCCTAAGGCCTACTCGAAAAAACAACAACCAAAAACCAACAATTAAAGAGACAATTTACTCAAGGAAGTTATTTTTTTAAACAAATGAATTTATTCATCTCCCAGGAAGAAAACTGCAAGGAGCTTTAAGTTTAACCTTTTTTGGAGAATTACAGAGTCATGCTTAATTCTTTACAGTACATTTCACTGCACAAGTGAAGAAAGGTTCGCTCCTTGATTCTACAGTGTTGAATACTTTCGGTAGAAAGTGAAAAATTGTGCAATAAAACAGTCATATCGTACAACGTTAGGGAAGAAGAAGACAAAGACGAAACAGGAATATTATTTTCTGCGAAGACTCGGGAGCCCATATTGATCCAGTGGTCTTTCTTTATGTAAGCACAGAATCGTTTTGAACCGGCATTATTTCAGCGCTTCACCTTGTCAATACAATGAGAACACATGTTGCTACATTAGTTTCTTTCAGTTCAATTCCTTTTGACTTCTTGTGTCGGTGATGGTATTTATTTTATTTTTTTCCCCCTGCAAAACTCATATTCCAAGCGGGGTTTTAAAGAGGTTTTGAATTCACTGCTGTTTATTTCATTTTCTAAGAGAAATATTCAATTCATGATGCCAAAATCCTTAATTGGGAATTCAGGTTAAAAAAAGAGAAACCCATAAAATGCTACTGTGGATTGTGAGAATATACTAGGATTGGTGGCTTTTGCTATCAGACCTACCTTTGAGTTTTCACATTGTTTTGAAAAAGATTTAACAACATGACATCTATAATTTCTTTGCCAGTAGAAACTGAAATTAAATCCAGTCATTTTCTCTTCACTGCATTTCATCTAAAGATACGGAGAGTAAATGACTCGCGCTGCCGTTTTGTTGCTCTCATCAAAAGGATGGGGTGTGTGGATGTACATTATGTGTAGGTGGTAAAGTGTATCACTAATGAGCATCAAAGAACAGAGCATACCTCTATCTACACACATGATTTATTAAATTAAAAATGATTGCAGGTTGTCAGCACACAGATAAGGATTCAGCTGCAAAAATCCATCTTTTTGTAATTAACATTTTTTCAATAGAGTGTTATCTATAATGATAAGTTAAATATCTATCTCTGAACAAAATCCACAGTTGTTGCTAGGTTTATTATTAATGAGGCTAATTTTGTTTGCTTCTGACAGATTTCATTTTAGCTGAATCATACTGTTTTTAGGTCCATCCACCTCAGACAAAATGATGAAACAATTTGAAGAAGTTACCGTATCTTTATTTTTCCATTAGCCTGAACTAGGGAAAACCAAAACTTGGAAAATAATCAATATTTTTTTTTTTTGTTTTGTTTTGCAAGACAAATATGAGGAAAACCTGTCAAACAAATGCAAAAACACTTGTCATAAAATATGTCAATACTTATATTCTGCCTTGTTGTTTACTGTGTGTTATCTGTCCTTTCTCACATTAACTCTGATTAACTAAAATTTCTTACCTTCCCTCAAAGCTTAACCTTGTTTCTAATCAACCTCCCGCTCCCAAATCGGCAATCAACTCACTAGCTTAAATATCTCTCAGCTATCCTGGTGTTCACACCGGAAGGTTTTGCTGTGCTTATTTTGTGATGCATCGCTTTTGAATTTTGGTTTTTAAGTAAAAAAACTTGCCTGCCTCCTGCCTGTAATAACTTCCTCCTCTACACAAGTGCATAATAAAACTACACTAAGATAATTTCTTTATAACTTTGGCAGCAGTTCAATTAACAAATTAAAGCTTATAAAACCTTTTCAGCCTTTCAACCCTGTTTAGAAAACAATCCCGGCATTCTGATTATCTTTTTAAACTTTTAAAAGGTAGGAATGAGGGAAGACGGGAAAATTCCAGGCCAAGTCTTCCCCCACTACATTACTGGCCATCGCAATTTGTTTGGCAATCAAAACAATCCCACCTGTGTTGCAGAGGACAATCCTGTTCATCCAGGGGTCACAGTCTGGCAGCCTGTTCGTAAATCTAATCTGTAACTCTCTCAAGGTTGGGAAAAAACTGGCACAACATTCTTTGTGCCCACAGAGCTTCTTCTGTTTGAGGACAGTTATTTCTACCTGCAGACTGAGAATATCAGCGAAGGAGAATAAAATTTCCCTACATAAGAATGCAAAAGTCAAACTCTTTCCTCATGAAATTATTGGATTCTCTCTGTTACATCTGTGGATGACTATCTTGACGTATTTCAAGATGCTTGTCTCGGTCACACAATATGCCACATTTAAAACTAAAACCGATGAGTTTGGTAAGAAAAAAATGGTCTTTGGAATGTTTCTTTGTGAAGACGAACAAGCTTAGGAAAGAGAAAGAAGAGCTTAAGTCTTAAAAGAAAAAGGAAGCTAAATTTATCAGACAACACTCCTACCCAAGATATGAATTTTTTTTGTGGCAGGCGATTACCACACACCAAGCATGCTTTGCATAATATGTGGAAACTGGCTTTCTAATGGGCAGATGAAAAAATAGAAAATAAATTTGTTAATGAGAAATTGGCAAAGGGCTCCTGCAGTTTAAACGTTACAGAGAGTTGAAATTTTTGTCCAATTCATATTTGTTTTAGTGGTACATCTTATTTTAAAGACATGTTTAAACATCACCATCGCTATAAGAGAACATCAGTGGGAGGATAAAATGGCAAAGGTAAAACTCAGGCTTTGATGTGATTCGTGACATTAAACAGTGGTTGCTGTTGAGTTAAGTTAAAATGTAGCAAGGTGGGTGGTTACTGTTCCCATTCGATTAAGTCAGGTAGCTTTCGTCATCATTTCGTCATTTGAAAACTGCGTTCTTTACTCAGGATATTTTGCCATTAAAAATCTGTTTGGTGTTTTGAAATGCATATATGAGAAAATCCAAAAACATAACAGATCTGTAAGGTTGCAAATCCCAGTTTCAACATGTCAAATAATTTACCAACTTTAAAAATGCAAGCAGACGTTGTGTCTCAGACCTAACACACAAAACACACTGACATTGACAAGACTGATGCATACACATTTTTTTCCCAGACAGTTATCACCTATTTGATGAGATGATGAAGTGACAGACGGTTCAGTTTGGTTGGGTGGGGTAATGTGGCGCGAGCTGGAGAAGACAGAGTCAGCGCTGTCGAGAGAAGAGGTTCCTTAGGGCGTTGTTGTAGTTCTTATTAAAGGCAGTGTAAATGAGTGGGTTAAAAAAGGAATTTGAGTAGCCCAGCCACAGGAAGATGCTCTTCCAAATTGGTGGGATGTCACAGGAGCACAGCGGCACAATGAGTTCGGTGATAAAGAAAGGAATCCAGCAAAGCACAAACACGCCGATCAGAATGCCAACCATAAGGGCTGCCTTTTTCTCCTTCTGCTCCCGCCATGTGTCCCCGTCTGTCTGGAAGGTCACGGTTGCGTGGCGCACAGTGAACACCATTTGCGGCTGTTGGGCTTCCTCCTTTACCTGGAAGTACGGGACAAACCAGAAGCTTTACTGATACATCAGTCAGACAATGTTGGTTTCCTTTTGATAATAGATTGAATTTCTGTAACAAGTGTTTAGTGGTGCTGAACAAAAGATGGATTACAGACTGCTAAGCAGAGTGGGAATCAGGCCAAAGATTTGCTTTCCTTTCATGCAAGCACTCAACATGCAAGCAAAAATCTATGAATGAATAACATTTTCCAATATTGCATTTTGTGCCATTTGTCTTTCTTACTAAGGGACAGAAGGATAAAAAAAAAACTGTCAAGTGTTGATTTCCTTCTCACTAATTTGTTTCCATGCACACCCCAAGGTTGAAAGACGTCCTATTATTTGGTCAAGTTGACAAGATTAAAGCTTTTGTGAGAGGAAAATGTTAAAATAAAATAAAAATAAAGTACACCACTCCAGATCTTTCTGTTCTTTGCATCATCTAGTCAGGTACCTAAAGTAAGAGATGGAAACTTCATAACTCTTTGTTCAATTTAGAGTAATGCCTGTTGGATATTCAAGAGAAGGGTAAGAAATGGATTATTGAGATCTCAGCTGGGAGTGTAAAAGGTCTTGTTATTTAACCACATTTTACACAGGCAAAACACAAGTCGCAAAAATAATATAGTGATTCTAAAGGGGATTTTTGAGGCTACCACCTTGGATTTTTAACCTTTACCAAAAAGCACTGAGGACAGGATTTATCCTAAACATTTGGAGTATATAAAAACAAAATCCCCATTTGACCAGACACATGAACCTGCATAACATACACTGCAAGCCTGAAAAAGGCTTCACTGACTAAATAAAGACTTGCACAAGTGTGGTTTAAATAACCATACATTAAATAGATATTTTACATGTTTCCTCTTTAAAGCTACAGCACAGATGCACACGTTTTCTGACCTCATATTATAATACAATGTTTACTTTGTGTGTCAAGTAGAAAGATATATGCATTTAATCTAAACAGAATATTAATGTAATGCTTATTATTTCAGCTGTTCAGTTTAAAAAGTATAACTCAATTATAGATATATTACATGATAAAGTCAAAGCAACAGGTTGTGTTAATTTCAAGAGATTTGTATCACATTTTTCATATTGTGTATTAACACAACTCTTTTTAATACCGGCTGCAGTTCCGAAAGAAAAAAACCAAACTAAATTAACATCATAATACAATGTTATGGCCTCTTGAGCGGCTCTTTTGAATGCTTTTATTTCAAGAGCAAGTAAAACACCTCCAAATAATGGAAATCTTGCCTTCTTTCCAGCTCTCTCATTGGATGTATTTGTGTACGCAGCAGTAATTTCCAAAACAGGCAGCCTCTGGAGTCTGATTACACTCCTTTTCAGATGTGTAAGGTTGTCACGCGTTGTTTGCATTTGGCTTGCGACACTGCCAACAAGATAACCAACTAATGCAATGCACATTTGAGCTGATTACCAACATTTTTGTGGCTCCTCATTAAAAAAGTTGACTAAGGAAAGAGGCACACAGATTTTGGATTTTAATTTTACAATCTTATACTGTTAATTTTATATGGTGCATGTACAATACTCAAGCTTAACTATGAATATTACAAGATTATGGAACAAGGCACAGTGATATTCACTGGTAAATAATAGCACACAGAACATATCAAAATTTAACCATTATTCTGAAATTGTGTGACCAAAAGATCCCATTTTTAATTAACTTTTAATGACAAATACTTTAGAAGCAGAAACCCTAAAATTAGGTTAAATTGGCCTTTAAACACTGTTTAGAAAACAGGGAGCCAGTGGATTCCTACCTACTTAAAAAAAATCAGCACCTTAAACACATGTTGTCAAAGACCATGATCTGAAAATCACAAGTGTTGATCACCGAATAAAATGTTTTCATACCTAAAAACACCTTTTCAGTTGGAAATGTTGAACAGATGGGTGGCTGCTGATTACCAACACACAAAAACAGTATAACAACCCCTTTGCTGCAAGGATTCCCGCTGCAGAAAATTGTGCGACCCATTTGGAAGTAAATAAAAGATGGGGAGGATAGATTTCGCTTAACCTAGTAAAAGCAATCTCTGTTGGAAAGTATTTTTCAACTGACATTATGAAATTAATCAAATTTTAGATCTAAGGTAAGGAACAATCTCTGGCTAAGAGATGAGGGCATAACACAGGTAATCTTACAGCTATGACAGATAGCTGGATAAGTCAACAGTCAGATCCCTGGGGCAACAGCAGATGCTTATGAGCGCAAAGCCTATTTAGTAAGATACGCTTCCTTTCAGTGATAATTACCTGTCTTTGTGCCCCAGTGAAATTAAGTGGAGATTAGCCTGTAGATGCCCTCTAAAGTTTAATAAACTCACTTCATTCAAATGTTCACGTGTAGCTTGAAGTAAATTTTTTAGGGACAAATAACCTCCTTTTGCGAGAAAACCTACTCTGGATAGATAGCTACATTATGCAACCAAATAAACAAAGCAAAGTCCACAAAAAGAGCAACTTCTATCGAATATAACAGAGCTATTTTAATATGCTATCACTATAGTGCAATTTTTGAAAGATCTGGAAAAAAAATAGATTTTAGAAAATTGATTTGATGCAGAGGACTCATGATATTTTGAATTTGCAAAGACTGATAAAAAAATGAAACAATTTTTCTTGTGTGGGAGAGCATTTCAAAAGCTACATTTATTGTTTCTTCATTAGATCTGAATAATATTCTTTTTTGACTTGATATACTATTTGTTTCTCTAACACGCTGTTGCATCCATCAGCTTCTTTAAATGGCTTTGATGTCGACAAACAAACTTCACACTAGCTATGAAAAATCAAATCAGTCTCAGTCTAACTTAACAGTGTCCCATCAAAAACAAATCTATTAAAACATTCTGTTTAACAACTGCCCTTATGCAGAAGAAACTGTTTAATGTATTTTATGATTAACATTTATATAGAAAAACTCAACATGCCACGTTACAAAAGATAATAAAGTTTGCAGAGGACAAAATCTGAACTAATACTTTTATATTCTATATGATATATTCATTAAATACAACAGACATTTTTATTTTACTAAACTGATGGATAACTAATTAAATTATGTATCAAAGTATCATAAGCATATTTGTAGCAATATGTTCAATGTTTTTTTCATTCCGATGTAATTGTTAGACATCATCTATGATTAAGATTATAAGATAATCATCAGAAGCTTCTGATGAAAGTTTATTTAAATTATTAACTTAACTATCATATTTACACATATTAAACATAAAACCAACTAACAGAAATGTTTTAGGCTTACAATGAAGATGGACAAACTAATGTGATCGATAAGAATTAAATAGTACAGCTCTAAAATATTAAAAATGGGTCGTCTTAAGTTTCCTTCCAACCCATAAAGTAATCGATTGAGACAAATGGAGAGGCATAAAAATAGCTACACATATACAAAGTGAAGTACTGCAAGAATTTTAGTTTTTTTAAACCTATACATTCATAAATCTTACACCACTTCTTTCCTTTGGATCCTGTTTTCCTCCTAGTCTATTTGCTTTCCAACAGTTGACAAACCACTCTACGGTCCAGTCGCAAGTCAAAAGAAAACCGAATATTTAAGTGGATCTGAGTTTGGTTTTGCACCAAGTTCACATGTTGTTGAGGTAACCTATAAAGGCTAACAAAGTTTGGTCCATTTGAGGTTGACCAGTCAGTGCTACTTTAAAAGTAACTCAATTATCAAAGTACTTGTCCACTAAAACTTTAAAATAAATCTCTACCCTGACCATTAATAGAGATTGCGTGAATTAAAACAGATGAACGTTGGTCAGTATAAGCAAAGCTGATCCACAAATCAGATGCAAACAGGATTGCATCAGCAAAATGAGCAACTTTGTAAGTCCAATCCATTTTGCCTGTACGCCTTATTGAATTTAAGAGCATATTCTTGCCATCAAAACATGCATATTTTCGGGAGTAAGATATGCAAATATTATGACTCATCAACCACAATATGCGGCCCATCCCACTTTTGTACCTTTATTCAATTACATACACAATGTTTGTAGATCACCTGATACATGCCCGCCAGTTGCACATGTATATTTTTTGGTTTTGTCCTCACAACAAGCTTTGTCCTCATTTTTAGAATTTGTTTTCATCAGGCCCCCCCATGTTATTATTTTCTGTTTTATTGAGCTGGGACGGTTTGACGATCCACTTATTTGTTTCAAGATCAGCTGAGCAACACAGAAATATTTCCACCTCATGTCAAATTGGAAATATCACTCACACCTCACTTGCTTTTAGGTCAGTCTTCCAGCAGTGCCCAGATTGCTCTGGGTAAGCTTTCTGTGTAATCAGCCACAAAGGAAAGCTTGTGCAACAGTCATGTGTTTTATACCTGATGGATAGAACGCTTAACTTGGTTGGTAATAAAACTTTACATTTATGTGGCTTCAAACCTCCCTCTCTTTCGGTCATAAAAAACAGCTCCAATCTGGAGCAGAAACAATACTACAAAATGTGTGAAAAAAAAAAAAAAAGCTTCTTGAACATACTCCAAGTCTTTAAACAATGAAACCAAAAATGTAAAAATATGTCAACCTTAAATATTAATTTTACAAGCAATACATTTAACAAAACTGGAAAGGGTGAAGTGGTGGCCCGTTTGGGTGAGAGATTCCACCCCAGAGCATCATAAAGAGACAGAAAACAAACAACCATGCATGCACACACTAACACCTACATACAATTTAGACTGACCTGTTCAGGTGCGCGCATGCACAGGGAGAACATCCAAAGTAGAAGTCGAAGGAACCCAAGCCAAGCTTCAAACTGAGAACCCTCTTGTTACAAGACAACGGCGTTACCAACCATACCTCTTTGCAGCCTATATTTAACCTTTTATAACCCATTTAGAAATATAAATGAAGAAAAAAGTTCAAAAGAGAATATTAGGTTGGATGTTAACTCAAAGAGAGGATGCTCAGGTTACTGACCGAAGATAAACACTCAGATATTGGTCAAGGAAAGATAGGTTATTCAAAGTAGGTTCATACTTTTCTGCAGGATCGTATATTAGAAGCAACCAAAGGACCCTAAGGTTCCTTTTAATTTGGAAGGTTCCGGAGAGACTTGCCTGATAAATGATTGTGCCAGAAGCTAAGGATGTCATCACTTTCTATGTAAAGAAAAAGAAAAGAAGATACCAGCCCATTCTCCATGACAATCCCCACAACATCACCTACCAGCCAGGATTAGCCCTTATAGAACAACATTTCTGTTTTTTTAATGACAAACTGTGCAACATAATTAGCATGTTCTCAACAACAACAACAAAATACATTGTTTAGAAAATATAAAACTAATAAAGCTATATAAAAGCAGGTTTATGATTAGAATTTTGACAAAACTATGTTTCATTTCTGAACATTTAATAATTTCTGGACTAATATGTTAAGGATGAAGCAACAAAGGTGGGTAACCTTCACAATCACCATGTTTTCCCCTAAAACACAAAGTCCGGTGTAGCTTCACATAATCTTAATATGACAAAGGATACAACAAATCATTTGGAGGCGTAATTTTATTTAGTAGAGACCCTTCATTTTTCACTTATTAGCACACACTATTAAGAATAAATTAACTATCTCTTTGCTTACATAAGATGATACATTGAAATGTACAAAAACAATGGCAATATCTTACTGAGTAAAACAAAAATAAGTTTATAAGTAAAAGCATGAAGGTTTGGCAAAATTGTGATAAACTATAAGCAGATGAAAACAGCTACTCCGGTTCTGCTTTAAATCATGCCAAGTCATGGCTCTTAGTTCATTCTATGTGATTATATGAAAGGAACAGCTGTTGGGTTTTGTCGTGCATATGCTACATTTTGCTGAATAACAGCCAAAACCAGCGGGAGCTGGGTCACAACCAAGTGATAAGCAAAAACCTCACTTCACTTAAAGCTAATGAAAAGATAGAAAATAATAGAAAATTCAGCTTGAGTAAAAAAAAAAAAAAGTGTCACTAATCCTGGAGCTGTGTGGAACTGCGTCAGGGATAAGAGGTAAAAACAAGGACTTCAGATTCTTGTGGGCTTCACAAACAGTTTTGTTTAAATGAGGAAAAAAACTCAGCAGCAAATGATTGATATGTCATATAAGAAATATAATGAGTTCAGAGCTCCAGGTGGATACATTTTTTTAAATTTGTTTCTTAAAACAATACTGCAAAGTGCAAATATACAATCAATTTTATGGCCTCCCTGAGTGTGCAACTAGGTCAGGAATGCATGCATCATACCTATTAATACTCTATGTTTCTGCTACAGTGTCTATGTGTGTATGTCTTCATGTCAGAGTATGAGTATTGATGTGTGAGAGCAGAGGGTTTATTTTCTTTTATTCCACAGCTCATATTGCAGCTCAAAGCGACAGTTCACAGGTTATAGTTGGCCATAAGGGGGATGGGATATGCCTATTACCTTGATTGATTACCTGATTGATAGAACCTGACAAAAAGAGGGCAATAAAATATTATAGTAGGTAATTTATTTAGAGATGAAGCTAATTTATTTAGTCATTTTTCATGAGCTTTCATTTTGGGGTAAGCTGATGGTACAGTTACGCAACAGGCTCATCGACAAGTGGGACTTTTATGAAAAACATTATGTTTCATTTGTAAATAAAAACATTCCATTTAAGTTTATGAAAAAAACAAGTTCCATCCAGCGAATAACCGTAATAAATACCAATAATTTTAGGTTTTATTGCAAAAGCTAAATGGAAACTAGGGGGTGGCTCAATTTTCACAGCTAAAACTTCACTGATTAAATAGATGGTAATGTTCTGTGGAACAGATCCAGACAATTATGTGTGCTAATTAGCTAAACAGCAGAGCTTAGGAGGTGCAGGCCCCTATTAATGAAGCTGAGACGATATTTTTAGCCTTCAACTCTCGGCCTACGCACATCAACGAGTGGCGGTTGATGAGCAGAATGACTTCAATTATTTTTCCGTATGCTCACACATCAGATACTTGTGCACTTCTCTGATTACTGATCAGCAGCTCACCACAGACACGAGCAAACAATGAGTCTAAAAAAACATAAACATGTTTGACACAAGTTAAATATGGACCTCTATATCAGTACTTTGAAAGAAATGGCTGTACTTCTAAAACCTCTAACCGTCTTTTTTTCATCTGCAGCTACCGATTTTAATGTGTTATGTAATTTACAGTAACACATAGTAGAGCATAATTAAGATGTGAAAGAAAAAAAAGCCATGCATTTTTGCTCTTTAGTAAAATTTAGTGTAACTACCATTAGAAGTGCATAGGGCCGTAATAACATAGAAACAGAGAAAAAATTAAATGTGGTGGAAACCTGGTAGCAAGCGTCCTCCCTTAATAAACCTTTCATATCATAGAACATGGTGATGGTAGCATTATGCTGTGAGGACACTTTACTGAGTAGGAACACGAAGGCTGGTAAGAGTAGGTGAGAGATGCATAGATGGTGAGTTAGTGAGAGATGGAGACTGGGAAAATTCAACTTTAAGCAGGGAAAAAACTAAACAGCAAGTGTCGGACCACACTCACGACAATTGTGGAAAAACTTGAAAGGATGTGCTAGTAGCTGGTAGGTGGACTCCAAAAAGAGTTGTAATTATTATTTAAATGGGATTTGACTCAGTAATAGCAATACATCTACGGTAGCTAAATACAAAGACATGCCACATTTGTAAGATTTTTTCATAAATGTGAAGAAAAAACATGGTTTATTAAAATTGCACCACTTCAGGAATGTTTTGCAAGTTTTAAGGGGCCCGTTCTTATTTTACATTTACATTTATCCATTTAGCGGATGCTTTTATCCAAAGCCACTTATAAAATAGGGTTAAACATTGATCTACGAATGCTCATCTTCCATCCCCACTGCTTAGATTACTGGGGTAGGATGGAAGGTACTACTTTCGGTTACAATCTGGATAATGTCTTTAAACCTTTTATTCCAGTGACATCAATTAAAATTCATCTACAGCTCATATACAGCTTAACCTTACCTGTAATATTATTATTATTATTATTGTATATAATATATTTTAAATACCTGGTATCTCTTTTTGCAGTTGTCTTTGGGAACAGATAGTAAATCCTTTAGTCAAGTAAATATATATGCTTTTATCATTTATGTTTGGATACACAAAAAAACAACCCCAAAACCCATGCATTATAAAAGCTGCTTTGTGTGGATTATTTTGATGGACATTTGTCATACTTTATTGTAAATCTATGAACATAACGAATGTATTCTGACTTTGAAACACATTAAAAAGGGAATCTTTGTGAAATGACCATTGAAACATTTATGGCAACTGGCTCATGGTGTGTTTTCGCTCCAATTCCCTATTGCAGGAAAATAAACTCTGGTAAATCCAGAGAAATCTTCAAACTTTCATACAGTTCCCCTTTCAAAGGACTTTACAGAGGTTCTATATGAAATGTAAAGTCTGTTGTTGTGTAAGAACTTGATTGACATTTCTGCTGGAGACAAAGTTACCTGGTCAGTATAAGGCCTAAATTAAAGGACAAATCTCTGTCTAAAGGTTGCTTTGTCATATAAAATCTCAGTAAATGACAATGACATTGGTGACGGTAAAGAAATAAAAAGCATAATCACCTCGGCCATTGGTGTGATTGTGTTTGTCTTGCGGGAGCCAATGCGAAACTTGGCAGCTTTGTAAATCTTCCAATAGACAAACAGAACCACACAAAGTGGCAGGTAAAAGGCCCCGAAGGTGGAGAAGATGGTGTAGGATGGCTCCTGGCTCACTTGGCACTTCATCCCTTCTGAGTATGTTTCTCCCCAGCCAAAGAGCGGTGACAAGGAGATTATGGAAGATAACAGCCATGTGAGCGCGATCATCACATTGGAGATCTTTTTTCGAGTCTTGAGCGTGTACTCCAGGTGCCTCGTGATGGACCAGTAGCGGTCCAGTGCAATTGCTGTTACGTTCCAGATGCTAGCCGTGCAGCACAGCACGTCGAACGAGATCCAAACCTGACAGAGCACACGTCCGAGTTTCCACAGTCTGCCGTTTAGTTCGTGGACCAGGCTAAGCGGCATAACAAGCGCAGCTACCATCACATCTGAGATGGCCATGGAGGCCACCAAGTTATGAGGCACCCGATGGAATGTTCTTACCCTCAGGATGGTTACCAGCACCAGCAGGTTCCACATAAAGGTGGCTGCCACAAGCATTGCCAGTAAAGTGAGAGTGAGAACGCTGAAAACGGAAAATGGCCGGTAAAGGTTTCCCCCAGAGTTGTAGCCATCCAGAGTCCCACTGAGGTTGGCTGTCAGTGAGCTGAAATTGCTGTAATTCATGGTAGCTGCTCACGACCCCACAGCCAAGGGCCAAGAGGATTCAGAGAAATTTCTGCCAGCAGCTCATGCATTCTGCAAAAAGGAGACAGAAAATGGGACAGTGATTCAATCTGGTTCAAGTCTCAGTGACGCAAATGAAGGTTAAAGATGAGAATACCTATTAAATGTGTTGCTTTTCACACTTGTTTCTACAGTTAAAATGCACAGCAGTGCATCATTGTGTCAAGAGCAAGAGAGGTAGTTTGGTGATTTACTCACAATGGTAAATTGGACTTGAGTCTCTTATTTCAGCAGTCAAGCAACCTGCCTACAACTTTTCAAGTGCAATTTCATCTGCCATTAAAAAGGCTCAGAAGCACTCAGGGTAACATCTCTGGCTCGGAAAAAAGAACATAAATATTCAGTTTCATCATTGCACCACTGCGGTTTCATTTGCATTAGAGCAGACCTCTGTTGTACAATGAACCTTGTTGCAGTAATTTTTTTTCTAATAGTTACATTTCATGTACAAAAACAATCTCATTAGCTAGTTCTACTGAATACTTTAGAAATTCATATGGTTTGCCATGAATGGGACATTTATTCTTTGTATGAATTCTCTTGCAACATAGGATTACTCCTATTTTAAATAATAGGAGAGGATCTTTTCAGTAGAAAAATTTCAATGCAAAATCCCATTACTGGATATGAGATTGCGCATGCGCAGTGTTGCGAAAATGAGTATGAGCTGCAGATCCTCTCCTATAGCTTTAAGCCAAGAAGCAGGAAAAAAACAAACAAACAAAAAAAAAAAAACACTCCAACCATGTCAACACATTCACAGAGGGATGCTCTAATGACTCTAAATTCTGCACATTGTGATATTCAGCATTGGAAAAACAGTAAAAAAAAACCCCAAAAAAAACAACAATTTCAGACCACAAAGTGTTGCTACAACTATGAGGGTGTCAGCCTCTCCCCTCGTACTCTGGCATAGATCTTACTACCTTAACTGTTTAACCAACGTAAAAAATAAACCAGAATATATTATTTTATAATTACTTAACCCACACAGGGATTCCTAGAAGCAGTAATAATTTCATGATTTTTGATCAGGAAATGTCTTTCAAGTCTCATATAAAACAGGTCTATAAGATTTCCTTCTTTCATTTTAGGAATATAGCAAAAATTAGAAATATTCTCTCTAGGATAGATGCTGAAAAGCTAGTCCATGCATTTGTTACTTCAAGGCTGGACTATTGTAACTCTTTATTAGCAGGAAGTTCACAAAATGCAATTAAAAGTCTACAGTTGGTCCAAAATGCTGCAGCAAGAGTTCTGATGAAGCTT